>OZ024764.1:18062948-18065448 GCA_964016885.1 Eledone cirrhosa | reverse complement strand
AGTATTGTTCTCAAAATAAATAATATCAAAATTAGGGAAGCAACTGAAATAGAATTAAGAAAACTGAAGTTTCCTGAGTGTGTTTTACTATATATTTCTGGCAATATAACAACATGACCCTCCCCAAATATAACGATATATATTTATATATATATACACATATATATACACACACACACTATGGTTCTTATATATTTGATATATATTTATCCTTATCAAGCCCTCTTTGGATTTTAGTCTTCAAATTTATTATTATTACTATATATATATATATATATATATATATAAATGAGAGGTATAGAGATTGTTTTAGCGAGAAGCTAACAGCATTCTATAACATATATGCGACTATAACGTCAAGATGGGAAAAGTAGTTAACGTAAGATTTAGGAAAAATAATTCAAACTCATCTCAAAAGAGAATCAGGATACAAATTCATCCACAGAATTTAGTGCAATCCAGGGAAAAATCAATAGACCTTTAACTCATGATAAAATAAAGTTTAAAACACTTATCCTTCAATTTGGAATAACATCAAATGCTCTGTATAGTCTTAAAAGACTATTTCATGAAAACTTTCAGTGGAGATGGTCACGGTTGGATTTCATTCATCAGCAGAGCTCAACAGAAAACCAGGGCTCTCACAGTAATATAATCCGAAAAAGGGAATTCTAAAACTGGCTAGTTCGCCATCATGTGTAGTTATGAAAGAGAGAGAGAGAGAGAGAGAGCAGAGGCCCGACGAGCTTTGATTGCAGAGTCGGGCTAGATCGATACAGATCGAACCTTGAGCTGATCAATAGCGAACCACGTGTGACCAATCAATAAACATAACAAAGCCTAACAAATCATCCTTGTTTTATTATATTACACTCTGTCTAGCTCTACACCTCACCACTGACGTGAACCTAAACATCGAGTGCTCACCTGGGTGAACCTACAGTAACTTCGTGTTACACTCCCTATATATATATATATATATATATATATATACACAACTGGCATTTAATTCTCAAAACTAATCACTTATCTCTCCTCTTCGATTAGTTTGTATGCAGAATTTTGATATCTCTATCTTTATATATATATATATATATATATATATATAAAGATAGATATATCAACACCAGATATATATATATATATATATATATATATATATATATAAAGATAGAGATATCAACACCAGATATATATATATATAGTGTTAGAAGGTAAGGCGATACACACAAGAGATGAACAGTTTCCCTTCGTCAGTTGTCTACTACGGGTCATGGATGTTTCAGCGCATTATAGACAATACATCTATCTGTAGCACGCCCATAGCCTTTTATCTATCAAAAAACCATGAGAGAAAGCAGCAATAGCAAAGAGAGAGAAAGAAAAACATATATATATATATATATATAGAGAGAGAGAGAGAGAGAGATAAAGAAGTAGACACACTGACACACAGACAGATAAATACATAAAGACAAGCAAGTTTACAGATATGATATGATACGAGGGGTGGGGAAAGTGTGGGGGTAAATAGAAGAGTGTAAGGGAGGTGGTGGAGGGTAGAGTTAGCAGATTGTCAAGGTCAGGAATATGTAGAGAGAGGGAGAGGGGGATGAGGAAGATTGATAAGGGGGCTGTATTGGTGGTGGTGGTGGTGGTGGGGTTGATGTAGTGGTGGTGGTGGTGGTGATGTAGTGTGGTGGTGGTGGTGGGGTTGATGTAGTGGTGGTGGTGGTGGGGTTGATGTAGTGGTGGTGGTGGTGGTGATATAGTGGTGGTGGTGGTGATGTAGTGGTGGTGGTGATGTAGTGGTGGTGGTGATGTAGTGGTGGTGATGGTGGGGTTGATGTAGTGGTGGTGGGGTTGATGTAGTGGTGGTGGTGGTGATGTAGTGGTGGTGGTGGTGGTGGTGATGTAGTGGTGGTGGTGGTGGTGGGGTTGATGTAGTGGTGGTGGTGATGTAGTGGTGGTGATGGTGGTGGTGTGGTCCCTACCATGTATAAATATTCAAGCCCGTATTTCTTGCAATTGGGAAGAGAGAGAGGGGAGGGGGGCTACAGTGGTGGCCTGTGGTGGTGGTGGTAGGAGGATAAATGAGGAGAAAGACAATGAGAAGCCCCCAACGATCCCGTGGGGAGGAGGAGGTATGTCTGTGGGGGTGACATACACACATTCAGTAAGTCAAAAGCAGGGCAGGGTCCCTCCAACCCCTCACCAGTTAACTATCCCACCCCACAAGGATATTAAGTATACATTACACACACACAAACATGTATTATACACACACACATATATATATATATATGTGTGTATATAATACATGTTTGTGTGTGTGTAATGTATACACATATGTATAATGCATGCATATACTACAGGCATACATAAATATATATATATATATATATGTAGAAGTTATATTTAAATTGTTGGGATACAACAAGCAAATATTTTTATAACTGATATAAAGCACTCAACAAATAATTGGAGTAAAAATACGATA
>OZ024764.1:18017948-18055448 GCA_964016885.1 Eledone cirrhosa | reverse complement strand
AGTGGGAAGTGATGGGGTGAAGGGGTGGTATAGTGGTTGATATGGGATGTGAGGGTGTAGATATATATGTTTGTGTATATATACACACATATATATGTACATATATATAGCTACATATATATATATATCTACATACATGTACATAGATTTACATATATCTACATATATATCTACAAACACACACACACACACACACATATATATATGACAGAGGACGGAGACATCATTATGCTAGCAGGAGACTTCAATGGTCATGTTGGACAGCTCCAGGATGGTTACACTGGGGTACATGGTGGGCACGGTTACGGTTCAAGAAATGAAGAAGGAGTGAGACTTCTTAAATTTTGTGATGCGAGTACATTGACTATTTGCAACACAAACTTCCAGAAACCTGCCAATCACCTAATAACTTACAAATCTGGTGAGCACATAAGCCAGATTGACTTCCTGCTAGTTAGGCAGCGGGACAGGCAGATAGTGTCTAATACCAAGGCATACCCTGGGGAAGAATGTACCCCACAGCATAGGTTAGTTGTTAGTGATATCTCAGTAAGCAAGAGATGGAATGAGACATATAGGAAGGTGTGGAGAAGAAAGGTCTGGAAGTTAAAAGACCTTTCACTAAAATACAAATTTAG
The DNA here is from genome assembly GCA_964016885.1 of Eledone cirrhosa. Taxonomy (NCBI): domain Eukaryota; kingdom Metazoa; phylum Mollusca; class Cephalopoda; order Octopoda; family Eledonidae; genus Eledone; species Eledone cirrhosa. The sequence continues at coordinate 18,054,810 of OZ024764.1, read as the reverse complement.
GAAAGCCCTTCAAGATGTATATGATGAAAAAGAAGACGATTTAGAGACGTATGACATAGATAATAACTGGAAGTTCTTACGTGACAACTTGCTGCAGGCTACTGATGAAACCTGTGGCTGGAGCAGAGCTCCAACCAGACAGAGAGTGACTTGGTGGTGGAACAGCACAGTAGATAAGGCTATTAGAGACAAAAGACTAGCATGGAAGGCTTGGAAAAAGGGTGGGAGTAGGGAAGAATATACAGCCACTAAGAGAGAAGCTAGACGTCAGGTGTACTTAGCACGCAGGGAGGCAGAGAGTAGGATGTTTGCCAATGTTCTGCGACGGGAAGATCAGAGGCGTGCGGTGTTCCACATTGCAAGGCAGTGTGTCAATGCAAATCAGGATGTTGTTGGAGATAAATGTGTCCGGGATGATGCCGGTGTACTTAGTGTCACGACTGACCAGAAAAAGGAGGCCTGGAAATGTCATTATGAGAGACTGATGAATGTGGAGAACGAATGGGAGAGAGAGAAATTACCCTTGGTAGATCCGACAGAGGGACCAGCTATTGAGATTGACGAATATAGGGTCCAAGAGGCGATTAGGGAAATGAAAAATGGTAAGGCGGCCGGACCATCGGGAATAGTTGCTGAGATGCTGAAGGCATCAGGGGACGTAGGCACTAAACTGGTTGCACGCATCATCAATCAGGCTATATATGGTGGTGTCATACCCAAAGACTGGTGCAGCAGTATTCTCATAAATTGCTACAAAGGTAAAGGGGATGCTTTGGAGAGGAGCAATTATAGGGATATAAAACTGATAGATCAGGTTATGAAAGTGGCAGAAAGGATTTTAGCACAACTAATTAGAGAAAGGGTCAAACTAGATGAGATGCAGTTTGGTTTTGTGCCTGGGAAGAGTACAACAGATGCCCTCTTCTTGGTGAGACAAATGCAAGAGAGGTTCTTAGAGAAGAATAAGCCACTATACTTAGCCTTTGTTGACCTAGAGAAGGCCTTTGATAGGGTACCCCGATCTGTCATCTGGTGGTCCCTAAGGAAGCTAGGTGTTGAGGAATGGCTTGTGAAGACAGTGCAAACTTTGTACAGAGGTACTCTCAGTAAAGTCAGGGTAGGAATGGAGTTTAGTGAGGAATTCCAGATACAAGTAGGAGTACATCAGGGTTCGGTCCTCAGCCCACTCTTGTTCATTTTATAGTCCTCCAAGCCATAACAGAGGAGTTTAAGACCATGGGAACTTCTCTATGCTGACGATCTGGCTCTTATAGCAGAATCAGTAGAGGAGCTAGAGAATAAATTCCGGCTATGGAAACAGCAGTTGGAAGCAAGAGGACTGAGAGTAAATCTAGCTAAGACAAAAGTGTTGATGAGTAGAAAAGAGGACAAAACCCTGATTCCGTCAGGGAAATGGCCATGTTCGATATGCAGAAAAGGAACTGGCATAAATTCTATAAAATGCACACAATGCAGGTCCTGGGTACACAAGAGATGTAGTGGGATAGCAGGCAAACTAACAGGTAGGGAGAAATATGTATGCAGTAGATGTACAGGGAAATTAGACAGTAGAAGTCGCACTGATAGACACATTTTTCAAATGCGAGAGGGCGCTATAGAAGTGGTGGATAGCTTCCTGTACCTAGGAGATCAGATTAGCATGGGAGGAGGGTGTTCCGAGGCCATAGTATCTAGAATAAGGACGGGTTGGAAGAAGTTTAGGGAGCTGCTTCCTCTGTTGACGAAGAAGGGTTTCTCCCTGCGTACGAAAGGCCAGTTGTATGATGCCTGTGTTAGGAGCGCGATGCTGCATGGTAGTGAGACATGGGCAGCAACCGCAGAGGATATGCAGTGTAAATGTGCGTGAACGACCCAGCATAAATGTGTTGAGAGAGAAACTGTGTCTGAGAGGGATAGAATGTAGTGTACGGGAGAGGAGACTGAGGTGGTATGGACATGTGATGCGTATGGAGGATGACCGATGGGTGAAGAAGTGCCAGTTGAAGGAAGACGTGGTAGAGGTAGACCACGAAAAACATGGGCGGAGGTGGTGAGAACAGACCTCAGATCATTGAAGCTCACGGTGGAGATGACGAGGGACCGTGACGAGTGGAGAGATGCTGTGCTGAATAAGACCCGTCCCACCCTTGCAAGCAGGGAAAAGCGGACGTAAAATGATGATGATGATGATGATGATGATGATACACTTATATACATTTTCATTTCATTTCCATTTACATTCACTTTTCCCTGCTTGCAAGGGTGGGACAGGAACTGATTCTGGCTTGATTTCTATAGCTGGATGCCCTTCCTAACACCAACCTCATTTACAGTGAGTGCTGTGTGCTTTTTTGCCGTGGCACCTCCACGACCACTTTGCAGTGGAATGATAGGGACCCCAGTCCCTATCATCTCATTTCTACAGCTGAGTAAACTGGAGCAATGTGAAATAAAGTGTCTTGCTCAAGGAAACAACACATATATATTTATTTTCAATGTGGTCAACCCTTCCTGGTAGGGTCCTTATAGAACTCAGTGTAATCTGATAGCGAGTAATCCAGTGAAATCCATAGGAAGGTTCCGTGTTCCGCTGAGTTAATTCCTTAGATACAGAGTCTGATATTAGATATGAATTAAATAATATCTATATACATACATATATATATATATATATATATATATATATATATATATATATATATATAGTTATACTTGGGGAGGGTCATATTTGTGTAATAATATTGCCAGAATTAATAACAGAACACACTCACTGTTTGGTTGGTTTTCGCTTCTGTGTCTTTTATATCGGTTAATTTAATTTATTCGGTCCTCAATGAAATATTAAAACAATGGAATTAAACACAAAACTGTTAAATCATAGTAAAACACATTATTTTACGATCGTTTCTGGGGCGTAGTTCTCTGTATGTCCATTCAATTATTGATCTATGTAAAATATATTACAAAATATCATAGTAAATATCTTACTATGATATTTTGTAATATGTTTTACATAGATCAATAATTGAATGGACATACAGAGAACTACGCCCCAGAAACGATTGTAAAATAATGTGTTTTACTATGAATTAACAGTTTTGTGTATTTATTCCATTGTTTTAATATTTCTATTTTGACTCTGTATCCAATTGAATTATATCGTTGATAAACATTTTTGTATTTTAAACTTTGCTTCACATCTACATACGGATTACATTGAGTTCTTTATACGGTTTAGACCCTACCATTGAGTGGTAGATTTATCTGTATATACATATATATATATATAGTTATACTTTTGGAGGGTCATGCTGCCAATAAAAACACATGCACCTGTTGGTATTCACTCCAATTTATTATAAATTTCCGGTTGGTTGGTTCAATAATTGGATGTTTATATATTGCCAAATCTCTTTTGTCACACATCTGTCACCTCCTCAGTGACTAGGTTTTTATTTTGTCTCTCTCCTTTGTTCTGTCCTACACCAAACAAGTATATATATATATATACACAAATATATATAATTAACTTTGATAGGTTTAGGCCAGTAGTGGTCCAGGCCATGTCTGACTTAATAGCACCACCTGGTGAAGTCTTTCAAATCAGGCTTTGGACACCATGGCCCACTCAAGTAGAGAGTTATTGTTTACAGAGACATATCCGAGTGTAGGAGGCTTATCCTGGATTTCTTGAAATTGTTGGGGTCTGCCTCTATTTTAATGTGTTTTGGTGTAATGTTAAAGAGAACAGGGCTAATTGAGGTGAAATGATTGTGCCATATTGTTGTTATGAGATGCGAGTGAGATTTTTGTTGTGGGCAGATAGCATGGGGCGCTTATAACAATCAGATAGTGTTTAAAACATTCTTAAGTGATTAAATGTTTTATATATATACATATATATTGATATATATATATATCATCATCATCAGCATTATCGTTTAATGTCTATCTTCCACGCTAGCATGGGTTTGGACGATATATATATATATATCATCATCATCGTCGGGTGACCGTGTCTCGCTCGTATAGGACAATCTGGCAGGATTTCTAAGGCTGGATACCCTTCCTAACACCAACCACATTTACAGTGTGGAACTGGGAACTTTTTACCGTGTTACCTACATGGCCACATTACAGTGTGGACTGTGAGTAGGTTTTTTTTTTTTTAATATATATATATATTTAAAATTAGGTAGTAACATGTGCTTACGCCATATTTGACTAAATAGAATTAGTCAGTTAGTTAGTTGGGATTTAAAAAAAAACCCTCTGAATGGAAAAAAGGATGAGTATTGACGTACGTGGGACATGAACTCACATCTTTGGACGTCGTCGAATACAAGGAACGTAATAAGAAGGGTGGATTTCTTATACAGAGGAAGTAATTTCTGTAATTATATATTTTTTAATGGAGTTATAATTGTTAAACGCTTTGTCATCATCATCATCATTTAACGTCCATTTTCCGCACTTGCATGGGTTAGATGGGTCATCTTATAAAACAAGTGAGGTCCAGAGACCACGTCTTGCTCATACAGATCTGTATTTTGGATGTGTTTTTATTACCAATCTGTCGTATGTGCTGGTATAAACATGTCCTCTGCCTCCCGCCAGATCAGCTAGTAATAGCAGCTAAATCACACACATATATATATATATATACACACACCCTGTTGGGATGAGATGGTCATTGTTGGAATGTATTTTGATCACAGAACAACAATTATATTTGGAGATGATAAATCAATAAAACATAAAAAAGGGGGTATTTACTGGATGTGTAGGCGTGTGAAGGGCAGAGAGGGGTTTAAAAACTCGAAGATAGGGACTGAGCTGATTAGTGGGTCAGAAAAAAATGGGTTTTAAAATATGTCTTCATCTTCCAAGTTGTCCATCGGTTCGGAGCAAGCACTCGGACTTCTAATGTTTTGGAACTTTGCGTCTAAAGCTTTGCTGAAGGCCTGCACTATGGGATCACTCGATTCCGTCTTGGTCCTTGATTTGAGAGGGGTCCCTCCAGGTGATCTATACAAACAGAGAACAAGAAAGTTATGAAATTATCACATAGAAATGATGTGATGGCTTAGAGGGCTAAGAGGTTAGGGTGCTGGACCCACAATCGTAAGGTCGTGGGCTCGATTCTCAGACAGGGAAACAGGGATGTGTGTTTTGAGCAAAACACTTTATTTCACGTCTCATCATCACCATCATCGTCATTTTACGTCCGCTTTTCCCAGCTTGCAAGGGTGGGACGGGTCCTATTCGTCACAGCATCTCTCCATTCATCACTGTCCTTCATTATCTCCTGTGAGCTTCAGTGAGGTCAGCTCTCACCACTCCCGTCCATCATTTTCGAGTACTACAGAGTAATAAGACTCACTATTTAGCCTTAATAATATTGTGTGTGTGTGTGTAAATATTCATGCATTATATATCATATATATATAGCATTGGTTAGGGTATCCAGCCATAGAAAACCAGCCAGAAACACCCTCTATTTGAGCAAGACATGGTCACCCGACACAACTTGCCTCTAAATGGGACCCATCTAACCCATGGTAGCGTGGAAGATGATGATGATATATATATATGTGTATGTGTATATATATATATATATATATATATATATATATATATATATAATAATAAACAATGACAAACATGGAGAAACTAAAACAATTAGTGTTATTAGGTTCACACTTGGGATAAAAGAGAGAAAAGAAGTTCAACATATCGGACGTTGGTCCTTCGTTGAGAGAGAGAGAGTACAAGTAGAAAAAAAAAGACCAACCATCTACTTACTTTGGTAAATTAGTAGACTTTAAACTGTCGAGGGGCCGTCTGGTCATAATTTCATCAGCAACACTCACGAACGGGTTCCTTTGTTTATTTCTAGAAACATTAAATTAAACCTCAAATTATTTCACTGAAAACTTAATTAGAAGACTGGGTAGAATATTTTTCCGTATCTGTACCAATTCTTTTCATTCATCATCATCATCATCATCATCGTTGTATTCAGAACATAAGCTGGCGACATCTGCCTTTGAGAGAGATATATGCCGGCCTCCCACGCATATCTGTCGTCGTACATAAGAGGAGAGTAAGATTTGCTGGTCATTGCCATCGTGTCAACTCCGAGGCTGTGTCCCCATTAGTGCTTTGGAAACTACAAGCAGTCACTAACAACAGGGGGCGCAAGCTCTCCTACCCAGATGTCATCTCCAGAAATTCTGGTATTGAAATCCAGGACTTGGCAAACGGCAAGGATGATGATGATGATGATGATGATATATATATATATATACGATATTAACAAATGGAAACTATATTTATAAAACCATATTTATTTCATTATACATATTTCAAGGACACCAAGTTAAATTATGGTGTGCTTTCATCAGATAAAATATAATATAGATCAGTTTTATAAATAAATATTGACATACCCTTAACTTGGTGCCCTTGAAATATGTATAATGAAATAAATATGGTTTTATAAATATAGTTTCCATTTGTTAATATATCGTATTTTTACTGCAAATATTTGTTGAGTGCTTTATATCAGTTATAAAAATATTTGCTTGTTGTATCCCAACAATTTAAATAGAACTTTTACATATATATATATATTTGTAGTAATGTTGCTTGGATGCGTCCATAGGCGGTATGCCAGTTGAGCACTCTATATATATATGTGTGTCTGTGTGTATATATATATATGGTCTGTGACAACAATAATATCATCATCACCATCAAGTATTTTAGCAAGTAAAAGAAACATGAAAGAAAGTGTAAACCTACAAAATAATGGTCAACTTGGATTTAGCAACGGCGACATCAACACTGGTAGGATGGTTTAGCTGTGGAGGGCAGAGGATTGAAACATGTAGCAGTGTCAGACAGACATGTGGGTGACAGGTGACAACATGTGGGAGGGAGAGAATTGAAACATGCAACAGTGACAGGCGACAGATGACATACAGGTGACTGAAGACATGTGGTTGACTGACAACATGTGAGTGACAGGTGACAACTTGTGGGGCCCCAGCACTACCACTTTACAGAGTGTACTGGGTGTATATCATGTCACCAGTACTACCACTTTACAGAGTGTACTGGGTGTAGTCTATCATGACACCAACACTACCACTTTACAGAGTGTACTGGGTGTAGTCTATCATGACACCAACACTACCACTTTACAGAGTGTACTGGGTGTAGTCTATCATGACACCAACACTACCGCTTTACAGAGTGTACTGGGTGTATTATATCATGACACCAACACTACCACTTTACAGAGTGTACTGGGTGTAGTCTATCATGACACCAACACTACCGCTTTACAGAGTGTACTGGGTGTATTATATCATGACACCAACACTACCACTTTACAGAGTGTACTGGGTGTATTATATCATGACACCAACACTACCACTTTACAGAGTGTACTGGGTGTATTTTATCATGGCACCAACACTACCACTTTACAGAGTGTACTGGGTGTATTTTATCATGGCACCAACACTACCACTTTACAGAGTGTACTGGGTGTATTTTATCATGGCACCAACACTACCACTTTACAGAGTGCACTGGGTGTATTCTATCATGACATCAACACTACCACTATACAGAGTGTACTGGGTGTAATCTATCATGACACCAGTACTACCACTTTACAGAGTGTACTGGGTGTATTATATCATGACACCAACACTACCACTTTACAGAGTGTACTGGGTGTAATCTATCATGACACCAGTACTACCACTTTACAGAGTGTACTGGGTGTATTTTATCATAACACCAACACTACCACTTTACAGAGTGTACTGGGTGTAATCTATCATGACATCAACACTACCACTATACAGAGTGTACTGGGTGTAATCTATCATGACACCAGTACTACCACTTTACAGAGTGTACTGGGTGTATTTCATCATGACACCAACACTACCACTTTACAGAGTGTACTGGGTGTAGTCTATCATGGCACCAACACTACCACTTTACAGAGTGTACTGGGTGTATTTTATCATGGCACCAACACTACCACTTTACAGAGTGTACTGGGTGTATTTTATCATGACACCAACACTACCACTTTACAGAGTGTACTGGGTGTATTCTATCATGACATCAACACTACCACTTTACAGAGTGTACTGGGTGTATTTTATCATGGCACCAACACTACCACTTTACAGAGTGTACTGGGTGTATTTTATCATGGCACCAACACTACCACTTTACAGAGTGTACTGGGTGTATTATATCATGACATCAACACTACCACTTTACAGAGTGTACTGGGTGTATGCACTACCACTTTACAACTTCAAATAAAAAAGCGCGGAGGGGTCACGAGAAAAGAAACTCACCTGGATATCACAACGGTAATTCACTGGGGTCGATAATGAATGAGAGGAGGACAACTGAGCACCTTTACAATCACTAGGCTCAGCAACAGATTTGGGGTCTGTGGCCCTATATGGAGTTTTTGGAGTTAACAGAGACTGTGGTGGTGGTAGTGGAGGTGGTGGTGGCGGTGGCGGCAGTGGAGGTGGTGGCGGAATGTTTGTAGGCTTTTTCTTGAGGGAAGGGGCCATGCCGTTGCCCACTTCCCCCTCGTTGCTGTCCCCTGTTGACAGCTGGTTCTTACAGGCTAGTCGCTTGGAGTATCGTCTCCCTTTGGCATCTGTAGAATAGCAACAACAGCAACATCAATACCAACAACAACATCAATACCAACAACAAAAGTACATCAGCCAAAACTCCTTGGCGCTGCAATCAGGATTATACATAATCAATGTATCTCTCTCTCATATATCATCATCATTTCATTTTACGTCCTTTGTTCTGTCCTACGCCATCATGGCGTAGGACAGAACAAAGGAGAGGCACAAAAAACAAAAGAAAAGAATCCCCAGTCACTGAAGAGGTCACAGAATGTGTGACGAGAGAACTTTGACAATATATAAACAACCATCTGGTTGTGGAACCAACCAACCAACCGGAAATTTATAAATTCCTAAATTCCTAAATTTATTATAATAAATTGAAGTGAAAGCAACTGATGCGTGTGTTTCTTACTGGCAACATGACCCTCCCAAAGTATAACAATATATATATATATATATATATATATATATATATATATATATATATATATATTACACCAAATCCCAGCTCACTCAATAAACATTAGGAAATACCTGAGTATATTCCTAATTAAACGTTAAATGTTCGGGGTGCTAACTAATTGTATTGTGTGGAAAATTGGCTGTATCATTTCATATGAGATATCTCAAATATATCACTTCCCAGATGACTCGTTTCATTATAAGATTTCTACAAGTTGGGTGAAATTATACCAAATTATGTAGAAGCTTGTATAAGATCAACAGATACTTATACAAGTGGGCTCTTATAATTCTTCAGTGGGTGCCCAATAATATCAATATTGATAACCAAATCAACATCAATATTTAGCGATAATCATCATCAGTGCTTGAGGGAGCTGCTAGGTTGTTAGTCCAGCAGTTCTAAAGAAAATCTCACACTGTCCCGAAAATAGTATGTATATATATATATATATATATATAATTGGTGCTCTGAAATAGCGATGTATACATGAATGTATGTATACTATATTTAGCAATATACCGTATGTTTAATTAAAAACATTTAGAAGACCATATGCTTTCAGTTTTAAAGTAGTGACTATGTCACTTACTTCTTTTCAGCGAAAGAAGGGAGAGAAGCTGACAGTCTGTTTCACGCTGGTTGGCGTTCATCAGAGCCACGTACTCCCCTGCTTTCGCCGAAAATCATAGAAGCTGGATTCTTATAGAATTCCAGTAAGGAAAAGAGTCAGGATCCCAATGGCTGAGCTCCGGCCGTTTCAACAGCTTATAAAGCTTCCTATTACCCACTCTACTACCCTAAGTATTGAGTACTCTGGCGTGTTATGATCCACCTGGTTTCTTACCAGACTTTGTTCTTTGTTTTATATATATATATATATAGAGATACATAAATAGACAGATGGATACACACATAAGGTCGTTTTGGTGACACAACATAAAGCACTCAGTCCACCCTGTAAATGGTTGTGTTGGTGACATGATAAAAAGCAACCAGTCCACTTTGTAAATCACAGAGTTTTAGTATTATATAGATTGAAGTGGAAACCAACAGGTGCAGCCTGACCCTCCCAAAGTATAACAATATATATATATATATAATAATCATCATCATTTTACGTCCGTTTCTCCGTTTGCAAGGGTGGGACGGGTCCTATTCAGCACAGCATCTCTCCACTTGTCACGGTCCTTCGTCATCTACTCCGTGAGCTTCAGCGATCTGAGGTCTGCTCTCACCACCCCTGCCCATGATTTTCGTGGTCTTCCTTCTAGTGGGATTTCTTGGCACTTCTTTACCCAGCGGTCATCCTCCATGCACATCACATGTCCATACCATCTCAGTCTTCTCTCCTTAAACACAGTTTCTCTCTCAAGTCGTCTATGCTTGGTCGTTCACGCACATTGACATTGCACATCCAACGGAGCATGCTTGCTTCATTTCTCTCCAGTCGTCGCATTACCTCTGCAGTTGCTGCCCATGTCTCACTACCATGCAGCATCACGCATCTCACACAGGCATCATATAATTGACCTTTCTGACACAGTGAGAAACCCTTCTTCGTCAACAGAGGAAGCAGCTCCCTGAACTTCTTCCAACCCGTCCTTATTCTAGAAACTATGGCCTCAGAACACCCCCTTCCCATGCTAATCTGATTACCTAGGTACCGGATGCTATCAACCACTTCTATAGAACCCACCTGCATTTGAAAAATGTGTCTATCACTGCGACTTCTGTCAAATTTCCCTGTACATCTATTGCATACGTAGTTTTTCCTACCTGTTAAGTTTACCTGCTACAACATATATATATATATATAGGTGAAGTTGGTAGTGTTGACCCTGTTAACCCGCTGTAACAGGTGGTTCTGTGTTGACTGGGCCCTAACTGTGTCTGTAGGTGAACTGGGGTAGAAATAGAAAACTAAGAAGGGGCAAAATGGACACAGTTGACTTACCTTGAGCATAGTTAAAGGCTCGGGACATATTCATTTTCAGTTCTTTGATCTTTTGATTGCATTCTTGTTGGCTGACATGACAGGGCAGTAAGTCCGACATACCGATGGTGGAGAGTAGTTTGGCCTATTAACGACACAGGCATACATAGAAGGTTGGTTATGACAGTGACAGAAGAGATGGTAGATGCTGACATTGCAGTCAGACCTACATACCGATGGTAGAGAAAATTTTGTACAATGTGGGAGGTTAAAACAAGGTAAACAGATGAAGGAAAGACATGAGATGGACAAATTATATTCAAACACGCATACACACATATATATATATATATGTATATACACACACACACACATATATGTATATATACACACACACATATATATGTATATACACACACACATATATGTGTATATATATACACACACACATGTATATATACACACACACATATGTATACACACACACACACACATATGCATATATATATATTTTAAAAAATACAGTCCACGCTTTAATGTAGTCACGTAGGTAACATGGTAAAAAGCTCCCAGTCCACACTGTAAATGTGGTTGGTGTTAGGTTGGAGTTGCTACATCTCAATATATATATATATATACCCAGTCCATCCCACACACAAGGACAGAATATTCTAATACAAACCATCTCACCACCACACCACAACCTCACACATCACACCACACCACAACCTCACACATCACACCACCACGCCACACCACACACACCACAACCTCACACATCACACCACCATGCCACACCACACACATCACCACATATTGATACTCGGAGTATATTTACCTTCACGAAGGAGAAATAAGATGAGTTCTCATATTCTTGTGTTCTTTTATTTTGAAGAATCGATTGATACATCTTTGGATTCTGATCAATATAGTCCATTAGATCCTGTAATAGAGAGAGGCAGTGTAGGTGGTAGTGGTTATATAGTGTTGTAGTGTAGGTGGTAGTGGTTATATAGTGTTGTAGTGTGGGATATAGTGGTGTAGTGTAGGTGATAGTGTTGTGGTGGTCATATACAGGGTGGGGCATAAGTTCGGAAGCAAAGTTTTGAAATTTGATTTCTAAAAGTGTTGTAAGTGTATCATTAATCTTCTTTTATTTTCCTGTTAAAACATTAGTCTATGTAAACATACTGAACTTTGTTTGAATTTCTTAAAGGATTTGAATGTCATCCAATAGAGAAAGGATACTCAAACTTCATCACACAGGGAGGTCAGTTTCGGATATTGCAAAGTTACTTTTTATTTCAAAATACCGTTTGGAAAGCTGTGAAGCATTTTAAAATGTAAAGAGATTTGATGGATGGACCCAGAAGTGGAAGATCATGAACTAAATAGACTCTTAATCTCATTAAAGCCGTTTGAGAATGGGGAAAAAGAAATCTGAAAAGGTCCATGAGAAAAATGGAAAAAGAGGTCCAAGTAAGCCCTGAGACTTGGAAATGTCTTCCTTCACCCTTCAAAAGAGATAAACCCTTTCTGAAAAGAGAAAACAAAAAATGCTACAGAGAAGCAAGAATCTGCATAAAGAAATGAAACGTGGCATGGTGGAGGAAATTGTCTGGTCAGATGAAGGGATTTTCAGTTGAGCAGACATACAACCAAAGAAATGATCGAGTCATTGGAAAAATGGCACGGCCATCAGTGTTGACCAAATATCTGTATTCCATACAATGAAACCAGCTTCTGTTATGGTCTGGGGGGGGGGGGGGGGGCTGTTTCATCATCTTCGAAGTCTCCTCTCATTTTTGTAGAAGAAAGGACAAAAATCAGCTCCCAATCTTACATAAATGGTATTCTGGAGCCTATGCTTGCTTCTAAAACTTATCATTTTGGAAATGATTATCTGTGGACCTTCCAAGAAGATGGAGCCACCTCCCATACAGCAAATATCACACAATGTTGGTGTAGAGACCATCTTCCGAGGTTCTAGTCAAAAGAAATATGCCCTCCTTGTTCACCTGATTTGAACTATACAGACTTTTCAGTCTGGTATATCCTTGAAGAAAAAGCCTGTTCAAAAGTCCACAAGACAGTTGATAATTTAACCCTTTAGCATTTACATTACTCTATATTTACTATTGTATTTTCACAGTAAAGGCTTTATCTTACATAATATCTTACATAAATATTGAATCTGTGAGATTTTGATATTATTCATTTTAAGAACAATACCTTGGCATCAGTATGAGCAGCTGTTTACAGCTGGTTTGAAGAGATAGAGGTGAGAGAGTTCTGGCCGGTTTAAATGTTAAAGGGTTAAAGGCATCTTTACTGATGTTGTGTGCTTTGGTGAAAGATGTTCGATGGAGGTTAGAGGCTGTCATTGCTGCATGACGGGGGGGGGGGGGGGACATTTTGAATAAACTCTACACATTATATTCTAAACGTATTTATGTATAATTACATATATTGCTGGTCAATAAAGTTAGTAGCTTTGTTATTAAAAGCATTTTTATTTGCTTCAAAACTTACGCCCCACCCTCTGTGTGTATGTATGTATGTATGTATATATATATATATATATATATATATATATACATATTGATGTATACAGTTATAGAATACTGGGTTTCCTTACACCAAGTGCTTTGTGGGTTTCCAAACAACCTTGTTTCTCGTACTCCTCTTCTGTCATAATGTTGTGATATTTGCTATGGAGCGGGGAGGCATCATCAAATTCATCATAAGATTCCATTCTGAAAGAAGACATAAGATATTTTAGATAATGTAGTCAACTCTCTCTCTCATATATATATATATATATATATATATATATATATATATATATATATGTGTATATATATATATATGTTTTTAAAATCCAAATTCAATAAACAGACCAGGATTTTTTCATTCTGATGATTGAAAGCAAAATTTTTTGCTTTTAAGAAACCACTGGTAAATGGAATAATTGCCTTATGTTGTTTATTACATAACTATATATATATATATATATATATTTTGTTTTAGTCTCATTCATTCTCAGCCCCACACTCATCGACACAGTCGCCACCTCTGCCCCCTTCATTGTATTTGTCACCAAAACTATGTCGGCAAATTCAGCATCTGATATCTTTTTCACCTTAACTCTTCTGCTCTGAGCCGGTGCTACAGTAAAGCCAGAGTCCTGGTGTTTCTCCAGTGCAAGGCGCATACAATAGTCCACTACGATGATAAAAAGGTAGGGAGCCAATGTATCTCCCTGGAGCACTCCAGCCAGTATCTCAAAGAACTCTGTCATCCCATCAGGTGTAATGACTTGGGCTTTGGTGTTGGTGTAGAGCAGTGATATCAGGTCCATCTTCCTGGGGATTCCATAAGCCTGTAAGATCTTCATCATCTATATTATATATATATAATATAGAAAAGGCTTCTACAAGACTAGAACTGTTTTACTTGGACAGTCGGCTTCCTGATGATTTCTCCTGAATGAAACAGTTCTCGTCCTGTAGAAGCCTTTTCTATATTAAATATTTACACTCTGCTTTGTATTGAGTACCTTACTTACAGTGGTTACACCTGATTGAACCTGGGATAAACTTATATATATGTATTCGTTTTTGAATTTGTTTTGTGAGATTTCTCATCTGAAAACGTGTGTTGAAACAGATATTGATGATAATGGTTGTTTCTACCAACCAGAAACTTATAATAAACTGAAGTGAAATTCAACAGGTGCATGTGTTTCTAATGGCAGCATGACCCTCCCAAAGTATAACAATAAATATATATATATGAGCCTGGGCAATCATAACTGATAATCCTCCGCGAAATATATAAAATGGATTTTAAATAAAGCTGAATCAACTGAATATGGCCTCGGATCTTTTATTGATACACACACACACACACATATATATATATATATATATATATATATATATATATATATCTCAGATAGGGTACGGTAAAATACCAGGTGGGCCATAACCCGCCATAGTACTCGATACTTGGGGTAGTAGAGTGGGTAATAGGAAGAGTCAGGACCCCGAAGGCTGAGCTCCGGCCGTTTCGACATATATATATATAGCATTTGTAAAATGTATAATGAAATCAATTAACAGTATTAGTAAACATTGAAAGTCCGTACTTTAAATAGACAGGCCTGAGGGGTGGGCCCTAGGACAGGGTTTCAAAAACTTTTTCAAACGCGGAACCCTTTTTGGTTCAGAAAGTTTTGAGGGAACTCCAAAGTCTAATAATGTTATATGGTCGTAATATAAATATACTCCTACCGCTATACAGAACGCACTTTGGGAACCACTGACCAGGGATTAGGGCTAGGGGCCTGTGACAGGCCGTGGGGAAGCGGGGGTGGTGTGGCGGTTATATATATATATATATAGGGCGGGGAAAAATTCCCGAGATTTTTTTTTCATTCCCTGTGTATGACATTAAACTTCATCTAGTGGCAAGGTCCCTGTCCGGAGGTTCTGGGACCTTGGGGTTACGTGGGGGTTACCCCTTAGTTGTTATCACCCCCGGGTCTGCTCTGGAGCAGTAGTACCTGTTAGGGCCCCATTTATTTGGGACACCTTGTATATATACATATATATATATATTTACAAGGTTTAAAAAGAAAAAGGGAACCCTTAAAAATCCCCTAAAAATAAATGAAAATAAAAGGAACCCTTAAAAATACCCTAAAAATAAATGAAAATAAAAGCAGCACCTCGTTTGTTTTCGTTCAAGAGAGGAAAAATATTTTCAAATATGTTTTGTTGGCGTGACGTCAGATGTGACGTAACAGACATGAAAGTCTCGCGGGAAATCTCGTTGAGTGAAAAAAAAAGAGAAGACGAAAGTAAAGAAGAAGATGAAGAAGAAGAAAGAAAAAAAGAAAAAGAAGAAGAAAAAGAAGAATAAGAAGAAAAAGAAGAAAGGGAATAAGAAGAGTGAACTCGTTAGAAGTCTCGCAGGAAGTCTCGTTAAGTGAAAAAATAAGAAAGAGATAACGAAGGTGAAAAAGAAGCTGAAGAAGAAGAAAAAAGTGAAGAAGACGGTGAAGAAGAAAGAGAAAGAGAAGAAGTAGAAGAATGAACTGGTTAGAAATCTCGCTCGAAATCTCGCAGGAAGTCTCGCAGGAACGAGAAGAAAGAAAGAGACGAAGGTGAAGAAGAAGAAGGAGAAAGAGAAAGAGAAGCAGAAGAAGAAAGAAGAGTGAAGTCTGGAGTGTGAGTGAGACAAGGGGCCGCCCCGGATTGGTCAGCCACAAACACCGCAAGGTACCCCCAACAACAAACAACACCCAGCGGTCTTGCACTAGCAATTTGCAACAGGACGACGCCCCTAGGAAAGTTTCAAATACCCCACATTACACATATATATATATACATACATATATATATATACACGTAGGGTGTATATAAATATATATACATAGTGTGTGTATACACTACACACACACATATATATATACATATACATATATAAGTAGATCTATATATACACACCATACCACACATTTATATATACACGTAGTGTATATATAAATATATATATAGTGTGTGTATATACACTATACACACATATACGTATATATAGATCTATCTATCCCTCTCTCTCTATATATATACACATATATACACGTAAACAATCATATATATATACATTACACTAGAACATATATATATTATATAATATACACACTGGCCTATATATATATATATATATACACACGATCGGACCTCGGGATCCTGTCCTGAAGGATCTCTTCGTGTCCCCATCCTTACTCTGTTAATCTTAAAACAATTTACATAATCCCTACCCCCAGATCTTTGCCCCTTCTGACACACCCCAGGAGCTGTACCAATTTTTTCTACTTTTATCCAGAGACCACAACAAACCAACCAAACCACACAACACAGGATTTTCAGGGCATAGTTAGGACTTCAGAGGAAGGACCTACCTAACCCTACACACACACACACACACACACACACACACACACACACACACACACACACACACATACCAGGGACCCCTCTCATACCAAACCACACAGGATTTTCAGTTGAACCACTTAGGACCTGAGAGGAAGGAGCTCTCTCTCCCTTCTCTACCTATATATATATATATATATATATATATATATATACACACACACATACCAGGAACCCCTCCCATACCAAGGGCATAGTTAGGACTTCTGAGGAAGGGCCTATCTCTGCCTATATATATATATATATATATATATATATATACACACACACACCAGGAAGCCCTCCTGTAACTTATTTCCTTCTCTTCCTCAAGAAATATTTCAAAAGTCCAGTAATTTCTCACTAAAACTCTACTAAAAACCCGACATATTTTCCTAGAGACACAGAAACTCCAAGAAACATAAAATCCCGACTCCCAACCAAAGGAATTCTTCCCTCCACCCTTTGGGTCTATATAATTATATATATATTATATATATATATATACACAAGAGACATTATATATTCGGTTAGTTTCAAGGATGGAGTTTTAAAAGAAAATGGTGTTTTTACAAAGATCCAGTGTTTTTAAAAGCCTTGCAGAAGGAGAGTGGGGCAGCGCCCTTGGCTGCAGTTTTTGGCCTGAGGGGCTGGTTTACTGTCCCGTGAGGGGCCCGGGCATTAAAGAAAGGGCAGCTACTACAGTAGATGCTGGAAGAGGCCAGAAATATGGACAAGAAACTGGTCAACAGAAATTCTCCTGTTCCTCTAAAGACTAACCCCGTGGATAGGAAATCAGGTGAGTTGTGACTTAATTAAAGGTGTGTCTCTGTATATATGTGAGTGTATATATACCTGTATGTATGTTGTGAGAGTAGTCTGGTGTGTATATGGTATATATATATGTGTGTCTGTATGTATATATATATATATATATATATATGGTGTGTATATATGTCTATATATATGTGTGTGTAGTTTGTTGTGTGTATATATATATGTGTGTGTATACGGATATGGTAGTGTATATATATATGTGTGTATGTTGTGGTAGTGTGTATAAATGTGTGTAGTTTCTAAAGGTGGGTCTATATATATATATATATCTGTGTATACGTGACATTTGGATGTTCCATATATATGTGTGTATATAGTGAACACGACAGCCACCTTAATCTGGTCTATATATGTGTGTGTGTATATATATATATATATATATATATATATATATATGTCAGTGCTATATATATATGTGTGTGTGTATATATATATATGTATATATATATATATATATATATATATGTCTGGTATTTGGCTATGCTCCATATAGTTGTGTTTGTGTTGGTGTGTAATTATAGGCGTATATATTTACACCATTACATTACGACATATATATATACATACATATATGTATGTATATATATATACACACGTTTATCATCATCATCATCATCATTTTACGTCCGCTTTTCCCTGCTTGCAAGGGTGGGACGGGAACTGATTCTGACTTGATTTCTACAGCTGGATGCCCTTCCTAACACCAACCTCATTTACAGTGAGTGCTGGGTACTTTTTTGCCGTGGCACCTCCACGACCACTTTGCAGTGGAATGATAGGGACCGCAGTCCCTATCATCTCATTTCTACATATATATATATATATATATATATATATATATATATCATCATCATCATCATCATCACCGTTTTACGTCCGTTCTTCCACGCTAGCATGGGTTAGACGGGTTGTCCTGTTGTGTGCAGTGTCTGGTCGGCTGACCATGCCTTGCTCATACAGGAACTGATCTGGCTTGATTTCTACAGCTGGATGCCCTTCCTAACACCAACCTCATTTACAGTGAGTGCTGGGTGCTTTTTCGTGGCGCCTACACGTCCACTTTACAGTGTGGGCTGGGTGCTTTTTTGCCGTGGCACCTCCACGACCACCTTGCGGTGGGGGGGGGGGGGGGGGCATATTGTTTATATCTTTCAGCATGTACCCATGGGAGGTCGGGTACTCTGTATTACTGCGTGACGCCAGAAGTCACGGTCGTGTGTCATTGTCTTTGAGAGGTGTAATTGGGTAAGGTCGGCTTTTATCACCTCATCCCAGGTCATCTTGGGTCTCCCCACTCTGCGGTTTCCATCAACTTCTAGTGCTCTGCCCCTTTTTATGCAGCTGTCATCCTTCATACGCATCACATGTCCATACCAGCGCAACCGCCTCTCCTGCACACAGCATTTGATTCCTCTTATGCTCAGTCTCTCTCTCAATTCATTTATGCTTTGTCGTTCGCGTATATTACTATTACACATCCATCAGAGCATGCAGGCTTCGTTTCTCTCTAATCTACATAAGTCTTCCACCTTCAGCGCCCAGGTCTCACTACCATGCAACATCGCTGTTCGGATACACGCATCATACAGTCTGCCTTTCATTCTGAGGGAGAAGCCTTTTGCAGCTAGCAGTGGCAGTAGTTCCCTAAACTTCTTCCATCCCGTTCTTACCCTAGTTATTGTACTTTCTGAACACCCACCTCCGTTGCTAATTCGGTCACCTAGGTAGCAGAAGCTGTCTACTGTTTCTACAGGGCCCTCCCAGAGATTGGTGGTACTTGTTTCCTGTGGCTGTTTGCTGCTTGCTGTTTCAGCACAGCTGCTGCATGTGAATCCTACATTCTTAATTAAGCTTCCTGAGATCCCGCTACATCTCTTGTGTACCCATATATATATCACTGCATTAAACAGCCAAAGTGTATGATAAAATTATATCTGTATATATACAGGGTGGGTAACTGTAACTGCGCCTCATGATAGTGGAGTTAGGGTTTGTGTTAGTACCACACTCTCAGGTGCGCGGGACTCTGGGTACTCACTCGGTATGTGTTCTGTTGTTTTCTGTGGTGCCATGGCAACTGTCTTGAATTGGCTGACACCTGTGTATGGTCAACTCATGGGTACCTACTCCCTCAGTGTGAGGCTAACACCTGGATAGTGAAGGACTGTACTGGGGTCGACATCCAGTTGGGCCAACCAGGATATCTGTTGCTAGCTACCTCTCCTCGTCTGAAGTACGTTGAAATTTGATGATGATCTTCATCATCAAATTTAGTGCCCATTTTTCCATACTTGCATGGGTTAGACAGGTTGTCCAAACCGGGAGGCAAGCCTGGCCAGAGTTGGCCATACTGCACCTTGCTCCGACAAGGACTGTAAATTTAGCTGGGTATTTTACAGCTGGACGCCCGTCCTAACACCAACCACACTTACATGATGATGTTGATAGATTATTTGTTATTTTTTCAGACAATGTCCGATTTCAACGCAATAACAAGAAGAAAGAAAATGGGGGTCGTATATACCAGGAAGGTAACCCCACCAAGAAACCTGCACCTCAAAAGAACAGGTCAGCCAGTGATAAAAGACCTCGAATTAGAGGCAATTTTAATGACAAGTCGAGAAATGAGGTGAGTATCACTCTGTTTGTGTGTCTTGTCTTGGGGTGGGGTGGGGGGCTGTTTGTGTGTGTGTGTGTGTGTGGTGGCAGGTCCCCAGTTGAAGAAGACCTTGGTTTAGAGGAATTAGGTGTAGTGTACAGGAGAGAGGGTTCTGCTGCTGGTATAGACATGTGATTGTCGAGTGAAGAACTGCCAGGAGTTCCTTGTGGAAGGAAGCTTCAGTTGAAGAAGACCTGGACATAAGAGGAATTAGGTGTAGTGTACAGGAGAGAGGGTTCTGCTGGTATGGACATGTGATGTGTATGGATGATGATTGTTGGGTGAAGAAGTGCCAGGAGTTTCCAGTGGAAGGAAGCTACAGTTGGGGATGACCTGGGCTGAGAGAGATGTAGTGTGCAGGAGAGAAGACTGCACTGGTGTGGCCATGTTTTGATTGTTGGTGAAGAAGTACCAAATGTAGACTCAATTATTATTATAAGGGTGATGGATTGTCAGTGGAATCGGTAGATCATCGGACAACATTCTTTACAGCGTATAGTTATAGAGTTAAGGCTCTTTATGTTCTGAGTTCAAATCCTATCGTGGTTAGCTTTGCCTTTCATCCTTACGAGGTTGATAAAATAAAGTACCAGTAATGCGCTGGGGTTGATTTAATTGACTTTCCCCTCCCCTTCAAATTGTTGGCCTTGGGCCTAAATTACAAACAATCATTATCTCTCTGTCTGTCTGTGTGTCTAGGTCTAATTATTATCTCTCTGTCTGTGTGTCCCTTTCCAGGTAGCAGATCAAATGGAGGCTGAATTGGATTCCATCTTGAACCAGAATGACCTCAGTCACATGATCAACTTCGATTATGGCACTCGACGTGGTCGCTCTGCCGCCTACCACCATTTCGTGCGCAGACCAAGATACGTTGGGCCGATCTTCAACAAACAACAGTATCTGCAAGCAAAGTAAGTTGACACCACCCCTCAAACTCAGCTATTCATCTTCTCTCGAGTCCCAAATAATAGCGGGGTAGGGAGTTGGACATTTGCTTAAATTTTTATAAGCAGGGGGGTGGGAAATGGGTAATTGTTTTGTGTACATTCATAAATATGGGATTTCTTGTAATGTTCTGTTTTTTAACCCTTTGGTATTTACATTACTCTATATATACTATTGTATTTTCACAGTAAAGGCTTTACCTCACAATATCTCACATAACATTTACATTACTCTATATATACTATTGTATTTTCACAGTAAAGGCTTTACCTCACATAATATCTCGCATAACATTTACATTACTCTATATATACTATTGTATTTTTCCAGTAAAGTCTTTACCTCACATAATATCGAATCTATGAGATTTTGATATTATTTATTTTGACAACAATACGTTAACATCAGTATGAGTGACCAGTTGCGGCAGGTTTGAACAGAAAGAGGTGAGAGAATACGACCGGTTTAAATGCTAAAGAGTTAATGTAAAATAAAATTATTATTAGATTCTCCAGTTGATGTTTCAATATGAATCACTTTCAATAAAATTTCGCTGGAGATAGATTAGCAAAATTTAATAAGCAGAGGAGTTGGAAAAAATCTGTAAAATTAATAAGCTCTTGTCATTTCATATATTTCAGAACATCGAAATATAACGAACGGTAAATTAGAATTTAGGATATAGAAATGATAGGGTGTGATATATAACCATATATTTATGTGTGTGTATATATATCTATATATTTTAAATTTTTGGATTAGTATTCTACCACTTCAACACATTTTTAATTTTTAAATCTACTTGCACCCTAATACTAATATTAGCCTCTCTTTTTCTTCTTTTTTTATAAAGTATCCTAATAATTATTTAAATTTACCTAGCGTCTAAATATAATAATTTTTTCAGTCTAAGCTTATACTTCATTTACATATCCATTTCATTTCATTTCATTTCATTTGAGTTTGAGTCCATGCTCAGGCCAAGTCGAAGACTCCACCCTCAGAGTCTGGTGTGATTGCCAGGTTGGATTCTCTGTTTAATTTTGACATGTGTAGGAGCGAGTTTGAGTCAGTTTGTGCTCGTTGTGTATATCCTGGGAGATGGGGTTCATCTCTAATGGTGCTTAAGTATCTATCCAGCTGCAATTTGAATGATTCCACACTGCATCCTGATAGATTTCTGACATGTACCGGAATGGAGTTGAATAGTTGTGCCCCTCGAACCAACAGACTTGACTCTCGCAGGGTTTTTGCTGCCTGGCCAGCCTTTTTGTTGATTGGTGGTAGCTGGCAGCGTCTTCTGTGGCTCAGTGAGTGGTAGCTTTTGATACCAAAGTTTGGCACCTTTTGCTCTATCATTTTCCAAATGTATATAATTCGGTAACCATCCTAAAGATTTGAAATTTTTTTCTTTTTCTTTCACTATCCAAACGGAACCTGAACTGATAAGGTCTGGTTTCCCGGGTATGTTACTATTTATAAAACAAATTTTGTATTTTATCTGATGAGAGCGTATCAATGTGTCTTGGTACCCCGTCGGGGTCATACTTTTTCCTATATATATCTATATATATATATAGATGGGTCGGACTCCAAAACATGGTTCCACTGTTGGATGGGTTTGGCAAGAGCTCAGCGTATAAGTTAAAACAGGTTATTGTATTAAGCCACAATCCACCTAGCTGTATACGGGTTCCACCATCTCAAATGTTTTCCTGTGTTTCTCTCTAGTTGCCAGTTTGTTGTGAAAGACTCTGGAGATTACAGCATCCATACCACTGACCCTGATAAACCCCTTGACTGGGACACTATTGAACAAGTGGTGAGTATCTTGGGGGTGAGGGGGAGGCACTGAGGTCTGCCTCCTCCTTCTCCCCGACCCCCTCTCTCTCTAACTCTGACCAATCTCTCTTCCCCCTCCACTCTTCAACTATTATTCTCCCTCTCTTCCAATTTCTTTCTTTCTCTTCTCCCACCACTCTCTCTAACCATTTTCTCCCCTTCCTCAAATCTCTCTCTCTCTCTACCTCACAACTCTCTCTCTCTCTATTTTCCCCATCCTTTTCTCCTCCTCCCCCAATTTCTCTCACACCCCCTTCTTTCTATGATTGTTGAATTTCACCTCTGATAACTTTTCAAGGTCAATTGTTTATTTTTTATTTATCTTTCTTTTAAATTTCAGCGCATGTCGTCACCTGAGCTGCCTCTCTGTCCCATTTGTCTCAGTCGTCCAATGGCAGGTAAGGACTAATCACTGTAAACATCTCCTCTCTCTCTCGCACCCCCCTAAGCTTTTCTAAATGTCATCATACACAGGAACACTGTGGATGGCAGGAATTATCTCACCTCTTTCTGTTCAAACCAGCTGTAACTGGCCACTCATACTGATGTTAAGGTATTATTCTCAAAATAAATGATATCAAAATCTCATAGATTCAATATTATGCGAGATAATTATGTAAGATAAAGCCTTTACCACAGAAATACAACAGTAAATATAGAGAGATGTCAGAAATATATTAAGGTATTGTTCTCAAAATCTCATAGATTCGATATTATGTGAGATATTATGTAAGGTAAAGCCTTTACCACAAAAATACAACAGTAAATATAGAGTAATGTAAATACTAAAGGGTTAAACCGCTGATATCTGCCCTGAACATGTCTTTGTATAAGAAGTAAATTTGTGGAACAAGGGAGATAATCACGTTTTGTTGTTATTTTGAGTTGGTTGTATTTTACATGAACACACATAGCTGTATATATATACTGGGTCTATAGGAGGGAACTAGGCTTATCACACATGCTTTCAGTTGTCTTATAGCTAAATTCTTTCTTTATCTGTGTGTGTGTATATTTATATATATATTTATTTATTTATTTAATTAACAGATTAAAGTTTAAGCAAAGAATTTTGCTTTCATCCAACATAGGATATATATATATATAAAACAATATATATATTTTATTTATATATATATATATAGTACGACCACTAATACTACTACTACTATTACTAATACAAGTACTACTGCTCTTTACTACAGGTAAAATCACGAAATGTGGTCACATCTACTGCTGGTCTTGTATCCTACATTATCTTGCCTTGTCTGAGAAGAAATGGCATCGCTGTCCAATATGTAACGAACCAATTTATCAGAAGGATTTGAAGAGGTCAGTTGTCTTTCATTTGTTATTGTGTGTTTGTGTGTGTGTATATATATGCGTCCCTCAAGAATGTGGGTGTAGAGATTCTGGGCACTAATGACATGGTCAGACTCTACATATATATATATATATATATATATATATATATATATATATATATAGAATTCACAAGAATCAAAGCTATGTTCAAAGCATTTATTCACTTACAATTGTTTCATCCAAACCTAGGCTGGGAGTCTTCGGAGCATTTTTCAATATTTGTACACATAAATGACTTCCTTTCCAACGCAAGAGACATACAGATACATATGTATATATTGATGTACAGTGGAGTGACATATATTATATTATATTATTTCTGTATAGCAATTCAAATTCTTGTTCCAGTCAATTGTTTTCTCTTAGCTACCCCTGTGTATTGGCTGAGTGTCAGACACCATGCTTTGTTATGGACCGTTACGATTGGATGTTATGTGAGATAAAGCCTTTACCACTAAAATACAATAGTAAATATAGAGTAATGTAAATACTAAAGGGTTAAGTCAACCTACTTTTAAAAAATTTAATTTAATATTATGTTTCTTGTTCTGACAGTGTGAAAACAACTGAAGTGACCAGGTACCAAACAGGGGACAAGATATGTCTGACCCTAATGAGACGGCAGAAAGGTAGTACGATACCGGTTGCTAGGGCTGGTTGGCAAGGACCGCCTTCAAAACCATGCAATGTTAAAGGTGAGAAAATAAAGATATTTATTTATACAACCAATGTACAAAACCAAACTTCCGGTTTTTAAGCACTGAGAAAATATATATAATATATATATATAACAAAATAAAATGCTGAGGTTACATAAATCGTTTAATCATTATAACTATTCATGCATTTGTTGTTATGAGAATGGTATCCTCAGATGAAATCGGATTTATGGATATGCTGCTGGCAGTATATAAATATCAGGATAACAACAAATACATGAAGGACTTCTCGATTGTATAGAGAACCATGGAAATAATTATAATGATTAAACAATTTATGTAACCTCAGCATTTTATTTTGTTATGTTTATAAAAACTGCGATTGTTGGGGACTTTCTCCTGTTTGCTCCTGTTTTTACCAAAACAATCTCTTCAGAACATATGTATGTATGTATGTATATATATATATATATGTGTGTTAGTGTCTCTTGGATGTTATCCAACCATCTTACTCGGGGTCTACCCCTGGGTCTCTTGCCGGTTGGTTTTGCCCATAAAACCTGTCCAGTGATTCTTTGCTGAAACATTCTAACCAAATCCCTTTTTAGTATCAGAGCTGTGATCCTCTCAATTTGGAGAAGTAGCGGCTCTACCTGGAGTGACTCTCTCATCTCCTAGTTACGCACTTTATCATGTAATGTCCCTTCGGAGGAATCCCATTTCAGCCGGTTGTATTCGCGATCGCATTCTATTGGTCATTAACCAAGATTTATGACCATAGGTAAGGGTTGGCATGAATACCGAACTGAAGATAGCAAATTTGGCTTTTATACTTACCTGCTTCTGATTACTGATTAGTAAGCCTTTGATAAATAAAAAAACAATTCACTTATTTGTTGTTGTTTTCAGAAACTGAGAAAGTGTGCTTCAGTAAAGTGTTGCTGGCCTCCACACATGATGTCCAGGAACTGGTGACAGACATCGAGGACAAAGAACTGCTTCTACAGATGTCTAACGCTGAGGTAGGTTTACAGTCTGGAACTTTCTCCTGAAATATGAACCTCTCTGAGGTCTGTGGCTGCCCTAGTTGGCCTTAATGGTAGCATCAGCCCTGTATAAAACTGTGATCCTTTAAGATTCAGTAATGCACCTCTCTGGTCTGTGCCCTAGGTGGCTGGCCTTATATATATAAGAAAAGTCAGGACCCCGACAGCTGAGCTCGGGCCATTTCAACAGCTGGATCCGAACTAAACCTGTATATATTACTGGTTTAGTTCAGATCTAGCTGTCGAAACGACCGGAGTTCAACCGTCGGGGTCCTGACTCTTTCCCTATTACCCACTCTACAACTCTAAGTATCGAGTACTCTGGTGTGTTATGGTCCATCGTGTTCCTTACCACACTTTCTTTGTTATATATATATATATATATACACACTGCACACTGACATGCAGTAATGCATGTCATAAGGTGCAGTTGTGGTTTGATAATGTGGACATATTGTGCTCTCTGCATTGTCCAGAGTATCTCTACCACCCTAGAAATAGGTGTAATTATTAAAATTTACTAAACAACACTTTACATGTATAACTTTATTGTTTAACCTTTAGCATTACATTACTCTATATTTACTATTGTATTTTTGTGGTAAAGGCTTTATGGAATATGAGATTTTGATATTATTTATATTGATAACAATGCCTTTACATCAGTATGAGTGGCCAGTTACGGCTGGTTTGACCAGAAAGTGAGAGATTCTGGCCATCGACAATATTCCTGTGTATGATATTTAGAATGGTTTAACCCTTTAGTATTTACATTATTCTATGTTTGCTATATTTATTGTATCTGTGTATATCATGACTCATACACTGTTTACTTTCCTGACATTTATACATTATTCTATGTACTATACATGCACCTTTGATGAGTTGTAGTGCACCTGACCACTGTACATAAAGAGGTGAGAGAATTCTGACCAGTTACGACTGGTTTAAATGCTAAAGGGTTAAAAACTTTTTTGGTTTTAAACCTTTAATTTTCAAACTGGCCAAAACTGGCTGTAACCGGCCACTCATACTGATGTTAAGGTATTGTTCTCAAAATAAATACTTTCAAAATCTCATAGATTTGATATTATGTGAGATAATTATGCAAGGTAAAGCCTTTACCATGAAAATATAATAGTATATATAGAGTAATGTGAATGCTAAAGGGTTAAGAAAGATAAAAATGTCCGACTGTCTCTATTTTCCTCATCTCATTCCTCCTTCTTGTTCCGGTCTGTTCACCAGGAATCTGAGGTCTGTTTCATAGAATCTGCAATGGAACAACAAAAGGTGAGATTGTTTTTATATTTTCAAACTTTTTACTAACCAAAATAACATTTCTTTTAATACCATACACAAGCTGTGATTATATACTATATATATATATATATATGTAGCGGTTGATGGCAACTTCTTTTTCCGCCTTTAAGGGTCGTCAACTTATTGTATAAGGTATTCAATTTAAATAGGAACCATATATTGCAATTAATTTATGAAGAATTTTGAGTGATTTACTAAAATTATTAAATATTTCATTACTAAGACAGTAACTTAACATAGGGTGCTGATATATAATTATGTTGGGAGATTTTAATTTAAATAGTAACCCTTTAAAATGGGTGATTTTATTTCATAGAACCAGGGCTAGTTTGGGCCAGGCTGTAAATACTAAAGGGTTAAACCGCTGATATCTGCCCTGAACATGTCTTTGTATAAGAAGTAAATTTGTGGAACAAGGGAGATAATCACGTTTTGTTATTTTGATATGGTTATATTTTACATGAACACATAGCTGTATATATATACTGGGTCTATAGGAGGGAACTAGGCTTATCACACATGCTTTCAGTTATTTTATAGCTAAATTCTTTCTTTATCTGTGTGTGTGTGTATTTATATATATATATATATATTTTTTTTAAAGTTTAAACAAAGAATTTTGCTTTCACCCTATATATATATATATACACTACCACCACTAATACTACTACTACTACTACTATTGCTAATACTAATACAAGTACTACCACTCTTTACTACAGGTAAAATCACTGGTTAATGAAGAATTTGGAGGGATTTACTAAAATTATTATTCGATTACTAAGGCAGTAACTTAACATATGATTCCCATATTGAATCTTGTATAAAATTATGTTGGAAGATATTAATTTAAATAACAACCCTTTCAAATGGGTGGTTTTGTCTTTTGTTTCGTAGAACCAGAGCTAGTTTAGTGTCGAAAGAGATGTAGATGTCCATGTTGGTAATTCTTTATCAAATATTTCTATATCAACTTCCTGTAGGTGCGGATTGCTAATTTAACGCAGCCTCACACCGATGAAGCTCAGCAGTGTCTCCAGAGCAACTTTGGTAACTTGAAACTTGATGACACCCTCAGCAAAGAACCAGAACCCTTACTGGCTTCTTCTAAGGTCAGCACCAGGTTTTCAGATACATATGGCTTAGTGGTTAGAGCATTGGCCTTGCAATCGAAAGGTTGTGAGTTCAATTCTCAGACCGGGTGATGTGTTGTTTCCTTGAGCAAGACACTTTATTTCACATTGCTCCAGTTTACTCAGCTGTAGAAATGAGATGATAGGGACTGGAGTTCATATCATTCCACTGCAAAGTGGTCGTGGAGGTGCCACAGCAAAAAAGTACCCAGCACTCACTGTAAATGAGGTTGGTGTTAGGAAGGGCATCCAGCTGTAGAATCAAGCCAGAATCAGTTCCCGTCCCACCCTTGCAAGCAGGGAAAAAGCGGACGTAAAATGAAATGATGATGATGATATGCATACATATATATATATATACATACACACATATATATATATATATATATATATATATATACCTACATATATATATATATATACAACGTGTATGGAATAAATTGTGTGTGTGTGTGCATGTGTATATATATCAGCTTCCTGGCTTGTCTAGATCATATATGTATATGTATGTCTATATATATATTTATTTATATGAACTTAATAGAGAATTGTCTTACCTTTTCATTCACTTCTCTTTCTCTCCCTTTCCTCCACCCCCCACAGGCCATGACAGAATACATTGATGCTTTCGATGACAAGGTGACACCTGGTGCCAGGCTGCCAACAGCTTGCTTGCCTGACAATGAAAGTTCCCAGCAACCAGAGTCTCTGACATCTGCTGTCATGCTGTCTAACACCAGTCCTTCTTCCCCTGTCATGCTGTCTGACAGCGCTCCTTCTTCCACTGCCACGCTGTCAGACACAGAGACCGCTCCGACTTCCCCTGTCATGCTGTCTGTGTCTGCTCCAAAATCCGCTGTCATGCTGTCTGAGTCTGCTCCAAAATCCGCTGCCATGCTGTCTGAGACTGCTCCAAAATCCGCTGCCATGCTGTCTGACCTTGCTCCAAAATCCGCTGCCATGCTGTCTGACCTTGCTCCAAAATCCGCTGCCATGCTGTCCGAGACTGCTCCGATATCCACTGCCATGCTGTCCGAGACTGCTCCGATATCCGCTGCCCTTCTAACAGGCTGTGGTGGTCCAATAGTGACCAATCTGACTGACTATGAAACTATGCCGACAGAGATGGCAGCCCTGTCCCTTGAACTTCCTCACCACGCCACAGAAGAGAAACAGGAACACAGGAGAGGCATGCAGGCCAACACGGTGAAGGATACGTTTTACTTTTATCAAGGTATGTTGCAGCGTTTTACCTTCACCTCGTTAGTCACACTTTAACCTTATCTCGTTACACGGGGAACAAAAGATTAAAGAGGTTCTCGTGTCTCATGTGCTTCAAATGTATGGAGGGCCCGCTTAACTATATATATATATATATATATATATATTATGTGTATATATATATTATATATATATTGTATATATATATATCATCATCATCATTTTACGTCCGCTTTTCCCTGCTTGCAAGGGTGGGACGGGTCCTATTCAGCACAGCATCTCTCCACTTGTCACGGTCCTTCGTCATCTCCTCTGTGAGTTTCACCAATCCTAGGTCTGTTCTCACCACCTCCGCCCATGTTTATTGTGGTCTTCCTCTACCACGTCTTCCTTCTACTGGAATTTCTTGGCACTTCTTAACCCAGCGGCCATCCTCCATGTGCATCACATGTCCATACCATCTCAGTCTTCTCTCCTGGTCACTACAGCCTATCCCTCTTATACACAGTTTCTCTCTCAACTCATCTATGCTTGTATATATATAATATATATATATATATATATTGTATATATATTGTATATATATATATGGTGATGATGATGATAACATCCATTTTTTTTATTCTTTACTCACCTCGCAGCTTCTGATGGTCAGCCAATCTATTTACATGCTGTGAACGCCAGGTGTCTTGCTTGGCAATATGGCAGCTTGGAGAACAGCCCCGACTCAATTGTTGCCACCATTGTCGAGGTGGAGAGTATAGCTATGACACAGGTAACTAACTACTACTACTACTACTACTACTACAGTACTTGAGGTGGAGAGTATAGCTATGACACAGGTAACTAACTACTACTACTACTACAGTACTTGAGGTGGAGAGTATAGCTATGGCACAGGTAACTACTACTACTACTACAGTACTTGAGGTGGAGAGTATAGCTATGACACAGGTAACTACTACTACTACTACAGTACTTGAGGTGGAGAGTATAGCTATGGCACAGGTAACTAACTACTGCTACTGCTACTGCCACTACTACTACAACTATGTGGGCTCTGTTGTTTTGCTGGACCCTCCGGTTAGTGATAAGAACAGACAGACACTGACGGATACACAGATAGACAGACAGATAGATTACAGGTACAGAGAGAGATAGATGAATTGATAGACAGACAGACAGGTAGGTAGATAGATAGGTATGGCGAGCGGGAGATAGACAGGCTCATAGGTAAATAGACATGGGTAGGTAGATTGATAGGTAAACAGACAGGTACATATGTAGATAGATAGATAAATCGATAGATCAACAGGTACATAGATAGATAGACAAATAGGTAGACAGACAGGTAGGTAGACAAACTTCTAGGTAGAGCAACAGGTAGGTAGATAGATAGACAAATAGGTAGACAGACAGACAGGTAGGTAGACAAACTTCTAGGTAGATCGACAGGTAGGTAGACAAACTTCTAGGTAGAGCGACAGGTAGATAGACAAACTTCTAGGTAGAGCGACAGGTAGGTAGACAAACTTCTAGGTAGAGCGACAGGTAGGTAAACAAACTTCTAGGTAGAGCGACAGGTAGGTAGACAAACTTCTAGGTAGAGCGACAGGTAGATAGACAAACTTCTAGGTAGAGCGACAGGTAGGTAGACAAACTTCTAGGTAGAGCGACAGGTAGATAGACAAACTTCTAGGTAGAGCGACAGGTAGATAGACAAACTTCTAGGTAGAGCGACAGGTAGATAGACAAACTTCTAGGTAGAGCGACAGGTAGATAGACAAACTTCTAGGTAGAGCGACAGGTAGGTAGACAAACTTCTAGGTAGATCGACAGGTAGATAGACAAACTTCTAGGTAGAGCGACAGGTAGATAGACAAACTTCTAGGTAGAGCGACAGGTAGATAGACAAACTTCTAGGTAGAGCGACAGGTAGATAGATATGTAGACAGACAGATGAATAAACAGATAGGTAGATTGTTGGTAAAAGAATAAGATAGAAACACTTTTAAAAAACAAAGAACTATAGTGTGTGATCACTGGAGATATTTGACTGCTATTTCTAGCAATCCAAGGTACTCCATACTTGTGTCTGACCAGGGTTGTGTTTTGTTCCAGGAACTACGAAACAGGCTGCGGTATTTAAACCATCTTCCCCTCAGTGTGGAGTTTAAAGTTGTTGAAGTCTTACTCAGTCCACCGGTGGTCTCCAAGGACACTCTGAAGGAGTTCAGTGGTATGTTGCTGTTGTTGTTGTTGTTGTTACTGTTCTTACTTGTAAACATCATCATGTGTGTGTCCCCGAAACGTTAAAACCCTCTTCCTGCTATTTCAAGCGTTAACCTAATATATCCCTTCCATATACTGTACTGATTGTGTTGTTATTTCTGTTTACCTTTTATATATATATATAATTATATATATCAACTAGAAATTGATTGACATATATATATATATATATCTAAAATAAACATATGAAACAATCACGGGGGATAATTTGTAAAAGTGTGTAAGCACACATAGCTATGTAGGTAGCTAATTAAAGTTTAACTAGAACTTCAAAAATAGATACCTCATAAATGGATTAATCTTCCTTGTATATATTTCATAAAAAAAAAAAAAATATATGTATATATATATATATATATATATATAATATAATATAATTTAGAGTTTTCATACAGGCAGATACAGGCAGACTATATGTATCTGAATTAAGGTATTTCTATCTGGCTAAATTATTGTCAATTTGCAATAAAAACACATTAGTGTTGATCATATATTTTTCATATTAACTTGTATATATATATATATATATATATATATATATATATATATATATATATATAGGTAGAACACTGGAAGGTAATATCCGTAGTGGTAGAGCGCTCAGTCTATGGGACGAGTTAGGTAGAAGTGGTTACACAACAGTTAGTTCACCAATTGTTTCACCTTAGCAGATCCTCAGCTCGTAATGGACATGGTTATACGGAACAACCGTATGTCAGCATTTGGTGCTACTGGTAACATGTATTCCAGTACAACCTGTCCCATGGTCGGGTCGTTGGCGACTAAACTGGCAACCCCACCAAGGTTTCTTGGTGAGGAGGGTGACTTTGGACATCCTGCAGGACTAAAAACAAAACCTGTCAAAGGGCAAAGGAGCTCTTAAGAGTCAATGGCCATCCAAAATCACCGGGAAAGATGACCCCTTAGCCTTTATCAAGGCAGAATTCTAGGAGAAAACTCTGACATAACACCTGCAACCCTGATGGTATCCAATGATCTTGACTTGTTCTTCTTTTTGGTAAATATCATCTTGGTTAAGAGAGTGGGACTGGCTTTGTGCAGTGCCTTTGCTCACTATAAAAGCTTCACGGCACAGGCATTGCTTTATATCTGGAGATCTCTCTGCACTTGTCGTCACATGGTACCATGGGCCCAGCACTATGTGTCAATAGTTGTCACAAGTGTTGTGTTTGTACCAGAGTTTTCAAGTCGCTGGCTGGACTAACAAGTCACACTCGTTCAGCGCATCGGTAGGGGTTCTCCTACATGGATATAAAGTAGTGGCCGTACTCGAAAACGAGGTGGCAGCCACCATGTATGTATATATGTATGTATATGTATTGTACATAGTTTCCCCAATATATTACAGATATCATCAAGAATAGAGCTAGGTGTCGTCAGAGAAAAGTGAGGCAGGAGAAACAAAGATTGAAGATGATTGAAGAGGAAAACAGCAAATATAGACCAGGTATGTAGTGTAGTGGTGTGGTGGTGTGTGGGTTGTAGTGTAGTGGTGTGTGGTGTAGTATAGTGGTGGTAGTGTAGTAGTGTGGTGGTGTGTTGTAGTGTAGTGGTGTGGTGGTGTGTGGCTTGTGTGGTGTGGTATGGTGGTGTGTGGGTTGTATAGTGGTATGGTGTATGTGTTATAGTATAGTGGTCGTGTGAGGTAGTGTATGTGTTGTAGTACGGTAGTAGTGTATATGATGTAGTGTGTGTTGTAATATTGAAGTGGTGGTGTATGTGTTGTAATATTGAAGTGGTGGTATAGTATGTAGTGTATGTGTTGTAATATTGAAGTGGTGGTATAGTATGTAGTGTATATGTTGTAATATTGAAGTGGTGGTATAGTATGTAGTGTATGTGTTGTAATATTGAAGTGGTGGTATAGTATGTAGTGTATGTGTTGTAATATTGAAGTGGTGGTATAGTATGTAGTGTATGTGTTGTAATATTGAAGTGGTGGTATAGTATGTAGTGTATATGTTGTAGTATTGAGGTGGAGGTATAGTATGTAGTGTATGTATTGTAGTACAGTAGTGGTATAGTATGTAGTGTATGTGTTGAAGTATTCATGAGGTGGTGGAAGTAACTTTCCTTCTCTATGTTCCAGGCCCAGTCACAATTGTGATGAGTTCTGCAGCTGAGATACACAGCATGCAGCAACACCCTCAAACATCCTTCCCCCAGTTGGTCACCGGTGACCCCACCTTTGACCTACCAGTGACCCTTGACCTGCCGTCACCTGACCCCACACCTGAGTATTCAGGTAAAGGTAATAAGCTGAAGAAGAAGAAAAAAGGTGGGTCACAAGTTAGGATCTTTCGTACGATTTGTTCTCATCATCAGTTATATCATCATCATCATCATCATTTTACGTCTGCTTTTCCCTGCTTGCAAGGGTGGGATGGGAACTGATTCTGGCTTGATTTCTACAGCTGGATGCCCTTCCTAACACCAACCTCATTTTCAGTGAGTGCTGGGTGCTTTTTTGCCGTGGCACCTCCACGACCACTTTGCAGTGGAATGATAGGGACCCCAGTCCTATCATCTCATTTCTACAGCTGAGTAAACTGGAGCAATGTGAAATAAAGTGTCTTGCTCAAGGAAACAACACATCACCCGGTCTGAGAATTGAACTCACAACCTTTCGATTGGTTGTTATATATATATAATCTTATAGATTCAATATTATGTGAGATAAGGACTTTACTGTGAAAATACACTAGTATATAATATAATGAAAATTGTGTACAGTGCTCAGGTGCACTACAACTCATCAAAGGTGCATGTATGGTACATAGAAAAATGTACAAATGTCAGGAAAGTGAAGAGTGTATGAGTCATGATATACACACAGACAATAAATATAGTAAATATAGAGTAATGTAAATACTAAACGGTTGTGGTGAATGTTACTCCGGAGTTTCACATGTGTTCACAAGATCTTCAGGTAAAACTGGAGATGAGGCGAGGTGCTAACTTTAAACCATAGAAAAATTGATATAAGATGATGATGATGATGATGATGGTATTATTATTATTATTGTTTGTTGTTTCCAGGAAACACCTCACCACTACCACCACCACTACCACCTGTTAACGAGGAAAACCGGACATCGTTTGCCCAGGTAAGCTGTGTGACATTGGTGTTCATCCCACAACACATCACCACCACCAGTACACAACTATTACTACATACTACACCACTATGTCACCACCGCCACACCACCACTACACCACACCACCACCACCACTACACTACACCACACCACCACTACACTACACCACCACTACACTGCACTACACCACCACCACCACACCACCACTACACCACACCACCACTACACTACACCACCACCACCACACCACCACTACACCACACCAATACACTACACCACCACCACCACTACACCACACCACCACTACACTACACCACACCACCACCACCACACCACCACTACACCACACCACTACACTACACCACACCACTACACTACACTACACCACCACCACTACACCACACCACCACTACACTACACTACACTACACCACCACCACACCACCACTACACCACACCACCACTACACTACACTACACTACACCACCACAGTAACTAATGTTTTTATATTTTCATGTTTTACAGAAGTTGAAGAGTGGGAAACTCCGCCGGAACCAAGTGAGTGTGTGTGGCCCAGCTGGAGCAGGTGCACCACCAGCGCAGCGTGGCCCCGGGGCAGGGCACGGCCACAAGTATGGGTCAGACAGTGAAATAAGTGACTCTGATGGTAGTGTACCTAACTACAACAACTCCTTTTGTGCAGCATTGGATACCCTCAGACATACCACAGGTACTACCACCACAACACTACTCCATACCACTACATACTACCACCACAACACTACTCCATACCACTACATACTACCACCACAACACTACTCCATACCACTACATACTACCACCACAACACTACTCCATACCACTACATACTACCACCACAACACTACTCCATACCACTACATACTACCACCACAACACTACTCCATACCACTACATACTACCACCACAACACTACTCCATACCACTACATACTACCACCACAACACTACTCCACACCACTCCTTACTGCCACCACAACACTACTCCATACCATGACATTCTATAAAACTCTATACCACACCACCACGCCGCTACCACGCCACCACACCACTACACCACCACTAAGTATATATATATATATATTTATTCAAAATATTAACAAAAATAGAACTTCATTGTGATCAAGTATATTTTATTATACATATTTCAGAGGTACTGAGCTAACTTCAACAGTACGTCCTCATCAGATAAAATAACATGATGCATGACATACCCTGACATAGTAGATGGTTAAGATCCAGTCATGGTAGTGAGTAATATATAACAAAACATATATATATATATATATATATATATATATAATAGAT
>OZ024764.1:17960448-18012948 GCA_964016885.1 Eledone cirrhosa | reverse complement strand
CCAATGTCTTACTGGTACCTTTGGTTTCAGTCATTGAACCCTGGAGGGTAGCAGTGAGGGAGGGGAGAGCTGGTTATATCAAATCCTCCCCAGTATTTTACTGGTACTTCTTGTTTCATTCATTGAACCCTGTATGGTGGTGAGAAGGAAGGAAATTTGTTTGTATTGATCCCCCAGTTTTTTACTGGTACCTTTAATTCCCTGAACCCTTTAACATCTACATTACTCTATATATGCTATTGTATCTCCACGGTAAACACTTTACCTCACATAATATCGAATCTATGAGATTTTGATATAATTTATTTTGAGAACAATACTTTAACATAAGTATGAGCTGCCAGTTATGGCTGGTTTGAACAGAAGGAGGTGAGAGAATTCTGGCCGGATATGGACAGTTTAAATGCTGAAGGGTTTGACCCTCAGAAGAACGAAAGACAGGGTTTCACCTCGGCAGGGTTTGGACCCCGAATGTAAAGAACTGAAACTTAAATACCACAAAATATTTCGCCTGACGCTCTACAGATTCTGCCAATCCATCAATGGCGGTAGATTGGCAGTGATTGGTAGAGCGTCGGACACTCTTCTTTGCGGCACAGAGTTACGGCCCTTTACACTTTGAGTTCAAATCTTGGCCGAAGTTAGCTTTGCCTTTTATCCTAATGGGGTTGATAAAATAAAGGACCAGGACCAGTAACCCCCCAAACAAAATTGCTGTCCTTGTGCCTAAATCAGAAACCATTATTATTATTGACAGTAGAATCGGTAGAGCGTCAGACAATGTGCTTTGCAGCATGGAGTTATGACCCTTTATCTTCTAAGTTCAAATTCTGCTGAGGTTAGCTTTGACTTTCATCCTTACAGGGTCAATGAAGTACCAGTAATATACTGATGGGCGATTTTTTTTTTTTTTTTTTTTTTTTTTTTTTTTTTTAAATGCCCCCAAAACACTGAAACTTTGTATACCAACACCGCGCCCCCCCTTACAAATCTTCTATGGATGCCTAGATTCCAAATAGAGTATTTTGTTGGAAGTATGGGTACAAACTGTTTAAAGAACGACTACACCCTCCCCAAGCCCTCTTTCCTGCCCTTACAATCCACATATGCCATTCTCTACAAAATTCTATAGTTTCTTTTTCTGTATATTGTTTTTGGTCTTTCTTCCCATATGGAAAGTTGTTACACCAGAGATGTTTCAGTAAATAAAAGGGTCTCTCTTGACTCCAAGTTTTTTAAAATTTGTTTTGACTTTTTTTTTCTTTTTTGTCTTTTCTTTTTTTTGGGGTCAGAAGTTTATTTATACACCCACCTATATATAAATATTTGTATATCATCATCATCATTTTACGTCCGCTTTTCCCTGCTTGCAAGGGTGGGACGGGAACTGATTCTGGCTTGATTTCTACAGCTGGATGCCCTTCCTAACACCAACCTCATTTACAGTGAGTGCTGGGTGCTTTGTTGCCGTGGCACCTCCACGACCACTTTACAGTGGAATGATAGGGACCCCAGTCCCTATCATCTCATTTCTACAGCTGAGTAAACTGGAGCAATGTGAAATAAAGTGTCTTGCTGAAGGAAACAACACATCACCCGGTCTGAGAATTGAACTCACAACCTTTCGATTGCAAGGCCAATACTCTTTATATATATATATATATATATATATACAACCTAAAACTGCTTCTTTCACTCTCTAACCTTGCATTAACAAGAATTTAGCTGGGCGTAGGAGATCCTTTGTGAAGAATATGGTCTGAAACTGCTTCTTTCACCCTCTTACCTCACATTGACAAGGGTTTAGAAGATCCTATAGAAAGTATATGCTTTAAAACTGCTTCTTTTACCCTCTAGGCAGGCATTTACCAGGGTTTAGCTGGTTGTAGGAGATCCTAGCGCAAACAAATTCCTGTGCACAAACTGCAGTGAAAGTAGAGAAAGAGCTTACAGAATGGTTCTCTGTAAACAGAGGAATTCAACAGGGATGCCTGGTGTCGCATTTGGCTTGCAATCTTTACTCTGAGCAGGTGATGAGAAAGTTAGTAGATATTCTCTCCTGGATTGGGGTTACTGTTGGTGGGAATGAGATCAACAACCTGCGGTATGTTGACTACAGAGTTTGCTCATAGCAAACTCACCAGCAAATCTACAAACACTGCTGGATAAAGTTTATAGAATGTCAAGGGAATATAGTCTGGATATCAACATCAAAAAGACAAAAGTAATGGCAACAACTTGACAGAAGGTAGAAACGAACATAGGGTGCCAAGGTGTGAGGCTGGAACAAGTGGAGAAGTTCAAATACCTTGGTTCAATACTTGAACAGACGGCAGAAGGAAGTTGGGGAAATAAAGGCGAGACTAGAAACTAAATAAAATAAAATTAATACACTTTTGGATTTTCAGTAACATTTTTCAATTTTTTTCAAAGAGATGTAAAAGTAAAATTGAAGAAGATTATATGGAAATTTTACATAAATCTCACATCCAGGATTGAACCCTAGAGCAGGAGCTCCACTACCTCTAAGATTTCCCACCAGACTACCAAGACGGCTACAAAAATCTATGAAAATTAATAATTATAAACGTACATTCAAAATTAAATTAAATTAATTTAGAATAAAATAAAATAATATAAATTAGATTAAATTTCAAAAAGATGTGTAGTTTATGCCTTTCTTAATATTATTTCTCTTTTTTAGGGTCAATTTGTAATCATCTAGGTCTTCAAAGATCCTAAAAGATGTATACGACCGAAAACTACTTTTCCCCTCTAACCTGGCATTGACAAGGATTTATCTGGCCATACCATAGGAAATCCTATGGGACGTATATCCCCTAGAGCCTTTACTTTTGCCCTATAACCAGGTATTTACAAACGTTTAGCTGGCCATGAGAGATCCCATGGGAAGTATACGGGCTAAATTCGTTCTATCATTCGCTAATCTCACTTTGATGAGGGATTAGGTGATCCTATGGGATGTATACGCCTTCGAAGTAATGAGTTGTTGCACTGTAGAAGACATTTCTGTATTGAATATTGCAAATACTATTTTATTTCCTTTGGATTAAAGAGTTCTAGACTTGTACAAGCTATTTCATTATTAATTATTGCATATACACTACCATTTCTTTAGAATGTAACAGTTCTAGTTCTGGAGATCCCATTTCTGTATTAAATATTGTATATACTCTATTTCCTTCGAACTAAAGAGTTCTACTCCTTCAGAAGCAATTTCTGTATTAAATATAGCATACAATCTAATATTTCCTTAGAACTGAAGAGTTCTACTCTTTTAGAAACAATTTGTGTATTAAATATTGCATATACTCTACTAATACTCTTCAAATTAAAGAGTTCTAGTGTTTACGAAGCCATTTCTGTAATAAATATTACATATATACTACTATTTCCTTTGAATTGAAAGTTCTAGTCCTTTAGAAGAAATTTCTTTATTAAATATTGCATATAATGTACTATTTCCTTCGAATTAATGAGCTTTAGCACTTAACAAACCATTTCTGTATTGAGGTTTAATACAGAAATGGCTTCTACAAGAGTAAAACTCATTAATATCAGGGGTATTAGTAGATTATATGCCATATTTAATATGGAAATGGCAATAATTCGATGGAAATATTAGTGTATATGCAATATATAATACAGCTATGGCTTATACAGGACTAATACTAATCAATATGAATGGTATTAGTACATTATATGCCATATTTAGTACAGAAATGGCTTCTAAATGCAGAAAACTCATTTATTCGATGGAAATAGTAGTGTATATGCAATAATTAATGCAGAAATGGCTTCTAAAGGACTAAAACTCATTAATATTAGGGGTATTAGTAGAGTATATACCATATTTAATATGGAAATGGTTCTAAATGCAGGGAACTCATTAATTCGATGGAAATAGTAGTGTATATGCAATATTTAATAGAGATATGGCTTCTACAGGACTAAAACTCAGTAGAGTATATGCCATATTTAATACACAAATGGCTTCTAAATGCAGAGAACTCATGGAAATAGTAGTGTATATCCAATATTTAATACAGAAATGGCATCTACAGGACTAATACTCATCAATATGAGTGGTATTAGTAGATTATATGCCATATTTAATACAGAAATGGCTTCTAAATGCAGAAAATTCATTTATTCGATGGAAATAATAGTGTATATGCAATAATTAATGCAGAAATGGCTTCTACAAGAGTATAACTCATTAATGTGAGGAGTATTAGTAGATTATATGCCATATTTAATATGGAAATAACTTCTAAATGCAGAGAATTCATTTATTCGATGGAAATAGTAGTGTATAAGCAATATTTAATACAGAAATGGCTTCTACAAGAGTAAAGCTCATTAATATAAGGAGTATTAGTAGATTATATGCCATATTTATTATGGAAATGGCTTCTAAATGCAAGGAACTCGTTGATTTGATGGAAATATTAGTGTATATGCAATATATAATACACCTATGGCTTCTACAGGACTAATACTCATCAATGTGAGTGGTATTAGTAGAGTTTATGTTATATTTAGTACAGAAATGGCTTCTAAATGCAGGAAGTCATTTATTCGATGGAAATAATAGTGTATATGCAATAAATAATGCAGAAATGGCTTCTACAGGAGTGAAACTCATTAATATGAGGGGTATTTGTATGCCATGTTTAATATGGAAATGGCTTCTAAATGCAGGGAACTCATTAATTCGATGGAAATAGTAGTGTATATGCAATATTTAATAGGGATATGGCTTCCACAGGACTAAAACTCATTAATATGAGGGGTATTAGTAAAGTATATGCCATATTTAATACAGAAATGGCTTCTAAATGCAGAGAACTCATTTATTCGATAGAAATAGTAGTGTATATCCAATATTTAATACAGATATGGCTTCAACAGGACTAAAACTCATTAATATGA
This sequence comes from Eledone cirrhosa, assembly GCA_964016885.1. Taxonomy (NCBI): domain Eukaryota; kingdom Metazoa; phylum Mollusca; class Cephalopoda; order Octopoda; family Eledonidae; genus Eledone; species Eledone cirrhosa. The sequence goes on along the minus strand of OZ024764.1, from coordinate 18,007,992 downwards.
GGGGTATTAGTTGATTATATGCTATATTTAATATGAAATGGCTTCTAAATGCAGAGAACTCATTAATCCGATGGAAATATTAGTGTATATGCAATATTTAATACATATATGGCTTATACAGGACTAATACTCATTAATATGAGGGGTATTAATAGAGTATATGCCATATTTAGTACAGAAATGGCTTCTAAATGCAGAAAACTCATTTATTCGATGGAAATAGTAGTGTATATGTCATTTCTGCCTTAATTATTGCATATAAACTACTATTTCCATCGAATAAATGAGTTTTCTGCATTTAGAAGCCATTTCTGTATTAAATATGGCATATACTCTACTAATACCCATCATATTAATGAGTTTTAGTCCTGTAGAAGCCGTATCTCTATTAAATATTGCATATACACTACTATTTCCATCGAATTAATGAGTTCCCTGCATTTAGAAGCCATTTCTGTATTAAATATGGCATATACTCTACTAATAACCCTCATATTAATGAGTTTTAGTCCTGTAGAAGCCATTTCTGTATTAAATATTGCATATACACTACTATTTGATGGGAATTAAAGAGTTCTAGTCCTTTAGAACCCATTTCTGTATTAAATATGGCATATACACTAATATTTCCATCGAATTAATGAGTTCCCTGCATTTAGAAGCCATTTCTGCATTATATATGGCATATACTCTACTAATACCCCTCATATTAATGAGTTTTACTCTTGTAGAAGTCATTTCTGCCTTAAATATTGCATATACACTAATATTTCCATCCAATTAATGAGTTCCCTGCATTTAGAAGCCATTTCCATAGTAAATATGGCATATAATCTACTAATACCCCTCATATTAATGAGTTTTAGTCCTGTAGAAGCCAGATCTGTATGAAATATTGCACATACACTACTATTTCCATCGAATTAATGAGTTCCCTGCATTTAGATGCCATTTCCATATTAAATATGGCATATACTCTACTAATATCCCTCATATTAATGAGTTTTACTCTTGTAGAAGCCATTTCTGCATTAATTATTGCATATACACTACTATTTGATTGGAATTAAAGGAGTTCTTGTCTTTAGAACCCATTTCTGTATTAAATATGGCATATACACTAATATTTCCATCAAATTAATGAGTTCCCTGCATTTAGAAGCTATTTCTGCATTATATATGGCATATACTCTACTAATACCCCTCATATTAATGAGTTTTACTCTTGTAGAAGTCATTTCTGCCTTAATTATTGCATATACACTACTATTTCAATCGAATAAATGAGTTTTATGCATTTAGAAGCCATTTCTGTATTAAATATGGCATATACTCTAATAATACCCATCATATTAATGAGTTTTAGTCCTGTAGAAGCCGTATCTCTATTAAATATTGCATATACACTACTATTTCCATCGAATTAATGAGTTCCCTGCATTTAGAAGCCATTTCCGTATTAAATATGGCATATACTCTACTAGTAACCCTCATATTAATGAGTTTTAGTCCTGTAGAAGCCATTCCTGTATTAAATATTGCATATACACTACTATTTGATGGGAATTAAAGAGGTCTAGTCCTTTAGAACCCATTTCTGTATTAAATATGGCATATAATCTACTAATACCCCTCATATTAACGAGTTTAATCCTGTAGAAGCCATATCTCTATTAAATATTGGATATACACTACTATTTCCATCCAATTACTGAGTTCCCTGCATTTAGAAGCCATTTCAGTATTATATATGGCATATACTCTACTAATACCCCTCATATTAATGAGTTTTAGTCCTGTAGAAGCCATATCTGTATTAAATATGGCATATACACTAATATTTCCATCGAATTAATGAGTTCCCTGCATTTAGAAGCCATTTCTGTATTATATATGGCATATACTCTACTAATACCCCTCATATGAATGAGTATTAGTCCTGTAGAAGCCATATCTGTATTAAATATTGCATATACACTAATATTTCCATCGAATTAATGAGTTCCCTGCATTTACAAGCCATTTCCATAGTAAATATGGCATATACTCTACTCATACCCCTCATATTAATAAGTATTAGTCCTGTAGAAGCCATTTCTGTATTAAATATTGCATATACACTACTATTTGATTGGAATTAAAGGAGTTCTTGTCTTTAGAACCCATTTCTGTATTAAATATGGCATATACACTAATATTTCCATCGAATTAATGAGTTCCCTGGATCTAGAAGCCATTTCTGCATTATATATGGCATATACTCAACTAATACCCCTCATATTAATGAGTTTTACTCTTGTAGAAGTCATTTCTGCCTTAATTATTGCATATAAACTACTATTTCCATCGAATAAATGAGTTTTCTGCATTTAGAAGCCATTTCTGTATTAAATATGGCATATACTCTACTAATACCGATCATATTAATGAGTTTTAGTCCTGTAGAAGCCGTATCTCTATTAAATATTGCATATACACTACTATTTCCATCGAATTAATGAGTTCCCTGCATTTTGAAGCCATTTCCGTATTAAATATGGCATATACTCTACTAGTAACCCTCATATTAATGAGTTTTAGTCCTGTAGAAGCCATTCCTGTATTAAATATTGCATATACACTACTATTTGATGGGAATTAAAGAGGTCTAGTCCTTTAGAACCCATTTCTGTATTAAATATGTCATATAATCTACTAATACCCCTCATATTAATGAGTTTAATCCTGTAGAAGCCATATCTCTATTAAATATTGGATGTACACTACTATTTCCATCGAATTACTGAGTTCCCTGCATTTAGAAGCCATTTCAGTATTATATATGGTATATACTCTACTAATACCCCTCATATTAATGAGTTTTAGTCCTGTAGAAGCCATATCTGTATTAAATATGGCATATACACTAATATTTCCATCGAATTAATGAGTTCCCTGCATTTAGAAGCCATTTCTGTATTATATATGGCATATACTCTACTAATACCCCTCATATGAATGAGTATTAGTCCTGTAGAAGCCATATCTGTATTAAATATTGCATATACACTAATATTTCCATCGAATTAATGAGTTCCCTGCATTTAGAAGCGATTTCCATAGTAAATATGGCGTATAATCTACTAATACCCCTCATATTAATGAGTTTTAGTCCTGTAGAAGCCATATCTGTATTAAATATTGCATATACACTACTATTTCCATCGAATTAATGAGTTCCATGCATTTAGAAGCCATTTCCATATTAAATATGGAATATACTCTACTAATATCCCTCATATTTATGAGTTTTACTCTTGTAGAAGCCATTTCTGGATTAATTATTGCATATACACTACTATTTGATTGGAATTAAAGGAGTTCTTGTCTTTAGAACCCATTTCTGTATTAAATATGGCATATACACTAATATTTCCATCGAATTAATGAGTTCCCTGCATTTAGAAGCCATTTCTGCATTATATATGGCATATACTCTACTAATACCCCTCATATTAATGAGTTTTACTCTTGTAGAAGTCATTTCTGCCTTAATTATTGCATATACACTACTATTTCCATCGAATAAATGAGTTTTCTGCATTTAGAAGCCATTTCTGTATTAAATATGGCATATACTCTACTAATACCCATCATATTAATGAGTTGTAGTCCTGTAGAAGCCGTATCTCTATTAAATATTGCATATACACTACTATTTCCATTGAATTAATGAGTTCCCTGCATTTAGAAGCCATTTCCATATTAAATATGGCATATATTCTACTAATAACCCTCATATAAATGAGTTTTAGTCCTGTAGAAGCCATATCTGTATTAAATATTGCATATACACTACTATTTCCATCGAATTAATGAGTTCCCTGCATTTAGAAGCCATTTCCTATATTAAATTATCCCTCATATTAATGAGTTTTACTCTTGTAGAAGCCATTTCGGCATTAATTATTGCATATACACTACTATTTGATTGGAATTGAAGGAGTTCTTGTCTTTAGAACCCATTTCTGTATTAAATATGGCATATACACTAATATTTCCATCGAATTAATGAGTTCCTGCATTTAGAATCCATTTCCATAGTAAATATGGCATATACTCTACTCATACCCCTCATATTAATGAGTATTAGTCCTGTAGAAGCCATTTCTGTATTAAATATTGCATATACACTACTATTTGATTGGAATTAAAGGAGTTCTTGTCTTTAGAACCCATTTCTGAATTAAATATGGCATATACACTAATATTTCCATCGAATTAATGAGTTCCCTGCATTTAGAAGCCATTTCTGTATTATATATGGCATATACTCTACTAATACCCCTCATATGAATGAGTATTAGTCCTGTAGAAGCCATATCTGTATTAAATATTGCATATACACTAATATTTCCATCGAATTAATGAGTTCCCTGCATTTACAAGCCATTTCCATAGTAAATATGGCATATACTCTACTCATACTCCTCATATTAATAAGTATTAGTCCTGTAGAAGCCATTTCTGTATTAAATATTGCATATACACTACTATTTGATTGGAATTAAAGGAGTTCTTGTCTTTAGAACCCATTTCTATATTAAATATGGCATATACACTAATATTTCCATCGAATTAATGAGTTCCCTGGATCTAGAAGCCATTTCTGCATTATATATGGCATATACTCAACTAATACCCCTCATATTAATGAGTTTTACTCTTGTAGAAGTCATTTCTGCCTTAATTATTGCATATAAACTACTATTTCCATCGAATAAATGAGTTTTCTGCATTTAGAAGCCATTTCTGTATTATATATGGCATATACTCTACTAATACCCATCATATTAATGAGTTTTAGTCCTGTAGAAGCCGTATCTCTATTAAATATTGCATATACACTACTATTTCCATCGAATTAATGAGTTCCCTGCATTTAGAAGCCATTTCTGTATTAAATATGGCATATACTCTACTAATAACCCTCATATTAATGAGTTTTAGTCCCGTAGAAGCCATTTCTGTATTAAATATTGCATATACACTACTATTTGATAGGAATTAAAGAGTTCTAGTCCTTTAGAACCCATTTCTGTATTAAATATGGCATATACACTAATATTTCCATCGAATTAATGAGTTCCCTGCATTTAGAAGCCATTTCTGCATTATATATGGCATATACTCTACTAATACCCCTCATATTAATGAGTTTTACTCTTGTAGAAGTCATTTCTGCCTTAAATATTGCATATACACTAATATTTCCATCGAATTAATGAGTTCCCTGCATTTAGAAGCCATTTCCATATTAAATATGGCATATACTCTACTAATATCCCTCATATTAATGAGTTTTACTCTTGTAGAAGCCATTTCTGCATTAATTATTGCATATACACTACTATTTGATTGGAATTAAAGGTGTTCTTGTCTTTAGAACCCATTTCTGTATTAAATATGGCATATACACTAATATTTCCATCGAATTAATGAGTTCCCTGCATTTAGAAGCCATTTCTGCATTATATATGGCATATACTCTACTAATACCCCTCATATTAATGAGTTTTACTCTTGTAGAAGTCATTTCTGCCTTAATTATTGCTTATACACTACTATTTCCATCGAATAAATGAGTTTTATGCATTTAGAAGCCATTTCTGTATTAAATATGGCATATACTCTACTAATACCCATCATATTAATGAGTTTTAGTCCTGTAGAAGCCGTATCTCTATTAAATATTGCATATACACTACTATTTCCATCGAATTAATGAGTTCCCTGCATTTCGAAGCCATTTCCGTATTAAATATGGCATATACTCTACTAGTAACCCTCATATTAATGAGTTTTAGTCCTGTAGAAGCCATTCCTGTATTAAATATTGCATATACACTACTATTTGATGGGAATTAAAGAGGTCTAGTCCTTTAGAACCCATTTCTGTATTAAATATGGCATATAACCTACTAATACCCCTCATATTAATGAGTTTAATCCTGTAGAAGCCATATCTCTATTAAATATTGGATATACACTACTATTTCCTTCGAATTAATGAGTTCCCTGCATTTAGAAGCCATTTCTGTATTATATATGGCATATACTCTACTAATACCCATCATATTAATGAGCTTTAGTCCTGTAGAAGCCGTATCTCTATTAAATATTGCATATACATTACTATTTCCATCGAATTAATGAGTTCCCTGCATTTAGAAGCCATTTCCGTATTAAATATGGCATATACTCTACTAGTAACCCTCATATTAATGAGTTTTAGTCCTGTAGAAGCCATTCCTGTATTAAATATTGCATATACACTACTATTTGATGGGAATTAAAGAGATCTAGTCCTTTAGAACCCATTTCTGTATTAAATATGGCATATAATCTACTAATACCCCTCATATTAACGAGTTTAATCCTGTAGAGGCCATATCTCTATTAAATATTGGATATACACTACTATTTCCATCGAATTACTGAGTTCCCTGCATTTAGAAGCCATTTCAGTATTATATATGGCATATACTCTACTAATACCCCTCATATGAATGAGTATTAGTCCTGTAGAAGCCATATCTGTATTAAATATTGCATATACACTAATATTTCCATCGAATTAATGAGTTCCCTGCATTTACAAGCCATTTCCATAGTAAATATGGCATATACTCTACTCATACTCCTCATATTAATAAGTATTAGTCCTGTAGAAGCCATTTCTGTATTAAATATTGCATATACACTACTATTTGATAGGAATTAAAGAGTTCTAGTCCTTTAGAACCCATTTCTGTATTAAATATGGCATATACACTAATATTTCCATCGAATTAATGAGGTCCCTGCATTTAGAAGCCATTTCTGCATTATATATGGCATATACTCAACTAATACCCCTCATATTAATGAGTTTTACTCTTGTAGAAGTCATTTCTGCCTTAATTATTGCATATAAACTACTATTTCCATCGAATAAATGAGTTTTCTGCATTTAGAAGCCATTTCTGCATTATATATGGCATATACTCTACTAATACCCCTCATATTAATGAGTTTTACTCTTGTAGAAGTCATTTCTGCCTTAAATATTGCATATACACTAATATTTCCATCGAATTAATGAGTTACCTGCATTTAGAAGCCATTTCCATAGTAAATATGGCATATAATCTACTAATACCCCTCATATTAATGAGTTTTAGTCCTGTAGAAGCCATATCTGTAGGAAATATTGCATATACACTACTATTTCCATCGAATTAATGAGTTCCCTGCATTTAGATGCCATTTCCATATTAAATATGGCATATACTCTACTAATATCCCTCATATTAATGAGTTTTACTCTTGTAGAAGCCATTTCTGCATTAATTATTGCATATACACTACTATTTGATTGGAATTAAAGGAGTTCTTGTCTTTAGAACCCATTTCTGTATTAAATATGGCATATACACTAATATTTCCATCAAATTAATGAGTTCCCTGCATTTAGAAGCTATTTCTGCATTATATATGGCATATACTCTACTAATACCCCTCATATTAATGAGTTTTACTCTTGTAGAAGTCATTTCTGCCTTAATTATTGCATATACACTACTATTTCAATCGAATAAATGAGTTTTATGCATTTAGAAGCCATTTCTGTATTAAATATGGCATATACTCTAATAATACCCATCATATTAATGAGTTTTAGTCCTGTAGAAGCCGTATCTCTATTAAATATTGCATATACACTACTATTTCCATCGAATTAATGAGTTCCCTGCATTTAGAAGCCATTTCCGTATTAAATATGGCATATACTCTACTAGTAACCCTCATATTAATGAGTTTTAGTCCTGTAGAAGCCATTCCTGTATTAAATATTGCATATACACTACTATTTGATGGGAATTAAAGAGGTCTAGTCCTTTAGAACCCATTTCTGTATTAAATATGGCATATAATCTACTAATACCCCTCATATTAACGAGTTTAATCCTGTAGAAGCCATATCTCTATTAAATATTGGATGTACACTACTATTTCCATCGAATTACTGAGTTCCCTGCATTTAGAAGCCATTTCAGTATTATATATGGTATATACTCTACTAATACCCCTCATATTAATGAGTTTTAGTCCTGTAGAAGCCATATCTGTATTAAATATGGCATATACACTAATATTTCCATCGAATTAATGAGTTCCCTGCATTTAGAAGCCATTTCTGTATTATATATGGCATATACTCTACTAATACCCCTCATATGAATGAGTATTAGTCCTGTAGAAGCCATATCTGTATTAAATATTGCATATACACTAATATTTCCATCGAATTAATGAGTTCCCTGCATTTAGAAGCGATTTCCATAGTAAATATGGCGTATAATCTACTAATACCCCTCATATTAATGAGGTTTAGTCCTGTAGAAGCCATATCTGTATTAAATATTGCATATACACTACTATTTCCATCGAATTAATGAGTTCCATGCATTTAGAAGCCATTTCCATATTAAATATGGAATATACTCTACTAATATCCCTCATATTTATGAGTTTTACTCTTGTAGAAGCCATTTCTGGATTAATTATTGCATATACACTACTATTTGATTGGAATTAAAGGAGTTCTTGTCTTTAGAACCCATTTCTGTATTAAATATGGCATATACACTAATATTTCCATCGAATTAATGAGTTCCCTGCATTTAGAAGCCATTTCTGCATTATATATGGCATATACTCTACTAATACCCCTCATATTAATGAGTTTTACTCTTGTAGAAGTCATTTCTGCCTTAATTATTGCATATACACTACTATTTCCATCGAATAAATGAGTTTTCTGCATTTAGAAGCCATTTCTGTATTAAATATGGCATATACTCTACTAATACCCATCATATTAATGAGTTGTAGTCCTGTAGAAGCCGTATCTCTATTAAATATTGCATATACACTACTATTTCCATTGAATTAATGAGTTCCCTGCATTTAGAAGCCATTTCCATATTAAATATGGCATATATTCTACTAATAACCCTCATATAAATGAGTTTTAGTCCTGTAGAAGCCATATCTGTATTAAATATTGCATATACACTACTATTTCCATCGAATTAATGAGTTCCCTGCATTTAGAAGCCATTTCCTATATTAAATTATCCCTCATATTAATGAGTTTTACTCTTGTAGAAGCCATTTCGGCATTAATTATTGCATATACACTACTATTTGATTGGAATTGAAGGAGTTCTTGTCTTTAGAACCCATTTCTGTATTAAATATGGCATATACACTAATATTTCCATCGAATTAATGAGTTCCTGCATTTAGAATCCATTTCCATAGTAAATATGGCATATACTCTACTCATACCCCTCATATTAATGAGTATTAGTCCTGTAGAAGCCATTTCTGTATTAAATATTGCATATACACTACTATTTGATTGGAATTAAAGGAGTTCTTGTCTTTAGAACCCATTTCTGAATTAAATATGGCATATACACTAATATTTCCATCGAATTAATGAGTTCCCTGCATTTAGAAGCCATTTCTGTATTATATATGGCATATACTCTACTAATACCCCTCATATGAATGAGTATTAGTCCTGTAGAAGCCATATCTGTATTAAATATTGCATATACACTAATATTTCCATCGAATTAATGAGTTCCCTGCATTTACAAGCCATTTCCATAGTAAATATGGCATATACTCTACTCATACTCCTCATATTAATAAGTATTAGTCCTGTAGAAGCCATTTCTGTATTAAATATTGCATATACACTACTATTTGATTGGAATTAAAGGAGTTCTTGTCTTTAGAACCCATTTCTATATTAAATATGGCATATACACTAATATTTCCATCGAATTAATGAGTTCCCTGGATCTAGAAGCCATTTCTGCATTATATATGGCATATACTCAACTAATACCCCTCATATTAATGAGTTTTACTCTTGTAGAAGTCATTTCTGCCTTAATTATTGCATATAAACTACTATTTCCATCGAATAAATGAGTTTTCTGCATTTAGAAGCCATTTCTGTATTATATATGGCATATACTCTACTAATACCCATCATATTAATGAGTTTTAGTCCTGTAGAAGCCGTATCTCTATTAAATATTGCATATACACTACTATTTCCATCGAATTAATGAGTTCCCTGCATTTAGAAGCCATTTCTGTATTAAATATGGCATATACTCTACTAATAACCCTCATATTAATGAGTTTTAGTCCCGTAGAAGCCATTTCTGTATTAAATATTGCATATACACTACTATTTGATAGGAATTAAAGAGTTCTAGTCCTTTAGAACCCATTTCTGTATTAAATATGGCATATACACTAATATTTCCATCGAATTAATGAGTTCCCTGCATTAGAAGCCATTTCTGCATTATATATGGCATATACTCTACTATACCCCTCATATTAATGAGTTTTACTCTTGTAGAAGTCATTTCTGCCTTAAATATTGCATATACACTAATATTTCCATCGAATTAATGAGTTACCTGCATTTAGAAGCCATTTCCATAGTAAATATGGCATATAATCTACTAATACCCCTCATATTAATGAGTTTTAGTCCTGTAGAAGCCATATCTGTAGGAAATATTGCATATACACTACTATTTCCATCGAATTAATGAGTTCCCTGCATTTAGAAGCCATTTCCATATTAAAATATGGCATATACTCTACTAATATCCCTCATATTAATGAGTTTTACTCTTGTAGAAGCCATTTCTGCATTAATTATTGCATATACACTACTATTTGATTGGAATTAAAGGTGTTCTTGTCTTTAGAACCCATTTCTGTATTAAATATGGCATATACACTAATATTTCCATCGAATTAATGAGTTCCCTGCATTTAGAAGCCATTTCTGCATTATATATGGCATATACTCTACTAATACCCCTCATATTAATGAGTTTTACTCTTGTAGAAGTCATTTCTGCCTTAATTATTGCTTATACACTACTATTTCCATCGAATAAATGAGTTTTATGCATTTAGAAGCCATTTCTGTATTAAATATGGCATATACTCTACTAATACCCATCATATTAATGAGTTTTAGTCCTGTAGAAGCCGTATCTCTATTAAATATTGCATATACACTACTATTTCCATCGAATTAATGAGTTCCCTGCATTTCGAAGCCATTTCCGTATTAAATATGGCATATACTCTACTAGTAACCCTCATATTAATGAGTTTTAGTCCTGTAGAAGCCATTCCTGTATTAAATATTGCATATACACTACTATTTGATGGGAATTAAAGAGGTCTAGTCCTTTAGAACCCATTTCTGTATTAAATATGGCATATAACCTACTAATACCCCTCATATTAATGAGTTTAATCCTGTAGAAGCCATATCTCTATTAAATATTGGATATACACTACTATTTCCTTCGAATTAATGAGTTCCCTGCATTTAGAAGCCATTTCTGTATTATATATGGCATATACTCTACTAATACCCATCATATTAATGAGCTTTAGTCCTGTAGAAGCCGTATCTCTATTAAATATTGCATATACATTACTATTTCCATCGAATTAATGAGTTCCCTGCATTTAGAAGCCATTTCCGTATTAAATATGGCATATACTCTACTAGTAACCCTCATATTAATGAGTTTTAGTCCTGTAGAAGCCATTCCTGTATTAAATATTGCATATACACTACTATTTGATGGGAATTAAAGAGATCTAGTCCTTTAGAACCCATTTCTGTATTAAATATGGCATATAATCTACTAATACCCCTCATATTAACGAGTTTAATCCTGTAGAGGCCATATCTCTATTAAATATTGGATATACACTACTATTTCCATCGAATTACTGAGTCCCTGCATTTAGAAGCCATTTCAGTATTATATATGGCATATACTCTACTAATACCCCTTATATGAATGAGTATTAGTCCTGTAGAAGCCATATCTGTATTAAATATTGCATATACACTAATATTTCCATCGAATTAATGAGTTCCCTGCATTTACAAGCCATTTCCATAGTAAATATGGCATATACTCTACTCATACTCCTCATATTAATAAGTATTAGTCCTGTAGAAGCCATTTCTGTATTAAATATTGCATATACACTACTATTTGATAGGAATTAAAGAGTTCTAGTCCTTTAGAACCCATTTCTGTATTAAATATGGCATATACACTAATATTTCCATCGAATTAATGAGTTCCCTGCATTTAGGAGCCATTTCTGCATTATATATGGCATATACTCTACTAATACCCCTCATATTAATGAGTTTTACTCTTGTAGAAGTCATTTCTGCCTTAAATATTGCATATACACTAATATTTCCATCGAATTAATGAGTTACCTGCATTTAGAAGCCATTTCCATAGTAAATATGGCATATAATCTACTAATACCCCTCATATTAATGAGTTTTAGTCCTGTAGAAGCCATATCTGTAGGAAATATTGCATATACACTACTATTTCCATCGAATTAATGAGTTCCCTGCATTTAGAAGCCATTTCCATATTAAATATGGCATATACTCTACTAATATCCCTCATATTAATGAGTTTTACTCTGTAGAAGCCATTTCTGCATTAATTATTGCATATACACTACTATTTGATTGGAATTAAAGGAGTTCTTGTCTTTAGAACCCATTTCTGTATTAAATATGGCATATACACTAATATTTCCATCGAATTAATGAGTTCCCTGCATTTAGAAGCCATTTCTGCATTATATATGGCATATACTGTACTAATACCCCTCATATTAATGAGTTTTACTCTTGTAGAAGTCATTTCTGCCTTAATTATTGCTTATACACTACTATTTCCATCGAATAAATGAGTTTTATGCATTTAGAAGCCATTTCTGTATTAAATATGGCATATACTCTACTAATACCCATCATATTAATGAGTTTTAGTCCTGTAGAAGCCGTATCTCTATTAAATATTGCATATACACTACTATTTCCATCGAATTAATGAGTTCCCTGCATTTCGAAGCCATTTCCGTATTAAATATGGCATATACTCTACTAGTATCCCTCATATTAATGAGTTTTAGTCCTGTAGAAGCCATTCCTGTATTAAATATTGCATATACACTACTATTTGATGGGAATTAAAGAGGTCTAGTCCTTTAGAACCCATTTCTGTATTAAATATGGCATATAACCTACTAATACCCCTCATATTAATGAGTTTAATCCTGTAGAAGCCATATCTCTATTTAAATATTGGATATACACTACTATTTCCTTCGAATTAATGAGTTCCCTGCATTTAGAAGCCCATTTCTGTATTATATATGGCATATACTCTACTAATACCCATCATATTAATGAGCTTTAGTCCTGTAGAAGCCGTATCTCTATTAAATATTGCATATACATTACTATTTCCATCGAATTAATGAGTTCCCTGCATTTAGAAGCCATTTCCATAGTAAATATGGCATATACTCTACTCATACTCCTCATATTAATAAGTATTAGTCCTGTAGAAGCCATTTCTGTATTAAATATTGCATATACACTACTATTTGATTGGAATTAAAGGAGTTCTTGTCTTTAGAACCCATTTCTGTATTAAATATGGCATATACACTAATATTTCCATCGAATTAATGAGTTCCCTGGATCTAGAAGCCATTCTGCATTATATATGGCATATACTCAACTAATACCCCTCATATTAATGAGTTTTACTCTTGTAGAAGTCATTTCTGCCTTAATTATTGCATATAAACTACTATTTCCATCGAATAAATGAGTTTTCTGCATTTAGAAGCCATTTCTGTATTATATATGGCATATACTCTACTAATACCCATCATATTAATGAGTTTTAGTCCTGTAGAAGCCGTATCTCTATTAAATATTGCATATACACTACTATTTCCATCGAATTAATGAGTTCCCTACATTTAGAAGCCATTTCTGTATTAAATATGGCATATACTCTACTAATAACCCTCATATTAATGAGTTTTAGTCCCGTAGAAGCCAGTTCTGTATTAAATATTGCATATACACTACTATTTGATAGGAATTAAAGAGTTCTAGTCCTTTAGAACCCATTTCTGTATTAAATATGGCATATACACTAATATTTCCATCGAATTAATGAGTTCCCTGCATTTAGAAGCCATTTCTGCATTATATATGGCATATACTCTACTAATACCCCTCATATTAATGAGTTTTACTCTTGTAGAAGTCATTTCTGCCTTAAATATTGCATATACACTAATATTTTCATCCAATTAATGAGTTACCTGCATTTAGAAGCCATTTCCATAGTAAATATGGCATATAATCTACTAATACCCATCATATTAATGAGTTTTAGTCCCGTAGAAGCCATATCTGTAGGAAATATTGCATATACACTACTATTTCCATCGAATTAATGAGTTCCCTGCATTTAGAAGCCATTTCCATATTAAATATGGCATATACTCTACTAATATCCCTCATATTAATGAGTTTTACTCTTGTAGAAGCCATTTCTGCATTAAATATTGCATATACACTACTATTTGATTGGAATTAAAGGTGTTTCTTGTCTTTAGAACCCATTCTGTATTAAATATGGCATATACACTAATATTTCCATCGATTAATGAGTTCCCTGCATTTAGAAGCCATTTCTGCATTATATATGGCATATACTCTACTAATACCCCTCATATTAATGAGTTTTACTCTTGTAGAAGTCATTTCTGCCTTAATTATTGCATATACACTACTATTTCCATCGAATAAATGAGTTTTATGCATTTAGAAGCCATTTCTGTATTAAATATGGCATATACTCTACTAATACCCATCATATTAATGAGTTTTAGTCCTGTAGAAGCCGTATCTCTATTAAATATTGCATATACACTACTATTTCCATCGAATTAATGAGTTCCCTGTATTTCGAAGCCATTTCCGTATTAAATATGGCATATACTCTACTAGTAACACTCATATTAATGAGTTTTAGTCCTGTAGAAGCCATTCCTGTATTAAATATTGCATATACACTACTATTTGATGGGAATTAAAGAGGTCTAGTCCTTTAGAACCCATTTCTGTATTAAATATGGCATATAACCTACTAATACCCCTCATATTAATGAGTTTAATCCTGTAGAAGCCATATCTCTATTAAATATTGGATATACTCTACTATTTCCTTTGAATTAATGAGTTCCCCTGCATTTAGAAGCCATTTCTGTATTATATATGGCATATACTCTACTAATACCCCTCATATGAATGAGTATTAGTCCTGTAGAAGCCATATCTGTATTAAATATTGCATATACATTAATATTTCCATCGAATTAATGAGTTCCCTGCATTTACAAGCCATTTCCATAGTAAATATGGCATATACTCTACTCATACCCCTCATATTAATAAGTATTAGTCCTGTAGAAGCCATTTCTGTATTAAATATTGCATATACACTACTATTTGATTGGAATTAAAGGAGTTCTTGTCTTTAGAATCTATTTCTGTATTAAATATGGCATATACACTAATATTTCCATCGAATTAATGAGTTCCCTGGATCTAGAAGCCATTTCTGCATTATATATGGCATATACTCAACTAATACCCGTCATATTAATGAGTTTTACTCTTGTAGAAGTCATTTCTGCCTTAATTATTGCATATAAACTACTATTTCCATCGAATAAATGAGTTTTCTGCATTTAGAAGCCATTTCTGTATTATATATGACATATACTCTACTAATACCCATCATATTAATGAGTTTTAGTCCTGTAGAAGCCGTATCTCTATTAAATATTGCATATACACTACTATTTCCATCGAATTAATGAGTTCCCTGCATTTAGAAGCCATTTCTGTATTAAATATGGCATATACTCTACTAATATCCCTCATATTTATGAGTTTTACTCTTGTAGAAGCAATTTCTGCATTATTATTGCATATACACTACTATTTGATTGGAATTAAAGGAGTTCTTGTCTTTAGAACCCATTTCTGTATTAAATATGGCATATACACTAATATTTCCATCGAATTAATGGAGTTCCCTGCATTTAGAAGCCATTTCTGCATTATATAAGGCATATACTCTACTAATACCCCTCATATTAATGAGTTTTACTCTTGTAGAAGTCATTTCTGCTTAATTATTGCATATACACTACTATTTCCATCGAATAAATGAGTTTTATGCATTTAGAAGCCATTTCTTTATTAAATATGGCATATACTCTACTAATACCCATCATATTAATGAGTTTTAGTCCCTGTAGAAGCCGTATCTCTATTAAATATTGCATATACACTACTATTTCCATCGAATTAATGAGTTCCCTGCATTTAGAAGCCATTTCTATATTATATATGGCATATACTCTACTAATACCCCTCATATGAATGAGTATTAGTCCTGTAGAAGCCATATCTGTATTAAATATTGCAAATACACTAATATTTCCATCGAATTAATGAGTTCCCTGCATTTAGAAGCCATTTCTGTATTATATATGGCATATACTCTACTATTACCCCTCATATGAATGAGTTTTAGTCCTGTAGAACCAATTTCTGTATTAAATATGGCATATACACTAATATTTCCATCGAATTAATTAGTTCCCTGCATTTAGAAGCCATTTCCATATTAAATATGGCATATACTCTACTAGTAACCCTCATATTAATGAGTTTTAGTCCTGTAGAAGCCATTCCTGTATTAAATATTGCATATACACTACTATTTGATGGGAATTAAGAGGTCTAGTCCTTTAGAACCCATTTCTGTATTAAATATGGCATATAACCTACTAATACCCCTCATATTAATGAGTTTAATCCTGTAGAAGCCATATCTCTATTAAATATTGGATATACACTACTATTTCCTTCGAATTAATGAGTTCCCCTGCATTTAGAAGCCATTTCTGTATTATATATGGCATATACTCTACTAATACCCATCATATTAATGAGCTTTAGTCCTGTAGAAGCCGTATCTCTATTAAATATTGCATAAACATTACTATTTCCATCGAATTAATGAGTTCCCTGCATTTAGAAGCCATTTCCGTATTAAATATGGCATATACTCTACTAGTAACCCTCATATTAATGAGTTTTAGTCCTGTAGAAGCCATTCCTGTATTAAATATTGCATATACACTACTATTTGATGGGAATTAAAGAGGTCTAGTCCTTTAGAACCCATTTCTGTATTAATATGGCATATAATCTACTAATACCCCTCATATTAACGAGTTTAATCCTGTAGAGGCCATATCTCTATTAAATATTGGATATACACTACTATTTCCATCGAATTACTGAGTTCCCTGCATTTAGAAGCCATTTCAGTATTATATATGGCATATACTCTACTAATACCCCTCATATTAATGAGTTTTAGTCCTGTAGAAGCCATATCTGTATTAAATATGGCATATACACTAATATTTCCATCGAATTAATGAGTTCCCTGCATTTAGAAGCCATTTCTGTATTATATATGGCATATACTCTACTAATACCCCTCATATGAATGAGTATTAGTCCCTGTAGAAGCCATATCTATATTAAATATTGCATATACACTAATATTTCCATCGAATTAATGAGTTCCCTGCATTTACAAGCCATTTCCATAGTAAATATGGCATATACTCTACTCATACTCCTCATATTAATAAGTATTAGTCCTGTAGAAACCATTTCTGTATTAAATATTGCATATACACTACTATTTGATTGGAATTAAAGGAGTTCTTTTCTTAGAACCCATTTCTGTATTAAATATGGCATATACACTAATATTTCCATCGAATTAATGAGTTCCCTGGATCTAGAAGCCATTTCTGCATTATATATGGCATATACTCAACTAATACCCCTCATATTAATGAGTTTTACTCTTGTAGAAGTCATTTCTGCCTTAATTATTGCATATAAACTACTATTTCCATCGAATAAATGAGTTTTCTGCATTTAGAAGCCATTTCTGTATTATATATGGCATATACTCTACTAATACCCATCATATTAATGAGTTTTAGTCCTGTAGAAGCCGTATCTCTATTAAATTATTGCATATACACTACTATTTCCATCGAATTAATGAGTTCCCTGCATTTAGAAGCCATTTCTGTATTAAATATGGCATATACTCTACTAATAACCCTCATATTAATGAGTTTTAAGTCCCGTAGAAGCCAGTTCTGTATTAAATATTGCATATACACTACTATTTGATAGGAATTAAAGAGTTCTAGTCCTTTAGAACCCATTTCTGTATTAAATATGGCATATACACTAATATTTCCATCGAATTAATGAGTTCCCTGGATCTAGAAGCCATTTCTGCATTATATATGGCATATACTCAACTAATACCCGTCATATTAATGAGTTTTACTCTTGTAGAAGTCATTTCTGCCTTAATTATTGCATATAAACTACTATTTCCATCGAATAAATGAGTTTTTTGCATTTAGAAGCCATTTCTGTATTATATATGGCATATACTCTACTATTACCCCTCATATGAATGAGTTTTAGTCCTGTAGAACCAATTTCTGTATTAAATATGGCATATACACTAATATTTCCATCGAATTAATTAGTTCCCTGCATTTAGAAGCCATTTCCATATTAAATATGGCATATACTCTACTAATATCCCTCATATTTATGAGTTTTACTCTTGTAGAAGCCATTTCTGGATTAATTATTGCATATACACTACTATTTGATTGGAATTAAAGGAGTTCTTGTCTTTAGAACCCATTTCTGTATTAAATATGGCATATACACTAATATTTCCATCGAATTAATGAGTTCCCTGCATTTAGAAGCCATTTCTGCATTATATATGGCATATACTCTACTAATACCCCTCATATTAATGAGTTTTACTCTTGTAGAAGTCATTTCTGCCTTAATTATTGCATATACACTACTATTTCCATCGAATAAATGAGTTTTCTGCATTTAGAAGCCATTTCTGTATTAAATATGGCATATACTCTACTAATACCCATCATATTAATGAGTTGTAGTCCTGTAGAAGCCGTATCTCTATTAAATATTGCATATACACTACTATTTCCATTGAATTAATGAGTTCCCTGCATTTAGAAGCCATTTCCATATTAAATATGGCATATACTCTACTAATAACCCTCATATAAATGAGTTTTAGTCCTGTAGAAGCCATATCTGTATTAAATATTGCATATACACTACTATTTCCATCGAATTAATGAGTTCCCTGCATTTAGAAGCCATTTCCTATATTAAATATGTCATATACTCTACTAATATCCCTCATATTAATGAGTTTTACTCTTGTAGAAGCCATTTCTGCATTAATTATTGCCTATACACTACTATTTGATTGGAATTAAAGGAGTTCTTGTCTTTAGAACCCATTTCTGAATTAAATATGGCATATACACTAATATTTCCATCGAATTAATGAGTTCCCTGCATTTAGAAGCCATTTCCATAGTAAATATGGCATATAATCTTCTAATACCCCTCATATTAATGAGTTTTAGTCCTGTAAAAGCCAGATCTGTATGAAATATTGCATATACACTACTATTTCCATCGAATTAATGAGTTCCCTGCATTTAGATGCCATTTCCATATTAAATATGGCATATACTCTACTAATATCCCTCATATTAATGAGTTTTACTCTTGTAGAAGCCATTTCTGCATTAATTATTGCATATACACTAATATTTGATTGGAATTAAAGGAGTTCTTGTCTTTAGAACCCATTTCTGTATTAAAAATGGCATATACACTAATATTTCCATCAAATTAATGAGTTCCCTGCATTTAGAAGCTATTTCTGCATTATATATGGCATATACTCTACTAATACCCCTCATATTAATGAGTTTTACTCTTGTAGAAGTCATTTCTGCCTTAATTATTGCATATACACTACTATTTCCATCGAATAAATGAGTTTTATGCATTTAGAAGCCATTTCTGTATTAAATATGGCATATACTCTACTAATACCCATCATATTAATGAGCTTTAGTCCTGTAGAAGCCGTATCTCTATTAAATATTGCATATACATTACTATTTCCATCGAATTAATGAGTTCCCTGCATTTAGAAGCCATTTCAGTATTATATATGGCATATACTCTACTAATACCCCTCATATTAATGAGTTTTACTCTTGTAGAAGTCATTTCTGCCTTAATTATTGCATATACACTACTATTTCCATCGAATAAATGAGTTTTATGCATTTAGAAGCCATTTCCGTATTAAATATGGCATATACTCTACTAGTAAACCTCATATTAATGAGTTTTAGTCCTGTAGAAGCCATTCCTGTAATAAATATTGCATATACACTACTATTTGATGGGAATTAGAGAGGTCTAGTCCTTTAGAACCCATTTCTGTATTAAATATGGCATATAATCTACTAATACCCCTCATATTAATGAGTTTAATCCTGTAGAAGCCATATCTCTATTAAATATTGGATATACACTACTATTTCCATCGAATTACTGAGTTCCCTGCATTTAGAAGCCATTTCAGTATTATATATGGCATATACTCTACTAATACCCCTCATATTAATGAGTTTTAGTCCTGTAGAAGCCATATCTGTATTAAATATGGCATATACACTAATATTTCCATCGAATTAATGAGTTCCCTGCATTTAGAAGCCATTTCTGTATTATATATGGCATATACTCTACTAATACCCCTCATATGAATGAGTATTAGTCCTGTAGAAGCCATATCTGTATTAAATATTGCATATACACTAATATTTCCATCGAATTAATGAGTTCCCTGCATTCACAAGCCATTTCCATAGTAAATATGGCATATACTCTACTCATACCCCTCATATTAATAAGTATTAGTCCTGTAGAAGCCATTTCTGTATTAAATATTGCATGTACACTACTATTTGATTGGAATTAAAGGAGTTCTTGTCTTTAGAACCCATTTCTGTATTAAATATGGCATATACACTAATATTTCCATCGAATTAATGAGTTCCCTGGATCTAGAAGCCATTTCTGCATTATATATGGCATATACTCAACTAATATCCCTCATATTAATGGGTTTTCCTCTTGTAGAAGTCATTTCTGCCTTAATTATTGCATATAAACTACTATTTCCATCGAATAAATGACTTTTCTGCATTTAGAAGCCATTTCTGTATTATATATGGCATATACTCTACTAATACCCATCATATTAATGAGTTTTAGTCCTGTAGAAGCCGTATCTCTATTAAATATTGCATATACACTACTATTTCCATCGAATTAATGAGTTCCCTGCATTTAGAAGCCATTTCTGTATTAAATATGGCATATACTCTACTAATAACCCTCATATTAATGAGTTTTAGTCCTGTAGAAGCCATTTCTGTATTAAATATTGCATATACACTACTATTTGATGGGAATTAAAGAGTTCTAGTCCTTTAGAACCCATTTCTGTATTAAATATGGCATATACACTAATATTTCCATCGAATTAATGAGTTCCCTGCATTTAGAAGCCATTTCTGCATTATATATGGCATATACTCTACAAATACCCCTCATATTAATGAGTTTTACTCTTGTAGAAGTCATTTCTGCCTTAATCATTGCATATACACTACTATTTCCATCGAATAAATGAGGTTTATGCATTTAGAAGCCATTTCTGTATTAAATATGGCATATACTCTACTAATACCCATCATATTAATGAGTTTTAGTCCTGTAGAAGCCGTATCTCTATTAAATATTGCATATACACTACTATTTCCATCGAATTAATGAGTTCCCTGCATTTCGAAGCCATTTCCGTATTAAATATGGCATATACTCTAGTAGTAACCCTCATATTAATGAGTTTTAGTCCTGTAGAAGCCATTCCTGTATTAAATATTGCATATACACTACTATTTGATGGGAATTAAAGAGGTCTAGTCCTTTAGAACCCATTTCTGTATTAAATATGGCATATAACCTACTAATACCCCTCATATTAATGAGTTTAATCCTGTAGAAGCCATATCTCTATTAAATATTGGATATACACTACTATTTCCTTCGAATTAATGAGTTCCCTGCATTTAGAAGCCATTTCTGTATTATATATGGCATATACTCTACTAATACCCCTCATATGAATGAGTATTAGTCCTGTAGAAGCCATATCTGTATTAAATATTGCATATACACTAATATTTCCATCGAATTAATGAGTTCCCTGCATTTACAAGCCATTTCCATAGTAAATATGGCATATACTCTACTCATACCCCTCATATTAATAAGTATTAGTCTTGTAGAAGCCATTTCTGTATTAAATATTGCATATACACTACTATTTGATTGGAATTAAAGGAGTTCTTGTCTTTAGAACCCATTTCTGTATTAAATATGGCATATACACTAATATTTCCATCGAATTAATGAGTTCCCTGCATTTAGAAGCCATTTCTGCATTATATATGGCATATACTCTACAAATACCCCTCATATTAATGAGTTTTACTCTTGTAGAAGTCATTTCTGCCTTAATCATTGCATATACACTACTATTTCCATCGAATAAATGAGGTTTATGCATTTAGAAGCCATTTCTGTATTAAATATGGCATATACTCTACTAATACCCATCATATTAATGAGTTTTAGTCCTGTAGAAGCCGTATCTCTATTAAATATTGCATATACACTACTATTTCCATCGAATTAATGAGTTCCCTGCATTTCGAAGCCATTTCCGTATTAAATATGGCATATACTCTAGTAGTAACCCTCATATTAATGAGTTTTAGTCCTGTAGAAGCCATTCCTGTATTAAATATTGCATATACACTACTATTTGATGGGAATTAAAGAGGTCTAGTCCTTTAGAACCCATTTCTGTATTAAATATGGCATATAACCTACTAATACCCCTCATATTAATGAGTTTAATCCTGTAGAAGCCATATCTCTATTAAATATTGGATATACACTACTATTTCCTTCGAATTAATGAGTTCCCTGCATTTAGAAGCCATTTCTGTATTATATATGGCATATACTCTACTAATACCCCTCATATGAATGAGTATTAGTCCTGTAGAAGCCATATCTGTATTAAATATTGCATATACACTAATATTTCCATCGAATTAATGAGTTCCCTGCATTTACAAGCCATTTCCATAGTAAATATGGCATATACTCTACTCATACCCCTCATATTAATAAGTATTAGTCTTGTAGAAGCCATTTCTGTATTAAATATTGCATATACACTACTATTTGATTGGAATTAAAGGAGTTCTTGTCTTTAGAACCCATTTCTGTATTAAATATGGCATATACACTAATATTTCCATCGAATTAATGAGTTCCCTGCATTTAGAAGCCATTTCTGCATTATATAAGGCATATACTCTACTAATACCCCTCATATTAATGAGTTTTACTCTTGTAGAAGTCATTTCTGCCTTAATTATTGCATATACACTACTATTTCCATTGAATAAATGAGTTTTATGCATTTAGAAGCCATTTCTTTATTAAATATGGCATATACTCTACTAATACCCATCATATTAATGAGTTTTAGTCCTGTAGAAGCCGTATCTCTATTAAATATTGCATATACACTACTATTTCCATCGAATTAATTAGTTCCCTGCATTTAGAAGCCATTTCTATATTATATATGGCATATACTCTACTAATACCCCTCATATGAATGAGTATTAGTCCTGTAGAAGCCATATCTGTATTAAATATTGCAAATACACTAATATTTCCATCGAATTAATGAGTTCCCTGCATTTAGAAGCCATTTCTGTATTATATATGGCATATACTCTACTAATATCCCTCATATTTATGAGTTTTACTCTTGTAGAAGCCATTTCTGCATTAATTATTGCATATACAGTACTATTTGATTGGAATTAAAGGAGTTCTTGTCTTTAGAACCCATTTCTGTATTAAATATGGCATATACACTAATATTTCCATCGAATTAATGAGTTCCCTGCATTTAGAAGCCATTTCTGCATTATATATGGCATATACTCTACTAATACCCCTCATATTAATGAGTTTTGCTCTTGTAGAAGTCATTTCTGCCTTAATTATTGCTTATACACCACTATTTCCATCGAATAAATGAGTTTTATGCATTTAGAAGCCATTTCCATAGTAAATATGGCATATAATCTACTAATAACCCTCATATTAATGAGTTTTAGTCCTGTAGAAGCCATATCTGTATTAAATATTGCATATACACTACTATTTCCATCGAATTAATGAGTTCCCTGCATTTAGAAGCCATTTCCATATTAAATATGGCATATACTCTACTAATAACCCTCATATTAATGAGTTTTAGTCCTGTAGAAGCCATTTCTGTATTAAATATTGCATATACACTACTATTTGATGGGAATTAAAGAGTTCTAGTCCTTTAGAACCCATTTCTGTATTAAATATGGCATATACACTAATAATTCCATCGAATTAATGAGTTCCCTGCATTTAGAAGCCATTTCTGCATTATATATGGCATATACTCTACTAATACCCCTCATATTAATGAGTTTTACTCTTGTAGAAGTCATTTCTGCCTTAAATATTGCATATACACTAATATTGCCATCGAATTAATGAGTTTTATGCATTTAGAAGCCATTTCAGTATTAAATATGGCATATACTCTACTAATACCCATCATATTAATGAGTTTTAGTCCTGTAGAAGCCGTATCTCTATTAAATATTGGATATACACTACTATTTCCATCGAATTAATGAGTTCCCTGCATTTAGAAGCCATTTCTGCATTATATATGGCATATACTCTACTAATACCCCTATTATAATGAGTTTTACTCTTGTAGAAGTCATTTCTGCCTTAACTATTGCATATACACTACTATTTCCATCGAATTAATGAGTTCCCTGCATTTAGAAGCCATATCTGTATTAAATATTGCATATACACTACTATTTCCATCGAATTAATGAGTTCCCTGCATTTAGAAGCCATTTCCATATTAAATATGGCATATACTCTACTAATATCCTTCATATTTATGAGTTTTACTCTTGTAGAAGCCATTTCTGCATTAATTATTGCATATACACTACTATTTCCATCGAATAAATAAGTTTTATGCATTTAGAAGCCATTTCTGTATTAAATATGGCATATACTCTACTAATACCCATCATATTAATGAGTTTTAGTCCTGTAGAAGCCGTATCTCTATTAAATATTGCATATACACTACTATTTCCATCGAATTAATGAGTTCCCTGCATTTAGAAGCCATTTCTGTATTATATATGGCATATACTCTACTAATACCCCTCATATGAATGAGTATTAGTCCTGTAAAAGCCATATCTGTATTCATTATTGCATATACACTAATATTTCCATCGAATTAATGAGTTCCCTGCATTTAGAAGCCATTTCCATATTAAATATGGCATATACGCTACTAATATCCCTCATATTAATGAGTTTTACTCTTGTAGAAGCCATTTCTGCATTAATTATTGCATATACACTACTATTTGTTTGGAATTAAAGGAGTTCTTGTCTTTAGAACCCATTTCTGTATTAAATATGGCATATACACTAATATTTCCATCGAATTAATGAGTTCCCTGCATTTAGAAGCCATTTCTGCATTATATATGGCATATACTCTACTAATACCCCTTATATTAATGAGTTTTACTCTTGTAGAAGTCATTTCTGCCTTAATTATTGCATATACACTACTATTTCCATCGAATAAATGAGTTTTATGCATTTAGAAGCCATTTCTGTATTAAATATGGCATATACTCTACTAATAACCCTCATATTAATGAGTTTTAGTCCTGTAGAAGCCATTTCTGTATTAAATATTGCATATACACTACTATTTGATGGGAATTAAAGAGTTCTAGTCCTTTAGAACCCATTTCTGTATTAAATATGGCATATACACTAATATTTCCATCGAATTAATGAGTTCCCTGCATTTAGAAGCCATTTCTGCATTATATATGGCATATACTCTACTAATACCCCTCATATTAATGAGTTTTACTCTTGTAGAAGTCATTTCCGCCTTAATTATTGCATATACACTACTATTTCCATCGAATTAATGAGTTCCCTGCATTTAGAAGCCATTTCTGTATTAAATATGGCATATACTCTACTAGTAACCCTCATATTAATGAGTTTTAGTCCTGTAGAAGCCATTCCTGTATTAAATATTGCATTTACACCACTATTTGATGGGAATTAAAGAGGTCTAGTCCTTTAGAACCCATTTCTGTATTATATATGGCATATACTCTACTAATACCACTCATATTAATGAGTTTTAGTCCTGTAGAAGCCATATCTGTATTAAATATGGCATATACACTAATATTTCCATCGAATTAATGAGTTCCCTGCATTTAGAAGCCATTTCTGTATTATATATGGCATATACTCTACTAATACCCCTCATATGAATGAGTATTATTCCTGTAGAAGACATATCTGTATTAAATATTGCATATACACTAATATTTCCATCGAATTAATGAGTTCCCTGCATTTAGAAGCCATTTCCATATTAAATATGGCATATACTCTACTAATATCCCTCATATTTATGAGTTTTACTCTTTTAGAAGCCATTTCTGCATTAATTATTGCATATACACTACTATTTGATTGGAATTAAAGGAGTTCTTGTCTTTAGAAGCCATTTCTGTATTAAATATGGCATATACACTAATATTTCCATCGAATTAATGAGTTCCCTGCATTTAGAAGCCATTTCTGCATTATATATGGCATATACTCTACTAATACCCCTCATATTAATGGGTTTTACTCTTGTAGAAGTCATTTCTGCCTTAATTATTGCATTATTGCATATACACTAATATTTCCATCGAATAAATGAGTTTTCTGCATTTAGAAGCCATTTCTGTATTATATATGGCATATACTCTACTAATACCCATCATATTAATGAGTTTTAGTCCTGTAGAAGCCGTATCTCTATTAAATATTGCATATACACTACTATTTGATGGGAATTAAAGAGGTCTAGTCCTTTTGAACCCATTTCTGTATTAAATATGGCCTATAATCTACTAATACCCATCATATTAATGAGTTTAATCCTGTAGAAGCCATATCTCTATTAAATATTGGATATACACTACTATTTCCATCGAATTACTGAGTTCCCTGCATTTAGAATCCATTTCAGTATTATATATGGCATATACTCTACTAATACCCCTCATATTAATGAGTTTTAGTCCTGTAGAATCCATATCTGTATTAAATATGGCATATACACTAATATTTCCATCGAATTAATGAGTTCCCTGCATTTAGAAGCCATTTCCATATTAAATATGGCCTATACTCTACTAACATCCCTCATATTTATGAGTTTTACTCTTGTAGAAGCCATTTCTGCATTAATTATTGCATATACACTACTATTTGATTGGAATTAAAGGAGTTCTTGTCTTTAGAACCCATTTCTGTATTAAATATGGCATATACACTAATATTTCCATCGAATTAATGAGTTCCCTGCATTTAGAAGCCATTTCTGCATTATATATGGCATATACTCTACTAATATCCCTCATATTAATGAGTTTTACTCTTGTAGAAGTCATTTCTGCCTTAATTATTGCATATACACTACTATTTCCATCGAATAAATGAGTTTTATGCATTTAGAAGCCATTTCTGTATTAAATATGGTATATACTCTACTAATACCCATCATATTAATGAGTTTTAGTCCTGTAGAAGCCGTATCTCTATTAAATATTGCATATACACTACTATTTCCATCGAATTAATGAGTTCCCTGCATTTAGAAGCCATTTCTGCATTATATATGGCATCTACTCTACTAATACCCCTCATATTAATGAGTTTTAGTCCTGTAGAAGCCATATCTGTATTAAATATTGCATATACACTACTATTTCCATCGAATTAATGAGTTCCCTGCATTTAGAAGCCATTTCTATATTAAATATGGCATATACTCTACTAATATCCCTCATATTTATGAGTTTTACTCTTCTAGAAGCCATTTCGGCATTAATTATTGCATATATACTAATATTTGATTGGAATTAAAGGAGTTCTTGTCTTTAGAACCCATTTCTGTATTAAATATGGCATATACACTAATATTTCCATCGAATTAATGAGTTCCCTGCATCTAGAAGCCATTTCTGCATTATATATGGCATATACTCTACTAATACCCCTCATATTAATGAGTTTTAGTCCTGTAGAAGCCATATCTGTATTAAATATTGCATATACACTACTATTTCCATCGAATTAATGAGTTCCCTGCATTTAGAAGCCATTTCCATATTAAATATGGCATATATTCTACTCATACCCCTCATATTAATGAGTATTAGTCCTGTAGAAGCCATTTCTGTATTAAATATTGCATATACACTACTATTTGATTGGAATTAAAGGAGTTCTTGTCTTTAGAACCCATTTCTGTATTAAATATGGCATATACACTAATATTTCCATCGAATTAAATAGTTCCCTGCATTTAGAAGCCATTTCTGCATTATATATGGCATATATACTCTACTAATACCCCTCATATGAATGAGTATTAGTCTTGTAGAAGCCATATCTGTATTAAATATTGCATATACACTAATATTTCCATCGAATTAATGAGTTCCCTGCATTTAGAAGCCATTTCCATAGTAAATATGGCATATAATCTACTAATACCCCTCATATTAATGAGTTTTAGTCCTGTAGAAGCCATATCTGTATTAAATATTGCATATACACTACTATTTCCATCGAATTAATGAGTTCCCTGCATTTAGAAGCCATTTCCATATTAAATATGGCATATACTCTACTAATATCCCTCATATTTATGAGTTTTACTCTTGTAGAAGCCATTTCTGTATTATATATGGCATATACTCTACCAATACCCCTCATATGAATGAGTTTTAGTCCTGTAGAACCCATTTCTGTATTAAATATGGCATATACACTAATATTTCCATCGAATTAATTAGTTCCCTGCATTTAGAAGCCATTTCCATATTAAATATGGCCTATACTCTATTAATATCCCTCATATTTATGAGTTTTACTCTTGTAGAAGCCATTTCTGCATTAATTATTGCATATACACTACTATTTGATTGGAATTAAAGGAGTTCTTGTCTTTAGAACCCATTTCGGTATTAAATATTGCATATACACTAATATTTCCATCGAATTAATGAGTTCCCTGCATTTAGAAGCCATTTCTGCATTATATATGGCATATACTCTACTAATACCCCTCATATTAATGAGTTTTACTCTTGTAGAAGTCATTTCTGCCTTAATTATTGCATATAGACTACTATCTCCATCGAATAAATGAGTTTTCTGCATTTAGAAGCCATTTCTGTATTAAATATGGCATATACTCTACTAATAACCCTCATATTAATGAGTGTTAGTGCTGTAGAAGCCATTCCTGTATTAAATATTGCAAATACACTACTATTTGATTGGAATTAAAGGAGTTCTTGTCTTTAGAACCCATTTTTGTATTAAGTATGGCATATACACTAATATTTCCTTCGAATTAATGAGTTCCCTGCATCTAGAAGCCATTTCTGCATTATATATGGCATATACTCTACTAATACCCCTCATATTAATGAGTTTTACTCTTGTAGAAGTCATTTCTGCCTTAATTATTGCATATACACTAATATTTCCATCGAATAAATGAGTTTTATGCATTTAGAAGCCATTTCTGTATTAAATATGGCATATACTCTACTAATAACCCTCATATTAATGACTTTTAGTCCTGTAGAAGCCAATTCTGTATTAAATATTGCATATACACTACTATTTGATGGGAATTAAAGGAGTTCTTGTCTTTAGAACCCATTTCTGTATTAAATATGGCATATACACTAATATTTCCATCGCATTAATGAGTTCCCTGCATTTAGAAGCCATTTCCATATTAAATATGGCATATACTCTACTAATATCCCTCATATTTATGTGTTTTACTCTTGTAGAAGCCATTTCTGCATTAATTATTGCATATACAGTACTATTTGATTGGAATTAAAGGAGTTCTTGTCTTTAGAACCCATTTCTGTATTAAATATGGCATATACACTAATATTTCCATCGAATTAATGAGTTCCCTGCATTTAGAAGCCATTTCTGCATTATATATGGCATATACTCTACTAATACCCCTCATATTAATGAGTTTTTCTCTTGTAGAAGTCATTTCTGCCTTAATTATTGCATATACACTACTATTTCCATCGAATAAATGAGTTTTATGCATTCAGAAGCCATTTCCATAGTAAATATGGCATATAATCTACTAATACCCCTCATATTAATGAGTTTTAGTCCTGTAGAAGCCATATCTGTATTAAATATTGCATATACACTACTATTTCCATCGAATTAATGAGTTCCCTGCATTTAGAAGCCATTTCCATATTAAATATGGCATATACTCTACTAATAACCCTCATATTAATGAGTTTTAGTCCTGTAGAAGCCATTTCTGTATTAAATATTGCATATACACTACTATTTGATGGGAATTAAAGAGTTCTAGTCCTTTAGAACCCATTTCTGTATTAAATATGGCATATACACTAATAATTCCATCGAATTAATGAGTTCCCTGTATTTAGAAGCCATTTCTGCATTATATATGGCATATACTCTACTAATACCCCTCATATTAATGAGTTTTACTCTTGTAGAAGTCATTTCTGCCTTAAATATTGCATATACACTAATATTTCCATCGAATTAATGAGTTTTATGCATTTAGAAGCCATTTCAGTATTAAATATGGCATATACTCTACTAATACCCATCATATTAATGAGTTTTAGTCCTGTAGAAGCCGTATCTCTATTAAATATTGGATATACACTACTATTTCCATCGAATTAATGAGTTCCCTGCATTTAGAAGCCATTTCTGCATTATATATGGCATATACTCTACTAATACCCCTATTATAATGAGTTTTACTCTTGTAGAAGTCATTTCTGCCTTAACTATTGCATATACACTAATATTTCCATCGAATTAATGAGTTCCCTGCATTTAGAAGCCATTTCCATAGTAAATATGGCATATAATCTACTAATACCCCTCATATTAATGAGTTTTAGTCCTGTAGAAGCCATATCTGTATTAAATATTGCATATACACTACTATTTCCATATCGGATTAATGAGTTCCCTGCATTTAGAAGCCATTTCCATATTAAATATGGCATATACTCTACTAATATCCCTCATATTTATGAGTTTTACTCTTTGTAGAAGCCATTTCTGCATTAATTATTGCATATACACTACTATTTCCATCGAATAAATAAGTTTTATGCATTTAGAAGCCATTTCTGTATTAAATATGGCATATACTCTACTAATACCCATCATATTAATGAGTTTTAGTCCTGTAGAAGCCGTATCTCTATTAAATATTGCATATACACTACTATTTCCATCGAATTAATGAGTTCCCTGCATTTAGAAGCCATTTCTGTATTATATATGGCATATACTCTACTAATACCCCTCATATGAATGAGTATTAGTCCTGTAAAAGCCATATCTGTATTAAATATTGCATATACACTAATATTTCCATCGAATTAATGAGTTCCCTGCATTTAGAAGCCATTTCCATATTAAATATGGCATATACTCTACTAATATCCCTCATATTAATGAGTTTTACTCTTGTAGAAGCCATTTCTGCATTAATTATTGCACATACACTACTTTTGTTGGAATTAAAGGAGTTCTTGTCTTTAGAACCCATTTCTGTATTAAATATGGCATATACACTAATATTTCCATCGAATTAATGAGTTCCCTGCATTTAGAAGCCATTCTGCATTATATATGGCATATACTCTACTAATACCCCTCATATTAATGAGTTTTACTCTTGTAGAAGTCATTTCTGCCTTAATTATTGCATATACACTACTATTTCCATCGAATAAATGAGTTTTATGCATTTAGAAGCATTTCTGTATTAAATATGGCATATACTCTACTAATACCCATCATATTAATTAGTTTTAGTCCTGTAGAAGCCGTATCTGTATTAAATATTGCATATACACTATATTTCCATCGAATTAATGAGTTCCCTGCATTTAGAAGCCATTTCCATATTAAATATGGCATATACTCTAATAATATCCCTCATATTATGAGTTTTACTCTTGTAGAAGCCATTTCTGCATTAATTATTGCATATACACTACTATTTGTTTGGAATTAAAGGAGTTCTTGTCTTTAGAACCCATTTCTGTTATTAAATATGGCATATACACTAATATTTCCATCGAATTAATGAGTTCCCTGCATTTAGAAGCCATTTCTGCATTATATATGGCATATACTCTACTAATACCCCTCATATTAATGAGTTTTACTCTTGTAGAAGTCATTTCTGCCTTAATTATTGCATATACACTACTATTTCTATCGAATAAATGAGTTTTATGCATTTAGAAGCCATTTCTGTATTAAATATGGCATATACTCTACTAATACCCATCATATTAATGAGTTTTCAGTCCTGTAGAAGCCGTATCTGTATTAATATTGCATATACACTAATATTTCCATCGAATTAATGAGTTCCCTGCATTAGAAGCCATTTCTATATTATATATGGCATATACTCTACTAATACCCCTCATATGAATGAGTATTAGTCCTGTAGAAGCCATATCTGTATTAAATATTGCATATACACTAATATTTCCATCGAATTAATGAATTCCCTGCATTAGAAGCCATTTCTGTATTATATATGGCATATACTCTACTAATACCCGTCATATGAATGAGTTTAATTCTGTAGAACCCCATTTCTGTATTAAATATGGCATATACACTAATATTTCCATCGAATTAATTAGTTCCCTGCATTTAGAAGCCATTTCCATATTAAATATGGCATATACTCTACTAATAACCCTCATATTAATGAGTTTTAGTCCTGTAGAAGCCATTTCTGTATTAAATATTGCATATACACTACTATTTGATGGGAATTAAAGAGTTCTAGTCCTTTAGAACCCATTTCTGTATTAAATATGGCATATACACTAATAATTCCATCGAATTAATGAGTTCCCTGCATTTAGAAGCCATTTCCATATTAAATATGGCATATACTCTAATAATATCCCTCATATTTATGAGTTTTACTCTTGTAGAAGCCATTTCTGCATTAATTATTGCATATACACTACTATTTCCATCGAATAAATAAGTGTTATGCATTTAGAAGCCATTTCTGTATTAAATATGGCATATACTCTACTAATACCCATCATATTAATGAGTTTTAGTCCTGTAGAAGCCGTATCTCTATTAAATATTGCATATACACTACTATTTCCATCGAATTAATGAGTTCCCTTGCATTTAGAAGCCATTTCTGTATTATATATGGCATATACTCTAATAATACCCCTCATATGAATGAGTATTAGTCCTGTAGAAGACATATCTGTATTAAATATTGCATATACACTAATATTTCCATCGAATTAATGAGTTCCCTCTGCATTTAGAAGCCATTTCCATATTAAATATGGCATATACTCTACTAATATCCCTCATATTAATGAGTTTTACTCTTGTAGAAGCCATTTCTGCATTAACTATTGCATATTACACTACTATTTGTTTGGAATTAAAGGAGTTCTTGTCTTTAGAACCCATTTCTGTATTAAATATGGCATATACACTATATTTCCATCGAATTAATGAGTTCCCCCTGCATTTAGAAGCCATTTCTGCATTATATATGGCATATACTCTACTAATACCCTCATATTAATGAGTTTTACTCTTGTAGAAGTCATTTCTGCCTTAATTATTGCATATACACTACTATTTCCATCGAATAAATGAGTTTTATGCATTTAGAAGCCATTTCTGTATTAAATATGGCATATACTCTACTAATACCCATCATATTAATGAGTTTTAGTCCTGTAGAAGCCGTATCTCTATTAAATATTGCATATACACTACTATTTCCATCGAATTAATGAGTTCCCTGCATTTAGAAGCCATTTCTATATTATATATGGCATATATACTACTAATACCCCTCATATGAATGAGTATTAGTCCTGTAGAAGCCATATCTGTATTAAATATTGCATATACACTAATATTTCCATCGAATTAATGAGTTCCCTGCATTTAGAAGCCATTTCTGTATTATATATGGCATATACTCTACTAATACCCCTCATATGAATGAGTTTTAGTCCTGTAGAACCCATTTCTGTATTAAATATGGCATATACACTAATATTTCCATCGAATTAATGAGTTCCCTGCATTTAGAAGCCATTTCTGCATTATATATGGCATATACTCTACTAATACCCCTCATATTAATGAGTTTTACTCTTGTAGAAGTCATTTCTGACTTAATTATTGCATATACACTACTATTTGATTGGAATTAAAGGAGTTCTTGTCTTTAGAACCCATTTCTGTATTATATATGGCATATACTCTACTAATACCCCTCATATGAATGAGTATTAGTCCTGTAGAAGCCATATCTGTATTAAATATTGCATATACACTACTATTTCCATCGAATTAATGAGTTCCCTGCATTTAGAAGCCATTTCTGTATTAAATATGGCATATACTCTACTAGTAACCCTCATATTAATGAGTTTTAGTCCTGTAGAAGCCATTCCTATATTAAATATTGCATATACACCACTATTTGATGGGAATTAAAGAGGTCTAGTCCTTTAGAACCCATTTCTGTATTATATATGGCATATACTCTACTAATATCCCTCATATTAATGAGTTTTACTCTTGTAGAAGTCATTTCTGCCTTAATTATTGCATATACACTACTATTTCCATCGAATAAATGAGTTTTATGCATTTAGAAGCCATTTCTGTATTAAATATGGTATATACTCTACTAATACCCATCATATTAATGAGTTTTAGTCCTGTAGAAGCCGTATCTCTATTAAATATTGCATATACACTACTATTTCCATCGAATTAATGAGTTCCCTGCATTTAGAAGCCATTTCTGCATTATATATGGCATCTACTCTACTAATACCCCTCATATTAATGAGTTTTAGTCCTGTAGAAGCCATATCTGTATTAAATATTGCATATACAATACTATTTCCATCGAATTAATGAGTTCCCTGCATTTAGAAGCCATTTCTATATTAAATATGGCATATACTCTACTAATATCCCTCATATTTATGAGTTTTACTCTTCTAGAAGCCATTTCGGCATTAATTATTGCATATATACTAATATTTGATTGGAATTAAAGGAGTTCTTGTCTTTAGAACCCATTTCTGTATTAAATATGGCATATACACTAATATTTCCATCGAATTAATGAGTTCCCTGCATCTAGAAGCCATTTCTGCATTATATATGGCATATACTCTACTAATACCCCTCATATTAATGAGTTTTAGTCCTGTAGAAGCCATATCTGTATTAAATATTGCATATACACTACTATTTCCATCGAATTAATGAGTTCCCTGCATTTAGAAGCCATTTCCATATTAAATATGGCATATATTCTACTCATACCCCTCATATTAATGAGTATTAGTCCTGTAGAAGCCATTTCTGTATTAAATATTGCATATACACTACTATTTGATTGGAATTAAAGGAGTTCTTGTCTTTAGAACCCATTTCTGTATTAAATATGGCATATACACTAATATTTCCATCGAATTAAATAGTTCCCTGCATTTAGAAGCCATTTCTGCATTATATATGGCATATACTCTACTAATACCCCTCATATGAATGAGTATTAGTCTTGTAGAAGCCATATCTGTATTAAATATTGCATATACACTAATATTTCCATCGAATTAATGAGTTCCCTGCATTTAGAAGCCATTTCCATAGTAAATATGGCATATAATCTACTAATACCCCTCATATTAATGAGTTTTAGTCCTGTAGAAGCCATATCTGTATTAAATATTGCATATACACTACTATTTCCATCGAATTAATGAGTTCCCTGCATTTAGAAGCCATTTCCATATTAAATATGGCATATACTCTACTAATATCCCTCATATTTATGAGTTTTACTCTTGTAGAAGCCATTTCTGTATTATATATGGCATATACTCTACCAATACCCCTCATATGAATGAGTTTTAGTCCTGTAGAACCCATTTCTGTATTAAATATGGCATATACACTAATATTTCCATCGAATTAATTAGTTCCCTGCATTTAGAAGCCATTTCTGCATTATATATGGCATATACTCTACTAATACCCCTCATATTAATGAGTTTTACTCTTGTAGAAGTCATTTCTGCCTTAATTATTGCATATAGACTACTATCTCCATCGAATAAATGAGTTTTCTGCATTTAGAAGCCATTTCTGTATTAAATATGGCATATACTCTACTAATAACCCTCATATTAATGAGTGTTAGTGCTGTAGAAGCCATTCCTGTATTAAATATTGCAAATACACTACTATTTGATTGGAATTAAAGGAGTTCTTGTCTTTAGAACCCATTTTTGTATTAAGTATGGCATATACACTAATATTTCCTTCGAATTAATGAGTTCCCTGCATCTAGAAGCCATTTCTGCATTATATATGGCATATACTCTACTAATACCCCTCATATTAATGAGTTTTACTCTTGTAGAAGTCATTTCTGCCTTAATTATTGCATATACACTAATATTTCCATCGAATAAATGAGTTTTATGCATTTAGAAGCCATTTCTGTATTAAATATGGCATATACTCTACTAATAACCCTCATATTAATGACTTTTAGTCCTGTAGAAGCCAATTCTGTATTAAATATTGCATATACACTACTATTTGATGGGAATTAAAGGAGTTCTTGTCTTTAGAACCCATTTCTGTATTAAATATGGCATATACACTAATATTTCCATCGCATTAATGAGTTCCCTGCATTTAGAAGCCATTTCCATATTAAATATGGCATATACTCTACTAATATCCCTCATATTTATGTGTTTTACTCTTGTAGAAGCCATTTCTGCATTAATTATTGCATATACAGTACTATTTGATTGGAATTAAAGGAGTTCTTGTCTTTAGAACCCATTTCTGTATTAAATATGGCATATACACTAATATTTCCATCGAATTAATGAGTTCCCTGCATTTAGAAGCCATTTCTGCATTATATATGGCATATACTCTACTAATACCCCTCATATTAATGAGTTTTTCTCTTGTAGAAGTCATTTCTGCCTTAATTATTGCATATACACTACTATTTCCATCGAATAAATGAGTTTTATGCATTCAGAAGCCATTTCCATAGTAAATATGGCATATAATCTACTAATACCCCTCATATTAATGAGTTTTAGTCCTGTAGAAGCCATATCTGTATTAAATATTGCATATACACTACTATTTCCATCGAATTAATGAGTTCCCTGCATTTAGAAGCCATTTCCATATTAAATATGGCATATACTCTACTAATAACCCTCATATTAATGAGTTTTAGTCCTGTAGAAGCCATTTCTGTATTAAATATTGCATATACACTACTATTTGATGGGAATTAAAGAGTTCTAGTCCTTTAGAACCCATTTCTGTATTAAATATGGCATATACACTAATAATTCCATCGAATTAATGAGTTCCCTGTATTTAGAAGCCATTTCTGCATTATATATGGCATATACTCTACTAATACCCCTCATATTAATGAGTTTTACTCTTGTAGAAGTCATTTCTGCCTTAAATATTGCATATACACTAATATTTCCATCGAATTAATGAGTTTTATGCATTTAGAAGCCATTTCAGTATTAAATATGGCATATACTCTACTAATACCCATCATATTAATGAGTTTTAGTCCTGTAGAAGCCGTATCTCTATTAAATATTGGATATACACTACTATTTCCATCGAATTAATGAGTTCCCTGCATTTAGAAGCCATTTCTGCATTATATATGGCATATACTCTACTAATACCCCTATTATAATGAGTTTTACTCTTGTAGAAGTCATTTCTGCCTTAACTATTGCATATACACTAATATTTCCATCGAATTAATGAGTTCCCTGCATTTAGAAGCCATTTCCATAGTAAATATGGCATATAATCTACTGATACCCCTCATATTAATGAGTTTTAGTCCTGTAGAAGCCATATCTGTATTAAATATTGCATATACACTACTATTTCCATCGGATTAATGAGTTCCCTGCATTTAGAAGCCATTTCCATATTAAATATGGCATATACTCTACTAATATCCTTCATATTTATGAGTTTTACTCTTGTAGAAGCCATTTCTGCATTAATTATTGCATATACACTACTATTTCCATCGAATAAATAAGTTTTATGCATTTAGAAGCCATTTCTGTATTAAATATGGCATATACTCTACTAATACCCATCATATTAATGAGTTTTAGTCCTGTAGAAGCCGTATCTCTATTAAATATTGCATATACACTACTATTTCCATCGAATTAATGAGTTCCCTGCATTTAGAAGCCATTTCTGTATTATATATGGCATATACTCTACTAATACCCCTCATATGAATGAGTATTAGTCCTGTAAAAGCCATATCTGTATTAAATATTGCATATACACTAATATTTCCATCGAATTAATGAGTTCCCTGCATTTAGAAGCCATTTCCATATTAAATATGGCATATACTCTACTAATATCCCTCATATTAATGAGTTTTACTCTTGTAGAAGCCATTTCTGCATTAATTATTGCATATACACTACTTTTTGTTTGGAATTAAAGGAGTTCTTGTCTTTAGAACCCATTTCTGTATTAAATATGGCATATACACTAATATTTCCATCGAATTAATGAGTTCCCTGCATTTAGAAGCCATTTCTGCATTATATATGGCATATACTCTACTAATACCCCTCATATTAATGAGTTTTACTCTTGTAGAAGTCATTTCTGCCTTAATTATTGCATATACACTACTATTTCCATCGAATAAATGAGTTTTATGCATTTAGAAGCCATTTCTGTATTAAATATGGCATATACTCTACTAATACCCATCATATTAATTAGTTTTAGTCCTGTAGAAGCCGTATCTGTATTAAATATTGCATATACACTAATATTTCCATTGAATTAATGAGTTCCCTGCATTTAGAAGCCATTTCCATATTAAATATGGCATATACTCTAATAATATCCCTCATATTTATGAGTTTTACTCTTGTAGAAGCCATTTCTGCATTAATTATTGCATATACACTACTATTTGTTTGGAATTAAAGGAGTTCTTGTCTTTAGAACCCATTTCTGTATTAAATATGGCATATACACTAATATTTCCATCGAATTAATGAGTTCCCTGCATTTAGAAGCCATTTCTGCATTATATATGGCATATACTCTACTAATACCCCTCATATTAATGAGTTTTACTCTTGTAGAAGTCATTTCTGCCTTAATTATTGCATATACACTACTATTTCCATCGAATAAATGAGTTTTATGCATTTAGAAGCCATTTCTGTATTAAATATGGCATATACTCTACTAATACCCATCATATTAATGAGTTTCAGTCCTGTAGAAGCCGTATCTGTATTAAATATTGCATATACACTAATATTTCCATCGAATTAATGAGTTCCCTGCATTTAGAAGCCATTTCTATATTATATATGGCATATACTCTACTAATACCCCTCATATGAATGAGTATTAGTCCTGTAGAAGCCATATCTGTATTAAATATTGCATATACACTAATATTTCCATCGAATTAATGAATTCCCTGCATTTAGAAGCCATTTCTGTATTATATATGGCATATACTCTACTAATACCCGTCATATGAATGAGTTTAATTCTGTAGAACCCATTTCTGTATTAAATATGGCATATACACTAATATTTCCATCGAATTAATTAGTTCCCTGCATTTAGAAGCCATTTCCATATTAAATATGGCATATACTCTACTAATAACCCTCATATTAATGAGTTTTAGTCCTGTAGAAGCCATTTCTGTATTAAATATTGCATATACACTACTATTTGATGGGAATTAAAGAGTTCTAGTCCTTTAGAACCCATTTCTGTATTAAATATGGCATATACACTAATAATTCCATCGAATTAATGAGTTCCCTGCATTTAGAAGCCATTTCCATATTAAATATGGCATATACTCTAATAATATCCCTCATATTTATGAGTTTTACTCTTGTAGAAGCCATTTCTGCATTAATTATTGCATATACACTACTATTTCCATCGAATAAATAAGTGTTATGCATTTAGAAGCCATTTCTGTATTAAATATGGCATATACTCTACTAATACCCATCATATTAATGAGTTTTAGTCCTGTAGAAGCCGTATCTCTATTAAATATTGCATATACACTACTATTTCCATCGAATTAATGAGTTCCCTGCATTTAGAAGCCATTTCTGTATTATATATGGCATATACTCTACTAATACCCCTCATATGAATGAGTATTAGTCCTGTAGAAGACATATCTGTATTAAATATTGCATATACACTAATATTTCCATCGAATTAATGAGTTCCCTGCATTTAGAAGCCATTTCCATATTAAATATGGCATATACTCTACTAATATCCCTCATATTAATGAGTTTTACTCTTGTAGAAGCCATTTCTGCATTAACTATTGCATATACACTACTATTTGTTTGGAATTACAGGAGTTCTTGTCTTTAGAACCCATTTCTGTATTAAATATGGCATATACACTAATATTTCCATCGAATTAATGAGTTCCCTGCATTTAGAAGCCATTTCTGCATTATATATGGCATATACTCTACTAATACCCCTCATATTAATGGGTTTTACTCTTGTAGAAGTCATTTCTGCCTTAATTATTGCATATACACTACTATTTCCATCGAATAAATGAGTTTTATGCATTTAGAAGCCATTTCTGTATTAAATATGGCATATACTCTACTAATACCCATCATATTAATGAGTTTTAGTCCTGTAGAAGCCGTATCTCTATTAAATATTGCATATACACTACTATTTCCATCGAATTAATGAGTTCCCTGCATTTAGAAGCCATTTCTATATTATATATGGCATATATACTACTAATACCCCTCATATGAATGAGTATTAGTCCTGTAGAAGCCATATCTGTATTAAATATTGCATATACACTAATATTTCCATCGAATTAATGAGTTCCCTGCATTTAGAAGCCATTTCTGTATTATATATGGCATATACTCTACTAATACCCCTCATATGAATGAGTTTTAGTCCTGTAGAACCCATTTCTCTATTAAATATGGCATATACACTAATATTTCCATCGAATTAATGAGTTCCCTGCATTTAGAAGCCATTTCTGCATTATATATGGCATATACTCTACTAATACCCCTCATATTAATGAGTTTTACTTTTGTAGAAGTCATTTCTGACTTAATTATTGCATATACACTACTATTTGATTGGAATTAAAGGAGTTCTTGTCTTTAGAACCCATTTCTGTATTATATATGGCATATACTCTACTAATACCCCTCATATGAATGAGTATTAGTCCTGTAGAAGCCATATCTGTATTAAATATTGCATATACACTACTATTTCCATCGAATTAATGAGTTCCCTGCATTTAGAAGCCATTTCTGTATTAAATATGGCATATACTCTACTAGTAACCCTCATATTAATGAGTTTTAGTCCTGTAGAAGCCATTCCTATATTAAATATTGCATATACACCACTATTTGATGGGAATTAAAGAGGTCTAGTCCTTTAGAACCCATTTCTGTATTATATATGGCATATACTCTATTAATACCCCTCATATTAATGAGTTTTAGTCCTGTAGAAGCCATATCTGTATTAAATATGGCATATACACTAATATTTCCATCGAATTAATGAGTTCCCTGCATTTAGAAGCCATTTCTGCATTATATATGGCATATACTCTACTAATACCCCTATTATAATGAGTTTTACTCTTGTAGAAGTCATTTCTGCCTTAACTATTGCATATACACTAATATTTCCATCGAATTAATGAGTTCCCTGCATTTAGAAGCCATTTCCATAGTAAATATGGCATATAATCTACTAATACCCCTCATATTAATGAGTTTTAGTCCTGTAGAAGCCATATCTGTATTAAATATTGCATATACACTACTATTTCCATCGAATTAATGAGTTCCCTGCATTTAGAAGCCATTTCCATATTAAATATGGCATATACTCTACTAATATCCCTCATATTTATGAGTTTTACTCTTGTAGAAGCCATTTCTGCATTAATTATTGCATATACAGTACTATTT
Organism: Eledone cirrhosa; assembly: GCA_964016885.1. NCBI lineage: Eukaryota > Metazoa > Mollusca > Cephalopoda > Octopoda > Eledonidae > Eledone > Eledone cirrhosa. The sequence goes on along the minus strand of OZ024764.1, from coordinate 17,965,398 downwards.
GATTGGAATTAAAGGAGTTCTTGTCTTTAGAACCCATTTCTGTATTAAATATGGCATATACACTAATATTTCCATAGAATTAATGAGTTCCCTGCATTTAGAAGCCATTTCTGCATTATATATGGCATATACTCTACTAATACCCCTCATATTAATGAGTTTTACTCTTGTAGAAGTCATTTCTGACTTAATTATTGCATATACACTACTATTTGATTGGAATTAAAGGAGTTCTTGTCTTTAGAACCCATTTCTGTATTATATATGGCATATACTCTACTAATACCCCTCATATGAATGAGTATTAGTCCTGTAGAAGCCATATCTGTATTAAATATTGCATATACACTACTATTTCCATCGAATTAATGAGTTCCCTGCATTTAGAAGCCATTTCTGTATTAAATATGGCATATACTCTACTAGTAACCCTCATATTAATGAGTTTTAGTCCTGTAGAAGCCATTCCTATATTAAATATTGCATATACACCACTATTTGATGGGAATTAAAGAGGTCTAGTCCTTTAGAACCCATTTCTGTATTATATATGGCATATACTCTATTAATACCCCTCATATTAATGAGTTTTAGTCCTGTAGAAGCCATATCTGTATTAAATATGGCATATACACTAATATTTCCATCGAATTAATGAGTTCCCTGCATTTAGAAGCCATTTCTGCATTATATATGGCATATACTCTACTAATACCCCTATTATAATGAGTTTTACTCTTGTAGAAGTCATTTCTGCCTTAACTATTGCATATACACTAATATTTCCATCGAATTAATGAGTTCCCTGCATTTAGAAGCCATTTCCATAGTAAATATGGCATATAATCTACTAATACCCCTCATATTAATGAGTTTTAGTCCTGTAGAAGCCATATCTGTATTAAATATTGCATATACACTACTATTTCCATCGAATTAATGAGTTCCCTGCATTTAGAAGCCATTTCCATATTAAATATGGCATATACTCTACTAATATCCCTCATATTTATGAGTTTTACTCTTGTAGAAGCCATTTCTGCATTAATTATTGCATATACAGTACTATTTGATTGGAATTAAAGGAGTTCTTGTCTTTAGAACCCATTTCTGTATTAAATATGGCATATACACTAATATTTCCATCGAATTAATGAGTTCCCTGCATTTAGAAGCCATTTCTGCATTATATATGGCATATACTCTACTAATACCCCTCATATTAATGAGTTTTACTCTTGTAGAAGTCATTTCTGACTTAATTATTGCATATACACTACTATTTGATTGGAATTAAAGGAGTTCTTGTCTTTAGAACCCATTTCTGTATTATATATGGCATATACTCTACTAATACCCCTCATATGAATGAGTATTAGTCCTGTAGAAGCCATATCTGTATTAAATATTGCATATACACTACTATTTCCATCGAATTAATGAGTTCCCTGCATTTAGAAGCCATTTCTGTATTAAATATGGCATATACTCTACTAGTAACCCTCATATTAATGAGTTTTAGTCCTGTAGAAGCCATTCCTATATTAAATATTGCATATACACCACTATTTGATGGGAATTAAAGAGGTCTAGTCCTTTAGAACCCATTTCTGTATTATATATGGCATATACTCTATTAATACCCCTCATATTAATGAGTTTTAGTCCTGTAGAAGCCATATCTGTATTAAATATGGCATATACACTAATATTTCCATCGAATTAATGAGTTCCCTGCATTTAGAAGCCATTTCTGCATTATATATGGCATATACTCTACTAATACCCCTATTATAATGAGTTTTACTCTTGTAGAAGTCATTTCTGCCTTAACTATTGCATATACACTAATATTTCCATCGAATTAATGAGTTCCCTGCATTTAGAAGCCATTTCCATAGTAAATATGGCATATAATCTACTAATACCCCTCATATTAATGAGTTTTAGTCCTGTAGAAGCCATATCTGTATTAAATATTGCATATACACTACTATTTCCATCGAATTAATGAGTTCCCTGCATTTAGAAGCCATTTCCATATTAAATATGGCATATACTCTAATAATATCCCTCATATTTATGAGTTTTACTCTTGTAGAAGCCATTTCTGCATTAATTATTGCATATACACTACTATTTGTTTGGAATTAAAGGAGTTCTTGTCTTTAGAACCCATTTCTGTATTAAATATGGCATATACACTAATATTTCCATCGAATTAATGAGTTCCCTGCATTTAGAAGCCATTTCTGCATTATATATGGCATATACTCTACTAATACCCCTCATATTAATGAGTTTTACTCTTGTAGAAGTCATTTCTGCCTTAATTATTGCATATACACTACTATTTCCATCGAATAAATGAGTTTTATGCATTTAGAAGCCATTTCTGTATTAAATATGGCATATACTCTACTAATACCCATCATATTAATGAGTTTCAGTCCTGTAGAAGCCGTATCTGTATTAAATATTGCATATACACTAATATTTCCATCGAATTAATGAGTTCCCTGCATTTAGAAGCCATTTCTATATTATATATGGCATATACTCTACTAATACCCCTCATATGAATGAGTATTAGTCCTGCAGAAGCCATATCTGTATTAAATATTGCATATACACTAATATTTCCATCGAATTAATGAATTCCCTGCATTTAGAAGCCATTTCTGTATTATATATGGCATATACTCTACTAATACCCGTCATATGAATGAGTTTAATCCTGTAGAACCCATTTCTGTATTAAATATGGCATATACACTAATATTTCCATCGAATTAATTAGTTCCCTGCATTTAGAAGCCATTTCCATATTAAATATGGCATATACTCTACTAATAACCCTCATATTAATGAGTTTTAGTCCTGTAGAAGCCATTTCTGTATTAAATATTGCATATACACTACTATTTGATGGGAATTAAAGAGTTCTAGTCCTTTAGAACCCATTTCTGTATTAAATATGGCATATACACTAATAATTCCATCGAATTAATGAGTTCCCTGCATTTAGAAGCCATTTCCATATTAAATATGGCATATACTCTAATAATATCCCTCATATTTATGAGTTTTACTCTTGTAGAAGCCATTTCTGCATTAATTATTGCATATACACTACTATTTCCATCGAATAAATAAGTGTTATGCATTTAGAAGCCATTTCTGTATTAAATATGGCATATACTCTACTAATACCCATCATATTAATGAGTTTTAGTCCTGTAGAAGCCGTATCTCTATTAAATATTGCATATACACTACTATTTCCATCGAATTAATGAGTTCCCTGCATTTAGAAGCCATTTCTGTATTATATATGGCATATACTCTACTAATACCCCTCATATGAATGAGTATTAGTCCTGTAGAAGCCATATCTGTATTAAATATTGCATATACACTAATATTTCCATCGAATTAATGAGTTCCCTGCATTTAGAAGCCATTTCCATATTAAATATGGCATATACTCTACTAATATCCCTCATATTAATGAGTTTTACTCTTGTAGAAGCCATTTCTGCATTAACTATTGCATATACACTACTATTTGTTTGGAATTAAAGGAGTTCTTGTCTTTAGAACCCATTTCTGTATTAAATATGGCATATACACTAATATTTCCATCGAATTAATGAGTTCCCTGCATTTAGAAGCCATTTCTGCATTATATATGGCATATACTCTACTAATACCCCTCATATTAATGAGTTTTACTCTTGTAGAAGTCATTTCTGCCTTAATTATTGCATATACACTACTATTTCCATCGAATAAATGAGTTTTATGCATTTAGAAGCCATTTCTGTATTAAATATGGCATATACTCTACTAATACCCATCATATTAATGAGTTTTAGTCCTGTAGAAGCCGTATCTCTATTAAATATTGCATATACACTACTATTTCCATCGAATTAATGAGTTCCCTGCATTTAGAAGCCATTTCTATATTATATATGACATATACTCTACTAATACCCCTCATATGAATGAGTATTAGTCCTGTAGAAGCCATATCTGTATTAAATATTGCATATACACTAATATTTCCATCGAATTAATGAGTTCCCTGCATTTAGAAGCCATTTCTGTATTATATATGGCATATACTCTACTAATACCCCTCATATGAATGAGTTTTAGTCCTGTAGAACCCATTTCTGTATTGAATATGGCATATACACTAATATTTCCATCGAATTAATTAGTTCCCTGCATTTAGAAGCCATTTCCATATTAAATATGGCATATACTCTACTAATATCCCTCATATTTATGAGTTTTACTCTTGTAGAAGCCATTTCTGCATTAATTATTGCATATACAGTACTATTTGATTGGAATTAAAGGAGTTCTTGTCTTTAGAACCCATTTCTGTATTAAATATGGCATATACACTAATATTTCCATCGAATTAATGAGTTCCCTGCATTTAGAAGCCATTTCTGCATTATATATGGCATATACTCTACTAATACCCCTCATATTAATGAGTTTTACTCTTGTAGAAGTCATTTCTGACTTAATTATTGCATATACACTACTATTTGATTGGAATTAAAGGAGTTCTTGTCTTTAGAACCCATTTCTGTATTATATATGGCATATACTCTACTAATACCCCTCATATGAATGAGTATTAATCCTGTAGAAGCCATATCTGTATTAAATATTGCATATACACTACTATTTCCATCGAATTAATGAGTTCCCTGCATTTAGAAGCCATTTCTGTATTAAATATGGCATATACTCTACTAGTAACCCTCATATTAATGAGTTTTAGTCCTGTAGAAGCCATTCCTATATTAAATATTGCATATACACCACTATTTGATGGGAATTAAAGAGGTCTAGTCCTTTAGAACCCATTTCTGTATTATATATGGCATATACTCTATTAATACCCCTCATATTAATGAGTTTTAG
>OZ024764.1:17938534-17941034 GCA_964016885.1 Eledone cirrhosa | reverse complement strand
GAGGTCTACCCTGGGTCTCCTGCCGTTTGGTTTTGCCTGTAAAATCTGTCCAGACATTCTAACTACATGTCTGTAGTATCAGAGCTGTGATCTCTCAATTCAGAGATTCTTTCCTGAGACATTCTAACCACATGTCTGTAGTATCAGAGCTGTGATCTCTCAATCCAGAGATTCTTTCCTGAGACATTCTAACCACATGTCTGTAGTATCAGAGCTGTGATCTCTCAATCCAGAGATTCTTTCCTGAGACATTCTAACCACATGTCTGTAGTATCAGAGCTGTGATCTCTCAATCCAGAGATTCTTTCCTGAGACATTCTAACTACATGTCTGTAGTATCAGAGCTGTGATCTCTCAATTCAGAGATTCTTTCCTCAGACATTCTAACCACATGTCTGTAGTATCAGAGCTGTGGTCTCTCAATCCAGAGATTCTTTCCTGAGACATTCTAACCACATGTCTGTAGTATCAGAGCTGTGATCTCTCAATTCAGAGATTCTTTCCTGAGACATTCTAACCACATGTCTGTAGTATCAGAGCTGTGATCTCTCAATTCAGAGATTCTTTCCTGAGACATTCTAACCACATGTCTGTAGTATCAGAGCTGTGATCTCTCAATTCAGAGATTCTTTCCTGAGACATTCTAACCACATGTCTGTAGTATCAGAGCTGTGATCTCTCAATTCAGAGATTCTTTCCTGAGACATTCTAACCACATGTCTGTAGTATCAGAGCTGTGATCTCTCAATTCAGAGATTCTTTCCTGAGACATTCTAACCACATGTCTGTAGTATCAGAGCTGTGATCTCTCAACCCAGAGATTCTTTCCTGAGACATTCTAACCACATGTCTGTAGTATCAGAGCTGTGATCTCTCAATTCAGAGATTCTTTCCTGAGACATTCTAACCACATGTCTGTAGTATCAGAGCTGTGATCTCTCAACCCAGAGATTCTTTCCTGAGACAGTCTAACCACATGTCTGTAGTATCAGAGCTGTGATCTCTCAATTCAGAGATTCTTTCCTGAGACATTCTAACCACTTGTCTGTAGTACCAGAGCTGTGATCTCTCAATTCAGAGATTCTTTCCTGAGACATTCTAACCACATGTCTGTAGTATCAGAGCTGTGGTCTCTCAATTCAGAGATTCTTTCCTGAGACATTCTAACCACATGTCTGTAGTATCAGAGCTGTGATCTCTCAATCCAGAGATTCTTTCCTGAGACATTCTAACCACATGCCTGTAGTATCAGAGCTGTGCTCTCTCAATTCAGAGATTCTTTCCTCAGACATTCTAACCACATGCCTGTAGTATCAGAGCTGTGATCTCTCAATCCAGAGATTCTTTCCTGAGACATTCTAACCACATGTCTGTAGTATCAGAACTGTGATCTCTCAATTCAGAGATTCTTTCCTCAGACATTCTAACCCCATGTCTGTAGCATCAGAGCTGTGATCTCTCAATCCAGAGATTCTTTCCTCAGACATTCTAACCACATGTCTGTAGTATCAGAGCTGTGATCTCTCAATCCAGAGATTCTTTCCTCAGACATTCTAACCCCATGTCTGTAGTATCAGAGCTGTGATCTCTCAATTCAGAGATTCTTTCCTCAGACATTCTAACCAGATGTCTGTAGTATCAGAGCTATGATCTCTCAATCCAGAGATTCTTTCCTCAGACATTCTAACCACATGTCTGTAGTATCAGAGCTGTGATCTCTCAATTCAAAGATTCTTTCCTCAGACATTCTAACCACATGTCTGTAGTATCAGAACTGTGATCTCTCAATCCGGAGATTCTTTCCTCAGACATTCTAACCACATCTCTGTAGTATCAGAGCTGTGTTCTCTCAATCCAGAGATTCTTTCCTCAGACATTCTAACCCCATGTCTGTAGTATCAGAGCTGTGATCTCTCAATTCAGAGATTCTTTCCTGAGACATTCTAACCAGATGTCTGTAGTATCAGAGCTATGATCTCTCAATCCAGAGATTCTTTCCTCAGACATTCTAACCACATGTCTGTAGTATCAGAGCTGTGATCTCTCAATTCAGAGATTCTTTCCTCAGACATTCTTACCACATGTCTGTAGTATCAGAGCTGTGATCTCTCAATTCAGAGATTCTTTCCTCAGACATTCTAACCACATGTCTGTAGTATCAGAGCTGTGGTCTCTCAATACAGAGATTCTTTCCTGAGACATTCTAACCACATGTCTGTAGTATCAGAGCTGTGGTCTCTCAATTCAGAGATTCTTTCCTGAGACATTCTAACCACATGTCTGTAGTATCAGAGCTGTGATCTCTCAATCCAGAGATTCTTTCCTGAGACATTCTAACCACATGCCTGTAGTATCAGAGCTGTGCTCTCTCAATTCAGAGATTCTTTCCTCAGACATTCTAACCACATGCCTGTAGTATCAGAGCTGTGATCTCTCAATCCAGAGATTCTTTCCTGAGACATTCTAACCACATGTCTGTAGTATCAGAACTGTGATCTCT
>OZ024764.1:17926034-17931034 GCA_964016885.1 Eledone cirrhosa | reverse complement strand
TGTAGAGTTATATATACATGTGTGTGTGTGTGTGTATATAGAGTTATATATACATACGTGTGTGTGGTGTGTGTGTGTGTGTATAGAGTTATATATACATGTGTGTGTGTGTATGTAGAGTTATATATACATACGTGTGTGTGTGTGTGTATGTAGAGTTATATATACATACGTGTGTGTGTGTGTGTATGTAGAGTTATATATACATACGTGTGTGTGTATAGTGTTATATATACATACGTGTGTGTGTGTGTAGAGTTATATATACATACGTGTGTGTGTGTAGAGTTATATATACATACGTGTGTGTGTGTGTGTTTGTAGAGTTATATGTACATACGTGTGTGTGTGTGTGTAGAGAGTTATATATACATGTGTGTGTGTGTAGAGTTATATATACATACGTGTGTGTGTGTGTAGAGTTATATGTACATACGTGTGTGTGTGTATATAGAGTTATATATACATACGTGTGTGTGTGTGTATAGAGTTATATATACGTGTGTGTGTGTGTGTGTGTGTATAGAGTTATATATATATATATATATACGTGTGTGTGTGTATATATATTATAAAATATGTTTATCTATCCATATATATCCCTCTCTCATTATATATACACACACATATATAAATCTCTCTCTGTCTCTCTAAATATATATACACACACATATATATAAATATGCATGCATGTATATATATATATATATATATACATGCATATGTGTGTATTTGCATGCATACAAATGTATATATATATATATATATACATACATTATTGTATGTACATTCGTGTGTGTGTATATATATATATATATATAGATGAGATTCTACAGGACTAGAACGATTTCATTCTTTAGAAATCATCAGGAATCATTCCTGATGATTTCTAAAGAATGAAACAGTTCTAGTCCTGTAGAATCTCATCTATATTAAAACTTCTATACTCTGCAATGTATTGAGTACCTTACTTACTGTGGTTACCTCCGATTCAACCCGGAATAACGTATGTCCCACCACCCCCACCCCATCCACACCACCCCGTTCTATGTAAAGTTATGTTGGTGCCGCGCCATCCAGGCCGAAACAAATGAGATCGTGTAGGTGTCACGACAAAAAAACACACAGTCCACGCTGTAATGTGGCCGTGTAGGCAACACGGTAAAAACCTCCCAGACCCACACTGTAAATGTGGTTGGTGTTAGGAAGGGCATCCAGCTGTAGAAAACCCGCCAGACAGTCCTATGCGAGCAAGACAATCACTCTTGCCTCAAGTGGGACTACCCCCGTCCAAACCCATGCAAGCGTGGAACACGGACGTTAAACGTTGATGATGATGATGATGATATATATATAGGAAAAGAGTCAGGACCCCGATGGCTGAGCTCCAGCCATCGGGGTCCTAACTCTTTTCCTATTACCCACTCTACTACCCTAAGTATTGAGTACTCTGGTGTCTTATGGTCCACCTGGTTCCTTACCACACTTTGTTATATATATATATATGAACGAATGTATATATATATCTAACCATGTATGTATATCTAACCATGTATGTATATATATATCTAACCATGTATGTATATATATCTAACCATGTCTGTATATATATCTAACCATGTATATATATCTAACCATGTATGTATATCTTCTAACCATGTATGTATATATATCTAACCATGTATGTATATCTTCTAACCATGTATGTATATATATCTAACCATGTATGTATATATCTAACCATGTATGTATATCTTCTAACCATGTATATATATCTAACCATGTATGTATATATATCTAACCATGTATGTATATATATCTAACCATGTATGTTTATATATCTAACCATGTATGTATATATATATCTAACCATGTATGTATATATATCTAACCATGTATATATATATATCTAACCATGTATGTATATATATCTAACCATGTATATATATATATCTAACCATGTATGTATATATCTTCTAACCATGTATATATATCTAACCATGTATGTATATATATATCTAACCATGTATGTTTATATATCTAACCATGTATGTATATATATATCTAACCATGTATGTATATCTTCTAACCATGTATGTATATATATCTAACCATGTATGTTTATATATATAACCATGTATGTATATATATCTAACCATGTATGTTTATATATCTAACCATGTATGTATATATATATCTAACCATGTATGTATATCTTCTAACCATGTATGTATATATATCTAACCATGTATGTATATGTATCTAACCATGTATGTATATATATATCTAACCATGTATGTATATATATATCTAACCATGTATGTATATCTTCTAACCATGTATGTATATATATCTAACCATGTATATATATCTAACCATGTATGTATATATATCTAACCATGTATGTATATATATCTAACCATGTATGTATATATATCTAACCATGTATATATATCTAACCATGTATGTATATATATCTAACCATGTATGTATATATATCTAACCATGTATGTATATATATCTAACCATGTATGTATATATATATCTAACCATGTATGTATATGTATCTAACCATGTATGTATATATATCTAACCATGTATATATATCTAACCATGTATGTATATCTAACCATGTATATATATCTAACCATGTATGTATATCTTCTAACCATGTATGTATATATATCTAACCATGTATGTATATATATCTAACCATGTATGTATATCTTCTAACCATGTATGTATATATATCTAACCATGTATATATATCTAACCATGTATATATATCTAACCATGTATGTATATATATCTAACCATGTATATATATATATCTAACCATGTATATATATCTAACCATGTATGTATATCTTCTAACCATGTATGTATATATATCTAACCATGTATGTATATATATCTAACCATGTATGTATATATATCTAACCATGTATGTATATATATCTAACCATGTATGTATATATCTAACCATGTATGTATATCTTCTAACCATGTATGTATATATATCTAACCATGTATGTATATATATCTAACCATGTATGTATATATATCTAACCATGTATGTTTATATATCTAACCATGTATGTATATCTTCTAACCATGTATGTTTATATATCTAACCATGTATGTTTATATATCTAACCATGTATGTATATATATCTAACCATGTATGTATATATATCTAACCATGTATGTATATATATCTAACCATGTATGTATATATATCTAACCATGTATATATATCTAACCATGTATGTATATATATCTAACCATGTATGTATATATATCTAACCATGTATGTATATATATCTAACCATGTATGTATATATATCTAACCATGTATATATATCTAACCATGTATGTATATATATCTAACCATGTATGTTTATATATCTAACCATGTATGTATATATATCTAACCATGTATGTATATATATCTAACCATGTATGTTTATATATCTAACCATGTATGTATATAAATATCTAACCATGTATATATATCTAACCATGTATGTATATATCTAACCATGTATGTATATATATCTAACCATGTATGTATGTCATGTCACCTTCCAGCACTCCTGCTAACATGTAGCTCTGTACAACCAGTAACATAGTCCCCCGCTGTCTAAACCAGCAAACCCCTGCCAAGCTTGTTTGGGTAAGGAGGGTCATTTTTGGACCCCCTGGAAGTATAAAAGACGTAGCTGGCTTTGAACTCCGAATATACAGAACCAGAACGAATGCCACAATGAGGAGCTATCCGACGCTCTACCGATTCTGTCCATCCAATAATAATTATTTCTACTTTTGGGACAAGGCCAGCAATTTTAGGTGAAGGGAAAGTCGATTAAATCTACCCCAGTACATTACTGGTACTTTATTTTATCGACCCCGTAAGGATGAAAGGTAAAGTTAACCTTGGCGAGATTTAAACTCAGAACGTAAAGGGCCGTAACTCTATGCCACAAAACATGTCTGACGTTCTACTGATTACTGTCAATCCAAATCATCATCATCATCATTTTACGTCCGCTTTTCCCTGCTTGCAAGGGTGGGACGGGAACTGATTCTGGCTTGATTTCTACAGCTGGATGCCCTTCCTAACACCAACCTCATTTACAGTGAGTGCTGGGTGCTTTTTTGCCGTGGCACCTCCACGACCACTTTGCAGTGGAATGATAGGGACCCCAGTCCCTATCATGTCATTTCTACAGCTGAGGAAACTGGAGCAATGTGAAATAAAGTGTCTTGCTCAAGGAAACCACATCACCCGGTCTGAGAATTGAACTCACAACCTTTCGATTGCAAGCCCAATGCTCTAACCACTAAGCCATGTGCCTTCCAAATAATAATAATAATGCTTTCTTTATTAACCACAAGGGCTGACATAAAGTAGACATTAAGGACAACACAGGACAGCACAATTGGACATTTCTGTGTGTAAAAAAACAAAACAAAGGAAATAACAAAAGAAAGGAAAATTCCCCAATAGTGGGGAGACTTCCGAGGGACAATCGTGGAGAAAGCCTATTAAAAAAAAAGCCACGGTGACCCTGACCAGCAGGGCAAGTGCCCTCTTTCAGTTTTCCACCTCCAATTTACAGGCATATACTCAGAGTAGACCCATTCACTCGGGCCATTCTTGCCTCAACAAATTGCTGGGAAGAGAGTACTTCCCTCTCCACCCTGATTTTCTTTTTTAAATGAAATTTGAAAAGGTTAATCAGGGCATCACCGAAGAGGTAAGTGCTCGTCTTCAGTCCTTTCAAACGTGTCCACCATACTATCTCTTTCATCATGGCCACCAGACAGATAAAAACTGCCTGCCCTTCCCGGCTAAAGGAATAACAACAACAATAATAATAATAATAATAATGAACACAATAGGCCTGACCTGGTGGTTTTTGTCAAAGAAAAAAGATTGTGCCTGATTATAGATGTAGCCTGCTCCTTTGACACGAGAGTGCAAGCAAAGGAGAGGG
>OZ024764.1:17911034-17921034 GCA_964016885.1 Eledone cirrhosa | reverse complement strand
GTTTTTTTTTTTTTTTTAATATTCCTCTCTTCCAATTGTTGCTGTTGTTATTAATGTTGTAGTTTCTCTCTCCCCCCTCTCCCCCTCAGTTGTTGTCCACGCTCGAGTCCTCGTGGAATTCGTGTGCGGTGGTGGGTGACGAGGTGTCACTACTGTCCGAGGGACTGACGTTCTGTGTGTCCGTGGATGACCTTCGGTCCTTCTTCGGTTGGTAGTCGGTGATCACAACTGTCACACTGCCCACCGTCACAGACATGTGTGTGGCGCTGCTGCGGTCAATGTTCTTTAACCGTGGCGGTCTGGAGATAGAGAGACAGATAGAGAGATATAGACAGGTATGTGGGTGGGTAGGTAGGCAGGCAGACAGGTAGACAGGTAGATAGAGAGACAGATAGAGAGATATAGACAGGTATGTGGGTGGGTGGGTAGGTAGGCAGGCAGACAGGTAGACAGGTAGATAGAGAGACAGATAGAGAGATATAGACAGGTATGTGGGTGGGTGGGTAGGCAGGCAGACAGACAGACAGACAGGGAGATAGAGAGACAGATAGAGAGATATAGACAGGTATGTGGGTGGGTGGGTGGGTAGGCAGGCAGACAGACAGACAGGGAGATAGAGAGACAGATAGAGAGATATAGACAGGTATGTGGGTGGGTGGGTGGGTAGGCAGGCAGGCAGACAGACAGGGAGATAGAGAGACAGATAGAGAGATATAGACAGGTATGTGGGTGGGTGGGTAGGCAGGCAGACAGACAGACAGGTAGATAGAGAGATATAGACAGGTATGTGGGTGGGTGGGTAGGCAGGCAGACAGACAGGTAGATAGAGAGACAGATAGAGAGATATAGACAGGTATGTGGGTGGGTAGGTAGGCAGGCAGGCAGGCAGACAGGTAGATAGAGAGATATAGACAGGTATGTGGGTGGGTAGGCAGGCAGGCAGATAGACAGATAGAGAGATAGATAGATAGATAGATAGATAGATAGATAGATAGGGTAGATAGGTGGCTAGACATATAGATGGATGGAGATTGACAAACAGATAGACATATATACTACATCTAGGTTTAACCCTTTCACATTCAAACCGGCCATATCCAGCCACTTATACTTATGTTAAGGTATTGTTCTAAAAATAAATAATATCAAAATCTCATAGATTCAATATTATGTGAGGTAAAGCCTTTACTGTGAAAATACAATAGTATATATAATAGTATATATAGAGTAATGTAAATGTTATGTGAGATATTATGTGAGGTAAAGCCTTTACTGTGAAAATACAATAGTATATATAGAGTAATGTAAATGTTATGTGAGGTAAAGCCTTTCCTGTGAAAATACAATAGTATATATAGAGTAATGTAAATGTTATGCGAGATATTATGTGAGGTAAAGCCTTTACTGTGACAATACAATAGTATATATAGAGTAATGTAAATGTTATGTGAGATATTATGTGAGGTAAAGCCTTTACTGTGAAAATACAATAGTATATATAGAGTAATGTAAATGTTATGTGAGATATTATGTGAGGTAAAGCCTTTATTGTGAAAATACAATAGTATATATAGAGTAATGTAAATGTCATGTGAGATATTATGTGAGGTAAAGCCATTACTGTGAAAATACAATAGTATATATAGAGTAATGTAAATGTTATGTGAGATATAATGTGAGGTAAAGCCTTTACTGTGAAAATACAATAGTATATATAGAGTAATGTAAACGCTAAAGGGTTAATCAATACATACTGAATATATATTGATTGTTTCTCAATAAAAGAGCTCCATGAATATTAGTTCAGGGATCCAGTAAATGATATATAACACAATATATCAATTGATATTTTTTTCAATGTGATCTACCCTTGGGGGTAGGGTCTGTACCGTAGATAGAAATCAATGTAAAATAACTCAACTTTGTTGTTATTATTTTCATTGTATATATATATATATATATATATATATATGTGTGTTGTTTCCTTGAGCAAGACACTTTATTTCACATTGCTCCAGTTTACTCAGCTGTAGAAATGAGATGATAGGGACTGGGGTCCCTATCATTCCACTGTAAAGTGGTCGTGGAGGTGCCACGGCAAAAAAGCACCCAGCACTCACTGTAAATGAGGTTGGTGTTAGGAAGGGCATCCAGCTGTAGAAATCAAGCCAGAATCAGTTCCCGTCCCACCCTTGCAAGCAGGGAAAAGTGGACGTAAAATGATGATGATGATGATGATGATATATATATATATACATATATATATATATATATATATATATATAGTGAAATAAAATAACAAGGACGATTGGTTACTCCTTCATTATGTTTATTGTTTGGTGACACGTGTTTCTCTAATGATCAGCTCAAGGTTCGATCCGTATCGATCTAACCCGACTTTGTAATCTGCGGTTCGTCAGACCCCTTACAATGATAATGGAAATACACTCTGTCTAGTTCTACACCTCGACACTGAAGTGAACCTAAACATCGAGTGTTCACCCGGGTGAACCTACAGTAACTCCAAGTTACACTCCCTCGATATATATAATATGTATATATAATATGTATGTATAATATGTATATATAATATGTATGTATATATATGCAGAAGGCAAACAGAAATAACAAAGCAAATGGCATAGAACATTGAAGAAATATATTATTTTCACGCTTGATTTAGTAGGAAAAAAGTATTAACGTTTCGGACGCTAGTCCTTCATCAGAAAAGAGAATGAGAAATAGAAGAAGAAATGGAAGAGCTTATTTTATTGTAGGGGGTTATTGAAAGTTTTTATCTCAACCTTTTGACTTTATATACATATATATATGTATATATATATATATATATATATACACACACACATATATATATATAATGTGGATATATATATATATATGTATATATATATATACACATACATATATATATATATATATACACATATATATATATATAATGTGGATATATATATATATGTATATATATATATACACACATACATATATATATATACACACATATATATATATAATGTATATATATATATATATATATATATATATATATATATGTATGTATGTAAAAGGTAAACAGAAATAACAGGAAGAGGGTCTTAACGTTTCGGATGCTAATCCTTCATCAGAAAAAGAAAGGGAGAGAGAGAGAGCGATAGATAGATAGATAGAAAGGTAGATGGAAATATTCAATTAGAAATTATATTATTAGTAGTAGTAGTAGTAGTAGTAGTGTAAGGTATGAGTTACCTGTTGGCCCTCTTTGTAGAATTGTTAGTGTGTTTCTCCTTTCTCATCTGACTTTTCTCTTTCTTGGCTGGTGGAGCAAACTGCTGAGAGTTTTGGTGGGCAGCGTGTGTATTCAGACGGGGTTTCCTGCACAGAGAGATGCATATATAATAGATATAATATGGAGGTACATGGCTTAGTGGTTAGATCATTGGCCTTGCAATCGAAAGATTGTGGGTTCAATTCTCAGACCAGGCGATATGTTGTTTCCTTGAGCAAGACACTTTATTTCACATTGCTTCAGTTTACTCAGCTGTAGAAATGAGATGATAGGGACTGGGGTCCCTATCATTCCACTGCAAAGTGGTCGTGGAGGTGCCACGGCAAAAAAGCACCCAGCACTCACTGTAAATGAGGTTGGTGTTAGGAAGGGCATCCAGCTGTAGAAATCAAGCCAGAATCAGTTCCCGTCCCACCCTTGCAAGCAGGGAAAAGTGGACGTAAAATGAAATGATGATGATGATATATATATATATATATATATATATATATATACACAATCAGTTCTGTATGAGCAAGACAAGATCACGTGACCTGGCATTGCTCACAAGAGGACAACTCGTCTAACCCATGCTCGCATGGAACAGTATAGTATATGTCTGTCTGTGAGTGTGGCTATAAAAGTGAGTTATACATACGGGCTAAGAGAAGTACATTCATCATCTGGGGAATCGGTCCACTCGTAGAGTTTGGCACTGGTTGGAGTTAAATGGGACTTTCGCTTTCTGAAACAGTAACATGTTACACATTATATACATATATATATGAAAGGCAGAGTTAACCTCGGCGGGATTTGAACGCGGACCGTAAAGGGCCGTAACTCTGTGCTGCAAAGCACGGCGTCCGACCCCCTGCCGACACTGCCAATCCACCGCCTTTGATGGTGATGACAATAATGATGATGATGGTGATAGTGATGGTGATGATGATGGTGGTGATGATGGTGATGGTGGTGATGATGGTGATGATGGTGATGGTGGTGGTGATGCTGATAGTGATGATGATTGATGATGATGGTGGTGGTGGTGATGGAGGTGGTGGTGGTGGTGATGGAGGTGATAGTGATGGTGGTGGTGATGGAGGTGATGGTGGTGGTGGTGGTGGTGATGGAGGTGATAGTGATGTTGGTGGTGGTGATGGAGGTGATGGTGATGATGGTGGTGATGGAGGTGGTGGTGGTGGTGATGATGATGGAGGTGATGGTGATGGTGGTGGTGATGATGGTTTGATGGTGATGCTGATGATGATGGTGGTGATGATTGATGGTGGTGGTGGTGGAGGAGGTGATGGAGGTGATGACTTACTTGATGATGCCAGATTCTTTGTCATTCGATGTGTCAGTACATTCCACTGGTTTCTCACTTGACATACTTAGAGAGGTTTTTTTGGGTCTGAAAGGTCAAAGGTCAAAGGTCAACCATTTAGCATTTCTAAACATCTCATAAAACTTGTCCCTGACCACAACCCTCCCTCTCTGTCTGCTTCACCACACTCTTTCTATCACTCTCTGCCCACCTCCCTCCCTGTCTCTGACCACACCTATCTCTCTCTGCTTGACCACACCTATCTCTCTCTCTCTGCTTGACCACACCTATCTCACTCTGTTTGACCACCTCTCTCTCTGCTTGACCACACCTATCTCTCTCTCCCTGTTTGACCACACCTATCTCTCTCTCTCTGTTTGACCACGTCTATCTCTCTCTCTCTCTGCTTGACCACACCTATCTCTCTCTGCTTGACCACACCTATATCTCTCTCTGACCACACCTATATCTCTCTCTCTCTGCTTGACCACACCTATATCTCTCTCTGCTTGACCACGCCTATCTCTCTCTCTGCTTGACCACACCTATCTCTCTCTCTCTGCTTGACCACGCCTATCCCTCTCTCTCTGTTTGACCACACCTATCTCTCTCTGTCTGACCACACCTATCCCTCTCTCTCTGTTTGACCACACCTATCTCTCTCTCTGACCACACCTATCTCTCCCTGTTTGACCACACCTATCTCTCTCTCTCTCTGACCACACCTATCTCTCTCTGTTTGACCACGCCTATCTCTCTCTCTGCTTGACCACACCTATCTCTCTCTCTCTGCTTGACCACACCTATCTCTCTCTCTGCTTGACCACACCTATCTCTCTCTCTCTGCTTGACCACACCTATCTCTCTCTCTGCTTGACCACACCTATCTCTCTCTCTCTGTTTGACCACACCTATCTCTCTCTCTCTGACCACCTATCTCTCTCTCTGTTTGACCACACCTATCTCTCTCTCTGCTTGACCACACCTATCTCTCTCTCTCTCTGACCACACCTATCTCTCTCGCTGACCACCTATCTCTCTCTCTGCTTGACCACGCCTATCTCTCTCTCTGCTTGACCACGCCTATCTCTCTCTCTGCTTGACCACGCCTATCTCTCTCTCTGCTTGACCACGCCTATCTCTCTCTCTGCTTGACCACACCTATCTCTCTCTGACCACACCTATCTCTCTCTCTCTCTGACCACACCTATCTCTCTCTCTCTGTTTGACCACACCTATCTCTCTCTCTGACCACACCTATCTCTCTCTCAGCCCCTCCTTCACCCATCCCCTAACAGTCAACACCACAGCCACCCCACTAGTGAGGGGCTACCCCAACATCTCAACAACACAAACAACAATAAAAAACCTCCTCACCTGTCTTTTGTTGTTGCAGATTTTTTGGTCTCTGGGTTTTCTTTTCTGTTGAGGAAAGAAAATAAGAAATTATATATACCTATATAATATACACATATATACATATATAATATACACATATATAATATACATATATACATATATAATATACACATATATACATATATAATATACACATATATATATCATCATTTCATTTTACGTCCGCTTTTCCCTGCTTTCAAGGGTGGGACGGGAACTGATACTGGCTTGATTTCTACAGCTGGATGCCCTTCCTAACACCAACCTCATTTACAGTGAGTGCTGGGTGCTTTTTTGCCGTGGCACCTCCACGACCACTTTGCAGTGGAATGATAGGGACCATAGTCCCTATCATCTCATTTCTACAGCTGAGTAAACTGGAGGAATGTGAAATAAAGTGTCTTGCTCAAGGAAACAACACACCACCCGGTCTGAGAATTGAACTCACAACCTTTCGATTGCAAGGCCAATGCTCTAACCACTAAGCCATGTGCCTCTATATATATATATATATATATATATATATATATATATATATATATATATATATATATATATATATATATATATATATATATATATATATATGTGAAGGCGTGTGGCTGAGTGGTTAGAGAATTGGATTCGCAATCGTAAGGTTGTGAGTTCGATTCCTGGACCAGGCGATGCGTTATGTCCTTGAGCAAGACACTTTATTTCACGTTGCTCCTTCTACCTGGAGTTGCGACCGATAGATAGTATTAGCAATTGGAAAGACCAACGGAAACATTGTTCCCTCGGTCCGATTTGACAAAAGTCGATCGTTCCTATTATATATACATATAATATACACATATACACATATATACATATATAATATACACATATATACATATATAATATACACACACACATATATATATATATATATATATATGTGTATGTATCTCTCGAAACTATCGGTGTCTCCATTGAATTGAAGTGCCCGGAGTGTGGAAACATTTTCTTGAGCAAATCTGGTCTCAGGAGCCACAGTCGCAGCCATGTTAAGATAGAACCAGTGAAGTATGATCTCCACGGTGTTGTGAGGGTTCACGGGCAACCTGATGCAGGACCTCAAGCCAGGGAGATCCATAGTTGTCGTCAGTGTGTGAAGGAGTGCAAGTCCCTAGCAGGCTTGAAAAGCCATATCCAAGCGTCCCACATCTGAATCTGACAAGCGATTGCAATACTCTTGGCAGAGTTTGTAGCCATCACCATCATCATCATCATTTAACGTCCATCTTCCACGCTTGCATGGGTTTGGACGGGAGTTTTCCCACTTGAGGCAAGAGTGGTTGTCTTGCTCGCATAGGACTGTCTGGCGGGTTTTCTACGGCTGGATGCCCTTCCTAACACCAACCACATTTACAGTGTGGGACTGGGAGGTTTTTACCGTGTTGCCTACACGGCCACATTACAGCGTGGACTGTGTGTTTTTTTGTCGTGACACCTACACGACCTCATTTGTTTCGGACTGGATGTTGTGGTACCAACATAACTTTACATTTAAGCGGGGTAGTGTGGATGGGGTAGGGGTAGTGGGACGGGGGTGTATTTTTGTTAGAGGTGCCTACTGACTGTAGTAGGTTTCA
The DNA here is from genome assembly GCA_964016885.1 of Eledone cirrhosa. NCBI lineage: Eukaryota > Metazoa > Mollusca > Cephalopoda > Octopoda > Eledonidae > Eledone > Eledone cirrhosa. The sequence goes on along the minus strand of OZ024764.1, from coordinate 17,913,413 downwards.
CTTTGTATTTAGGTAAGGCGGGTCTTCTGTATTACTGTGTAGCGCCAAAGATCTCGGTCCAGTGACATTGTCTTGGAGAGGTGTAAGTGTGTGAGGTCGGAATTTATCAAGTCGTCCCAGGTTTTTCTGGGTCTGCCTACTCCGTGGCTACCGTCTATTTTTATTGCCCTGCACTTTTTTATACAGCTGTCGTCTTTCATGCGCATCACGTGACCGTACCAACGTAGTCTTCTCTCTAGTAAACAACATCTGATCCCTTTTATTTCTAATTTTTCCCTTAGTTCGTTTATGCTTTGCCGTTCATGTATATATTATAAAGTGTTGGGCCCCTGATGGCTGAGCTCTTGCCGTTTCAACAGCTAGACCCTGGAACTAGCTGTTGAAATGGCAACAGCTCAGTTGTCGGGGTTCTGACTCTTTATAATGTACCATACTCTACTACCCCAAGTATTGAGTACTCTGGTGAGTAATGGTCTAACCAGTTTCAAACTGAATCTATCATATATATATGTATATATATATATATATATGTATAGTAATAATAATTGTTTCTACTTTAGGCACAAGGCCAGCAATTATCCCAGTGCATTACTGGTACTTTATTTTATCGACCCCCGTATGGATGAAAGACAAAGTTAACCTCGGCGGGATTTGAACTCAGAATGGCAAGGGCCGTAACTCTATGCGTCAAAAATAAATTTGAAATATATATATATATATATGTATATATATATATATATATATACATACATATATATATATATGTGTGTGTGTATATATATGTATTTAGAAATAAAAGTAAAGCACAAACAAGGGACAGGTCCCCTCTTCAGTTGTCTGGGGACATCAGACAGGCAGACATAGAAATGTGGTGCGGTAGGAAGGTGGGGGGGGGGGGGATACTGAGATGAAGGTGGTATTACCCACGCTTTAATTTGATGTTCACTATTTCACAGGAGGACGAGAGACAAACAGACAGACAGGTTGGAAGGAAGAGAGAGAGAGAAAGCTGGTGGTGGTGGTATTCCTTACCGCTTGGTGTGGTGTTCACCATCTCGCAGAGAGCCGGTATAGAGTGACTGGCTGAGATGCGGACTGGGAGGTGAGTAGCTGAGAGCAGGACTATGTCTGAAAAATAAGAGAGAAACATGAGAGATGTTGTCCAGATTCCGTGGAATACTCAGCCAATATAACTGAGAGATATTGTCTAGTTCTGTGGAATACTCAGCCAATAGAACAGAGATGTTGTCTAGTTCTGTGGAATACTCAGCCAATATAACTGAGAGATAGTGTCTAGTTCTGTGGAATACTCAGCCAATATAACTGAGAGATAGTGTCTAGTTCTGTGGAATACTCAGCCAATATAACAGAGATGTTGTCTAGTTCTGTGGAATACTCAGCCAATATAACAGAGATGTTGTCTAGTTCTGTGGAATACTCAGCCAATATAACAGAGATGTTGTCTAGTTCTGTGGAATACTCAGCCAATATAACAGAGATGTTGTCTAGTTCTGTGGAATACTCAGCCAATATAACAGAGATGTTGTCTAGTTCTGTGGAATACTCAGCCAATATAACAGAGATGTTGTCTAGTTCTGTGGAATACTCAGCCAATATAACAGAGATGTTGTCTAGTTCTGTGGAATACTCAGCCAATATAACAGAGATGTTGTCTAGTTCTGTGGAATACTCAGCCAATATAACAGAGATGTTGTCTAGTTCTGTGGAATACTCAGCCAATATAACAGAGATGTTGTCTAGTTCTGTGGAATACTCAGCCAATATAACAGAGATGTTGTCTAGTTCTGTGGAATACTCAGCCAATATAACAGAGATGTTGTCTAGTTCTGTGGAATACTCAGCCAATATAACAGAGATGTTGTCTAGTTCTGTGGAATACTCAGCCAATATAACAGAGATGTTGTCTAGTTCTGTGGAATACTCAGCCAATATAACAGAGATGTCTAGTTCTGTGGAATACTCAGCCAATATAACAGAGATGTTGTCTAGTTCTGTGGAATACTCAGCCAATATAACAGAGATGTTGTGTAGTTCTGTGGAATACTCAGCCAATATAACAGAGATGTTGTCTAGTTCTGTGGAATACTCAGCCAATATAACAGAGATGTTGTCTAGTTCTGTGGAATACTCAGCCAATATAACAGAGATGTTGTCTAGTTCTGTGGAATACTCAGCCAATATAACAGAGATGTTGTCTAGTTCTGTGGAATACTCAGCCAATATAACAGAGATGTTGTCTAGTTCTGTGGAATACTCAGCCAATATAACTGAGAGATGTTGTCTAGTTCTGTGGAATACTCAGCCAATATAACAGAGATGTTGTCTAGTTCTGTGGAATACTCAGCCAATATAACAGAG
>OZ024764.1:17901034-17908534 GCA_964016885.1 Eledone cirrhosa | reverse complement strand
TATATAAACATATACACATATATATATATATATAAACATATATATATATAAACATATACACATATATATATATATAAACATATACACATATATATATATATATAAACACACACACACATATATATATATATATAAACATACACACACATATATATATATATAAACATACACACACACACACATATATATATATAAACATATACACACACACACACATATATATATATATATATAAACATATACACACACACACACACACATATATATATACATATATATATATATATATTAAATAAATGACTGATAAGTTTTAAAAAGCTGGTACAATGTGGTAGAAATATATAAAGGGCAAATGATGACAAAAGCAAACAATGTTTGACCCAGTGTCACCAGAAGAAAGTCCCACAGGTACATAATAGGCTGGAAATGCATAAAGCAGACTGGTTACTATAAGGACTTCATGCATGCATATTTCAGACACATAAACCAGTTAAGGAAGAACACATCAATTGTTTGTTTTGAACTGCTTTAGTTCCACATTTGAAAAGCGGATTTTAGCTCCGAAATATATCAGGTTGAAATATATTAACCCTTTAGCATTTAAACCAGCCATATCTGGCCAGAACTCTCTCACATCTTTCTGTTCAAACCGGCCATAACTGGCTGCCCATATTGACGTTAAAGTATTGTTCTCAAAATAAATAATATCAAAATCTCATAGATTCAATATTATGTGAGGTAAAGCCTTTACCACAAAAATATGACAGTATATATAGAGTAATGTAAATGTTATGTGAGATATTATGTGAGGTAAAGCCTTTACTGTGAAAATACAATAGTATATATAGAGTAATGTAAATGTTATGTGAGATATTATGTGAGGTAAAGCCTTTACTGTGACAATACAATAGTATATATAGAGTAATGTAAATGTTGTGTGAGATATTATGTGTGGCAAAGCCTTTACTGTGACAATACAATAGTATATATAGAGTAATGTAAATGGTATGTGAGATATGTGAGGTAAAGCCTTTACTGTGAAAATACAATAGTGTATATAGAGTAATGTAAATGTTATGTGAGGTATTATGTGAGGTAAAGCCTTTACCATGAAAATACAATAGTATATATAGAGTAATGTAAATGTTATGTGAGGTATTATGTGAGGTTAAGCCTTTACCATGAAAATACAATAGTATATATAGAGTAATGTAAATGTTATGTGAGATATTATGTGAGGTAAAGCCTTTACTGTGAAAATACAATAGTATATATAGAGTAATGTAAATGCTAAAGGGTTAAGAAAGAACATCAATTGTTTGTTTTGTTTTGAACTGTTTTAGTTCCACATTTGAAAAAGGGTCTTAGTTCCGAGATATATCAGGTTTAAATATATTAACCCTTTAGCATTTACATTACACTATATATACCATTGTATTTTCATGGCAAACACTTTATTTCACAATATCGAATCTATGAGATTTTGATATTATTTATTTTGAGAACAATACCTTAACATAAGTATGAGCAGCTGGTTACAGCCGGTTTGAACAGAAAGAGGTGAGAGAATTATGGCCGGATATGGCCAGTTTAAATGCTAAAGGGTTAAGGTAAAATAAGGTTTGTTGTGTTTTATTTGTCATAATTTCCTTTAGTATATATTCCTACCACATTGTACTGACTTTTTGAAACTTATCAGCCTTTTATATATCTTACAATGCTTTGTATTAACTAAATTACTTTATAGCAAGTGAAGGTGTGTGGCTGAGTGGTAAGAGAATTGGATTCACAATCTTGAGGTTGCGAGTTCGATTCCTGGACCGGGTGATGAGTTATGTCCTTGAGCAAGACACTTTATTTCACGTTGCTCCTTCTACCTGGAGTTGCGACCGATAGATAGTATTAGCAATTGGAAAGACCAATGGAAACATTGTTTCCTCGGTCCGATTTGACGACGAAAGTCAATCGACTGACTATATATAGCAAGCCACATCGGACTCTAGAATAGTTCCTCTATTTTCTTCGGAAGAAGAGATATTAATCTCGAAATATTATTGCCTTTCATCCTTACGGGGGTCGATAAAATAAAGTACCAGTAATGTACTGGGGTAATTGCTGGCCTTGTGCCAAAAAGTAGAAACAATTATTTTATCGAACCTGTACAGATGGAATCAAAGTTGACCCCCAGCAGGATTTAAACTCATAACAACGGTTTCTTATTTAAGCACAAGGCCAGCAATTTGGGGGGGAGGGGTCGATTAAATCGACGCCAGTGTATTACTGGTACTTTATTTTATCGACCCTGGAAGGATGAAAGGCAAAGTTAACCTCGGCGGGATTTGAACTCAGATCGTAAAGGGACGTAACTCTGTCGATTCTGCCAATTGTTTCTACTTTTGGCACAAGGCCATCAATTTGAAAGGGAGGTGGTTTGATTAAATCAACCCCACTGTATTACTGGTACTTTATTTTATAACAATGGTTTCTGATTTAGACACAAGACCAACAATCTTGGGGGGAGGGGAACAACAACAACAACAATAATAATAATCATAAACAACAACAGCAACAATTACATGAACATTAATTAATGCAATAATTAAGGTGTGCATCAGGTGTGCAGCAGGTGCGCAGCGAGGTAGTAAGTGGTACAGGTTAATTAAGGCAAAAAACACACACACAAACCATAACTAAAAAAAAACATTAAATGGCAGTGATGGTGGTGGTGGTGGTGGTGTTAGTGGTGGTGTGGTGGTGGTGGTTGGAGTGTGGTGGTGTGGTGGTGGTGGTTGGAGTGTGGTGGTGGCATAATGGTAGTGGTGGTGATGGTGGTGGTGGTGGTGTTAGTGGTGGTGTGGTGGTGGTGGTGTGGTGGTGGTGGTGGTGTGGTGGTGGTGGTTGGAGTGTGGTGGTGGCATAATGGTAGTGGTGGTGATGGTGGTGGTGGTGGTGTTAGTGGTGGTGTGGTGGTGGTGGTATGATGGTAGTGGTGGTGTGGTGGTGGTGGTTGCAGTGTGGTGGTGGCATGATGGTAGTGGTGGTGATGGTGGTGGTGTGATGTTGGTGACAGTGTAATGGCGGTGGTGTTGTGATGACAGTAGTGGTGGTGGTGGTGGTGTGGCATGATGGTAGTGGTGATGGTGGTAGTAGTGGTAGTGTGATGGTGGTTGCAATGGTTTTTGTTGTGGTAGTGGTGGTGTGGTGTTGTGACAGTAGTGTGACGGTAGTGGTTGTAGTGTGGTGGTGTGGTGGTGTGATAGTGATGGTGTTGTGGAGATGGTTGAGGTGTGGTAGTGATGGTGATGGTGGTGTGGTGGTGTGGTGGTGTGGTAGTGATGGTATGATGGTGATGGTGGTGTGGTGGTGTGATAGTGATGGTATGATGGTGATGGTGGTGTGATAGTGATGGTGGTGGTGCAATCTACCTCCACTATACCTGGCAGAAGAGACCCCCCCCCACTACCCCCTGCCGTGACCGGAGACAGGATTTGATTTCACAACACACACAACTTGAAAAGTACCTCCCTCCCGCCCACACCGGAATGGATGAAAGACAAAATTCAACATGTGCGTGTATACATATATATATATATGTACACACAGTGTGTGTGTGTATATATATATATATGAATGATATATGTACCAATGTATGTATATATATATATCTCAAAGGTTAATAAAAAGTACTCAATACACAGAGTAGTAGTAACATAAAACAAAGAACAACACCACCACATTAAACGATGATTATATTTTATATATATATATATATATATATATATATATACACACATAGGTATTGAGAATAGTGATTTCAAGATGACAAGAAGATGAAACATATGTAAATGCTGGAAATAAACCCTACTGTACCACTTATCTGTGTTAATCCTCCTATATATATATATATATGTATATATGTATATATATATATATATATATATGAGTGGAAGTGAGTAAAATCGAAGTTGCAGAACTCGGCCAGTATCCACGAAAAAAAAAAACAACAATATTCCTAAGCTTTGAAAGAAGCACTCAATAAGAAGATATCGATAAATCGATAAGTTACATCTCAGAGTGATAAACATACGTTAAATGCTGTTACGAATTGAAAAAAACTGTGGTTAAGGGGACAAAGCCACAGAAACCACCACAACAACGAAAATTCAATCTGGTTAAATATATATACATATATATATATATATATGTATATATGTATATATATATATATAACAGACAGGATATCAAGAAAAATTAGGCAAGATTTGTAGAAGATTGAAGTAATATTTATTGATGCAGAAAGTGATTTACACATGTTTCATTGGAGTTCCATAATGGCCTGTAAAACCTGGATTGTTATGTAATCCACTATAATGCAATGAATTGTTATTAGAACTGTTTCTTCTTGGGACAAGTGCTCCAGTTGATTATATCAACATAACTGCCTGCTTGTGAAATTAATGAATAAGTGGCTGAGCATTCTACAGCCATGTGTACCAAGACAGACAGAGGGACCTGGGTAGAAGTGGTGAGAACTGATCTAAAGAAGCTGAACCTCTTAGGAGAGAGAGATGACAAATAAAAAAGACAAGTAGAGGGTAGATATGGATGACCAAGGATGAGAAAGGGAGACCAAGGATGACAAAGGAAGACCAAAGATGAGAAAGGGAGACCAAGGATGACAAAGGAAGACCAAAGATGAGAAAGGGAGACCAAGGATGACAAAGGAAGACTAAGGATGAGAAAGGGAGACCAAGGATGACAAAGGGAGACCAAGGATGACAAAGGGAGACCAAAGATGAGAAAGGATGACCAAGGATGAGAAAGGATGACAAAGGGAGACCAAAGAAGACCTGGGGAGAGGTGGTGAATGTTAAACTTAAGAAACTAAACCTCAAAGAGATGACAGAGGAAAAAAGACAAGTGAAAGGAAGCTATGGAAGTGGAACGTCAAGGATGAACTGGGTTCGAGGTGGTGGGAGTTTACCTCAAGGATCTAAACCTCACAGAGGAGATAAAAAACAAAAAAGTAAAGCTGCTTTAGTGTCAGTATGAGTGGCCGGTTATGGCCAGTTTGAACAGAAAGATGTGAGAGAATTCTGGCCGGATATCATCATTTCATTTTACGTCCACTTTTCCCTGCTTGCAAGGGTGAGACGGGAACTGATTCTGGCTTGATTTCTACAGCTGGATGCCCTTCCTAACACCAACCTCATTAACAGTGAGTGCTGGGTGCTTTTTTGCCGTGGCACCTCCACGACCACTTTGCAGTGGAATGATAGGGACCCCAGTCCCTATCATCTCATTTCTACAGCTGAGTAAACTGGAGCAATGTGAAATAAAGTGTCTTGCTTAAGGAAACAACACATCACCCGGTCTGAGAATTGAACTCGCAACCTTTCGATTGCAAGGCCAATGCTCTAACCACTGAGCCACATGCCTCCATATGGCTGGTTTAAATGCTAAAGGGTTAACCAGGTGATGGACTGGCATCATGTCCAGGAGGAAGTCTTGTACACTCAGTCACGTAACAGCACGGAAGCTGGGATAAGTTCAGGCAAAACTGGGATTTAACTCTGCGATGGACTGGTGTCCTATCCAGGGGAAAGTCTTGTACTCTCAGTCACTTAACACTAATGAAATTAGGATAAGTGTCAGCAATAGCTGGGGGTTTAAACCTTTGATGGACTGGTGTCCTATCCAGGGGGAGTCTTGTACTCTGTCATTTAACACCAAGAGAGCTGGGATAAACACCGGTCCAGTGGAGCATCCAGCCTTGAGACAGACTTTGGACAATATTTGAGAAAATTGAGTAAATTGCCCTCCAGGGGCATCTTTGTCCAGTGTCCATTCTTTTTGTTGTTTAATCAATTTTTCTCAACTATTATCTTTAGTGATTGACTGATACTACAGATGTTTCTATGTTTGGGACTCTCATGTTTTCAAATGCAGAAACGACGATGATGATGATGATGATAATGATGACACAGCCGGCTCACATACACTACACACAACTTTTAACCATTTTATGACTGTAATTCTAATGAAATACATTTTATTTCAACTAATTAATGAAGAATGTTGAAGAATTTAATAAAATTATGTTGGAAGATTTTAATTTAAATAGAAACCCTGTAATTCAATTAATTAATGAAGAATTTTGACGGATTTACTACAAAAATTATTAATTATTTCATTACCAAGACAGTAACTTAATGGAAGATTTTAATTCAAAATGGAATGCTTTATTTCAATTAATTTCAATAGAAACCCTTTGAAATGGGTGGTTTTGTTTCACAGAACCAGAGCTGGCTCTGTTTGGGTTGGTATCAAACTAATATTTCATTACAAAGACAATAACTTAACATAAGGTTCTTATACATCCATCCACATCCAATTTTGGTTGGTCTTTGGGGTGCTGTGGTTTTCCTGGACTCCAAGGTAGACAACATCAGGCAATGTCTCACAGCTGCTCTCCATAGTATTGACATCAGCCAAGTTCATTTTAATTATTTCATTACTAAGATAGTAACTTAATATAAGGTTCTTATATAGAATTATGTTGGAAGATATTTATTTAAATTTGAAACCTTTAAAATGGGTGGTTTTGTTTCATAGAAGCAGAGCTGGTTTTGGCTGGGTTGATAACTAACTGCCCGCTGAAAGGGAAGGTGGGTTGTTTTGGTGAAGTGACAAAAAGCACCTAGTCCACACTGTAAAGTGGTTGTTTTGGTGCCACCAAAGTCAGAAAGCAGCACAGCTCCCATGACTTTCGGAAACATTTTTTCACGCTCAGAGTTGCTGAAGCATGGAACAAACTACCTGCATCAGTTGTTAGCTGTCGAGACACTGCATCCCTTAAAACCTCCATGGAACAAACTACCTGCATCAGTTGTTAGATGTTGAGACACTGCATCCTTTAAAACCTCCATGGAACAAACTACCTGCATCAGTTGTTAGCTGTTGAGACATTGCATACTTTAAAACCTCCATGGAACAAACTACCTGCATCAGTTGTTAGCTGTCGAGACACTGTATCCTTTAAAACCTCCATGGAACAAACTACCTGCATCAGTTGTTAGCTGTTGAGACATTGCATCCTTTAAAACCTCCATGGAACAAACTACCCGCATCAGTTGTTAGTTGTCGAGACACTGCATCCTTTAAAACCTCCATGGAACAAACTACCTGCATCAGTTGTTAGCTGTCGAGACACTGCATCCTTTAAAACCTCCATGGAACAAACTACCTGCATCAGTTGTTAGCTGTCGAGACACTGCATCCTTTAAAACCTCCATGGAACAAACTCCCTGCATCAGTTGTTAGCTGTCGAGACACTGCATCCTTTAAAACCTCCATGCTTCCTGAGATTCACCAACACTACACCTGATATTCCCCCTCCATACACACGCATACATGTATCTGTGTGTATATCATGACTCATACACTGTTCACTTTCCTGACATTTGTATATTATTCTATGTACTATACATGCACCTTTGA
>OZ024764.1:17896034-17898534 GCA_964016885.1 Eledone cirrhosa | reverse complement strand
GATGATGATAATGATGATATTTCGATTGTAAATGGAAAGTTATGATTTAGTGAGGTGTTTTGAATAATTAAAAAAAAAAAAAATTTTTTTTAATTTGAAAATATTCGAAACCAAACACAGATTTACTCAAATGATTAGTGCATTGGAACATCGAAAAATACCCGTAACTCTTTAGCATTTAAACCGGCTGTATCTGGCTAGAATTCTGTCACCCCTCTCTGTTCAAACCGGCTGTATCTGGCTAGAATTCTGTCACCCCCCTCTGTTCAAACCGGCTGTATCTGGCTAGAATTCTGTCACCCCTCTCTGTTCAAACCGGCTGTATCTGACCAGAATTCTCTCACCCCTTTAGTATTTAAACCGGCTGTATCTGGCCAGAATTCTCTCACTCCTTTAGTATTTAAACCGGCTGTATCTGGCCAGAATTCTCTCACCCCTTTAGTATTTAAACCGGCTGTATCCGGCCAGAATTCTCTCACCCCTTTAGTATTTAAACCGGCTGTATCTGGCCAGAATTCTCTCACCCCTTTAGTATTTAAACCGGCTGTATCCGGCCAGAATTCTCTCACCCCTTTAGTATTTAAACCGGCTGTATCTAACCAGAATTCTCTCACCCCTTTAGTATTTAAACCGGCTGTATCTGGTCAGAATTCTCTCACCCCTCTCTGTTCAAACCGGCTGTATCTGACCAGAATTCTCTCACCCCTTTAGTATTTAAACCGGCTGTATCTGGCCAGAATTCTCTCACCCCTTTAGTATTTAAACCGGCTGCATCTGGCCAGAATTCTCTCACCCCTTTAGTATTTAAACCGGCTGTATCTGGCCAGAATTCTCTCACCCCTTTAGTATTTAAACCGGCTGTATCCGGCCAGAATTCTCTCACCCCTTTAGTATTTAAACCGGCTGTATCTAACCAGAATTCTCTCACCCCTTTAGTATTTAAACCGGCTGTATCTGGTCAGAATTCTCTCACTCCTCTCTGTTCAAACCGGCTGTATCTGGCCAGAATTCTCTCACCCCTTTAGTATTTAAACCGGCTGTATCTGGCCAGAATTCTCTCACCCCTTTAGTATTCAAACCGGCTGTATCTGGCCAGAATTCTCTCACCCCTTTAGTATTTAAACCGGCTGTATCTGGCCAGAATTCTCTCACCCCTTTAGTATTTAAACCGGCTGTATCCGGCCAGAATTCTCTCACCCCTCTCTGTTTAAACCGGCTGTATCTGGCCAGAATTCTCTCACCCCTTTAGTATTTAAACCGGCTGTATCTGGCCAGAATTCTCTCACCCCTTTAGTATTTAAACCGGCTGTATCCGGCCAGAATTCTCTCACCCCTCTCTGTTCAAACCGGCTGTATCTGGCCAGAATTCTCTCACCCCTTTAGTATTTAAACCGGCTGTATCTGGCCAGAATTCTCTCACCCCTCTCTGTTCAAACCGGCTGTATCTGGTCAGAATTCTCTCACCCCTTTAGTATTTAAACCGGCTGTATCTGGTCAGAATTCTCTCACCCCTTTAGTATTTAAACCGGCTGTATCTGGTCAGAATTCTCTCACCCCTTTAGTATTTAAACCGGCTGTATCCGGCCAGAATTCTCTCACCCCTCTGTTCAAACCGGCTGTATCTGGTCAGAATTCTCTCACCCCTCTCTGTTCAAACCGGCTGTATCTGGCCAGAATTCTCTCACCCCTTTAGTATTTAAACCGGCTGTATCTGGCCAGAATTCTCTCACCCCTCTGTTCAAACCGGCTGTATCTGGCCAGAATTCTCTCACCCCTCTGTTCAAACCGGCTGTATCTGGCCAGAATTCTCTCACCCCTTTAGTATTTAAACCGGCTGTATCTGGTCAGAATTCTCTCACCCCTCTCTGTTCAAACCGGCTGTATCTAACCAGAATTCTCTCACCCCTTTAGTATTTAAACCGGCTGTATCTGGCCAGAATTCTCTCACCCCTTTAGTATTTAAACCGGCTGTATCTGGCCAGAATTCTCTCACCCCTTTAGTATTTAAACCGGCTGTATCCGGCCAGAATTCTCTCACCCCTTTAGCATTTAAACCGGCTGTATCCGGCCAGAATTCTCTCACCCCTTTAGTATTTAAACTGGCTGCATCTGGCCAGAATTCTCTCACCCCTTTAGTATTTAAACCGGCTGCATCTGGCCAGAATTCTCTCACCCCTTTAGTATTTAAACCGGCTGCATCTGGCCAGAATTCTCTCACCCCTTTCTGTTCAAACCGGCTGTAACTGGCCAGTAGACACTAAAGTGGTTGTGTAGGAACCAAGCCATAACCAGTTCTATATGAGCAAGTCATGGTCACCTGATCTAACTTGTTTCACAATGGGATAACTCGTCTAACCCATGCTAGTGTGGAAAATGGATGTTAAACGATGATGATGATGATGAAACACACACATACATAGTATTAGAGACTAATTAACCGTTAATTAATATATATATATTAGGTAATTCCAAAGGAAAAAAGAGTGCTCTATGTATAGCA
>OZ024764.1:17883534-17893534 GCA_964016885.1 Eledone cirrhosa | reverse complement strand
TACCACCACAACAACCACTACCACTACTACTACTACTACTACAACTTACCTTGTTGAAGTACCTTTGCGTACGTCACACATTTCGCATTTGTAAGCCTCTGGTGAGTTCCGGTAGGTACACACACTGCAATCCCAATAGCCCTCGTCAGGGGCCTTTGAATGCCTTTTAGACCTGCAAATATAAAGGGTTTAGATATTAGTAAGGCCCTGTATCAGTGAGCTGCCCAACATTACCAAACTTAGACCAATTACATCAATTATCAAGTCAAGAGTACTCAAACTATACGGTCATATAAAAAGATCAACTTGTGGTGTGAGTAGGTTATGCCTGGAAGGAAGGTTGGCTGGTAAGAGAAGCAGAGGGCGGCAGCCAAAACTATGGCTTGATAATGTCAACCTATGGACTGGACTTGACCTTTGCTCTTTAAACTCTGCTGTTGGTGATCAAAAGGTATTATATATTCCTGGAAGGAAGGTTGGCTGGTAAGAAAAGCAGAGGCCGGCAGCCAAAACGATGGCTTGATAATGTCAACTTACCAGCTCTGGTACTATGGGTATGTGGTTAGAATGATTCAAGAAAGAATTGCTGAACAGATTTTACAGGTAAAAGCAACTGACAGGGGACCTAGGTGTAAAACCTAAGCTAGATGGTTGGATAACAATCATGAATTTTGCTGGTCTCTCCTTTGGTGATCCAGCTGGATCAGTTGGAGATGGTTGATTCTGACAGGACAGAGTGTTTGAGGACTCTGTCCCCACGACCCTTCAGAGATTCTTTCCTGAGACATTCTAACCACATGTCTGTAGTATCAGAGCTGTGATCTCTCAATTCAGAGATTCTTTCCTGAGACATTCTAACCACATGTCTGTAGTATCAGAACTGTGGTCTTTCAATTCAGAGATTCTTTCCTCAGACATTCTAACCACATGTCTGTAGTATCAAAGCTGTGATCTCTCAATTCAGAGATTCTTTCCTCAGACATTCTAACCACATGTCTGTAGTATCAGAACTGTAGTCTTTCAATTCAGAGATTCTTTCCTGAGACATTCTAACCACATGTCTGTAGTATCAGAGCTGTGATCTCTCAATTCAGATATTCTTTCCTGAGACATTCTAACCACATGTCTGTAGTATCAGAGCTGTGATCTCTCAATTCAGAGATTCTTTCCTGAGACATTCTAACCACATGTCTGGAGTATCAGAACTGTGATCTCTCAATTCAGAGATTCTTTCCCCGAGACATTCTAACCACATGTCTGTAGTATCAGAGCTGTGATCTCTTAATTCAGAGATTCTTTCCTCAGACATTCTAACCACATGTCTGTAGTATCAGAGCTGTGATCTCTCAATTCAGAGATTCTTTCCTGAGACATTCTAACCACATGTCTGTAGTATCAGAGTTGTGGTCTTTCAATTCAGAGATTCTTTCCTGAGACATTCTAACCACATGTCTGTAGTATCAGAGCTGTGATCTCTCAATTCAGAGATTCTTTCCCCGAGACATTCTAACCACATGTCTGTAGTATCAGAGCTGTGATCTCTTAATTCAGAGATTCTTTCCTTGGACATTCTAACCACATGTCTGTAGTATCAGAGCTGTGATCTCTCTATTCAGAGATTCTTTCCTCAGACATTCTAACCACATGTCTGTAGTATCAGAGCTGTGATCTCTCAATCCAGAGATTCTTTCCTGAGACATTCTAACCACATGTCTGTAGTATCAGAGCTGTGATCTCTCAATTCAGAGATTCTTTCCTGAGACATTCTAACCACATGTCTGTAGTATCAGAGCTGTGATCTCTCAATCCAGAGATTCTTTCCTGAGACATTCTAACCACATGTCTGTAGTATCAGAGCTGTGATCTCTCAATCCAGAGATTCTTTCCTGAGACATTCTAACCACGTCTGTAGTATCAGAGCTGTGATCTCTCAATTCAGAGAAGTAGCAGCTCTACCGGGAGTGACTCTCTCATCTCCGAGCTACACACTCTACCAAATAATATTACTTCAAAGATCCTTCAGAGGAACCCCATTTTGGACACTTTTATTCGTGATCATATTCTTTCGGTCATTACCCTATTTTAAACAAAGATCTAGCTATATTTATTTAGGACATGTGTCCACCACAGGGGATCCTGAGGTTATTTGGAGCAATTGCGAAGTCTTTATTTACGTGTTGTCGATGTGTAAGGGTGGTGACGTGCAGTGATATTTTCCTGATATGAGTAGGGGCTTGTGTGTCTATGTGGGCGAGTGGTATGTTGTTTGAATGGGACAAGATTTAGCATGGCCTGGCCCTCAATGGAGAATGTTCACAAGGTTCTCTGCTGTGTTGATGGAGCCAGCACAACAGATTCAGCATGAAGAGGAAGATACACTATATATATATATATATATATATATACACAAACACTATATATATATATATATATATACACACAAACACTATATATATATATACTCACAATTAGTATATATATATATATATATAAGTTAAAACAATGAAATAAAAAATCCAGTCATTAGAGATATACTTCACTGCTTTACGATCGTTTCCAACTTACCGTGGATATCTCTGCATATATATATATACACAAATACTATATATATACACACACACAAACACTATATATATATATTAAAGTCTCACAAAAGACATAACCCCCCCCCCCTCCCATCCTAGCTGTTGAAGTATCCTACATCGAAATAGACGGGAGAATCTATTATATATATACACATATATGAGTGTATATATATATATATATGTGTGTATGTATATACAAATTCATACATACATACATACATACAGACTTACACATATCTATATATCGTTGAAACGACCGTAAATAAATAAATAAAAATAATAATAATCGCTGGCCTTAATGAATTATATATATACACATATATAATTGTATCTTAAGTACAAGTGTACTAAAGCAATGGCAATCGAGAGCAGAACTATATCGATTCTGTCAGTTTATAGACAGAATTAAATGCCTTAAGGTCGAACTACACACACCATACTACCATACAGCTAAAAGTAAAAAAAAAAATTCGAATCTAAAGGGACGCAATCAATCACCGCAAGGCACCATGACCGGACGTCTACCTATATAACTCTTTAGCTATTTATAAAAGAGGACAAGCCATAAAATACGTAACTACGGCTCAGCTTGTGATAGCTCCACTGTATATATATATATATTTATCAAGCACCTAATTATACCAATTAACTATCGATTTGGGGGTCATTTCAAAGCTCCCTATTATTATATCGATCTGGTTAATATATACACTAGACAATTATGCACATATACATGTATATATGTGTATATTTACGTGTATTTATGTATATATATATATATGTAGATGTGTAATTATATTACTGAAAACTGCTACTACAATGAATTATATGTATGTATATGTATGTGTATATATATATATATGTGTGTAGATATAGTAGGTCCTAGCTCTGCATGATAATTACTACAACTGTAAATATATACATAGAATGTGTGTATATTATATATATACATACGTGTGTGTATAGAATTATATACACAATTGTAAATAAATTAATGTAAATATATTTGTGTTTTAGTATTTACAATACCCATCCATACCTTAATTACAATGTGTGTATATATATATATGTGTATATATGTATATATATATATATATATATGCGTTTATAGCCATGTACGTATGTGTATATATATACTTTGGAATGGGGATTTTAAAAAAGGGCCGGTAAAACGGATATATATATATATATATATATATATTTTGTATATATATATATATATAAGCCTGGTTTATATAATTTTAGTTTAGTTAATTAATCACTAATTAGGTGTGAATCTTCCGGTGTGATGTACATTTCATCGTTCGTCGTCTGTGTGTGTGTGTGTGTGTGTGTGTGTATATATATATATATATATATAGATATTTGTTGTTTAGTGTATATATATATACAACACTACATAACACAGAGAAGAAATAGATCGAAGCCAAAGAAGGAGAAAGAGAAGGAATACAGATCGAAGACCAATCAATCTGACGAGGGCTACCACCAACACCAATTCATAATCGATTAAATAAATAACTAATTATAAAAAAAACAGGGTTGTGAGGTCAGTATAATGGGGTATGAGGTGTGTTTGAGGTAGTGGAGCGAACCGAACCCGTAATTAAATTAAATTAAATATTAAAAAAGGGATCAGAGACTGGCTAAGGTATGAATCGAACCCGAAATCAAATTAATTAATTAACTAATTATTAAAAAAAGAGGAGAAAACGGTAGTGAGAATGTCTGAGGTATGTAAGAGGCAGTGGTATGAATCGAGACCGTGATTATATTAATTAATTAGAAAAAAAGGGCGACTAGGTGTGAGAAGTTCTGAGGTGTGATGTAGTTAAGGTAAATATCGAACCTGTAAACCAATATATAAATCACTTTTACTTACCGACTTGACCCATGCTTATCATCAATTGACTTTGCAGTGGGGGTGTATCGAACCCGTAATTAAATCAAATTAGATCAGTTAATTAGGAGAAAAAAGGGTGTAATGTAGTGGAATTAATTAATATTTAAACTATATATAAACCATTTTTACTTACCAGCTTGACCCATGCTTATCATCCATTGACTTTGCAGTGGAGTGAATTGAACCCATAATTACATTGAATTGATCAATTAATTAGGAGAAAAAAAGGGCGTAACGAGGTGTAAGGAGTCTAAGATATAATGTAGTGGAATTAATTAATATATAAACAATATATAAACCATTTTTACTTACCGACTTGACCCACGCTTATCATCCATTGATTTTATGTATTGTCGAGTGGTCTTGATTGACTTTCACAGAAACCAGCGACAAGATGCACTGAGGTTTTAACGGTTAATTATAAATATATAAGACATATAATTGCACTAATGATTAGCTATATTATACAATAATGATCTAGTAATGATAATATAATATAGATATGATGATAATATTGTAATAATATTAATAAAATAACTCTCTGACACAAACAAAACACACAACACCACAGCGGAACCGCCAATTACCAAAAAAAAAAAAATATAATCCACACGCGCGCGCACTCTAACATTCTCTCTCACTCTTTCTCTTTAACTCTATGTCTCTGTCTATCTAATGCGAGAGCCACTTCCGGTTACTACCCCTCTGTCTACACTATCTTGTATCTCTCGCTTACTCTCTCATTTTACTGTTTATAACATCTGTCTGTCCTTTTCACACTCTCTCTCTATACTGTCTTGTATCTCTCGTTTACTCTCTCTATAGCCCCTTCCTGTCTTTTTCCCTCTCTCTATATACTGTATTGTATCTCTCGCTTACTCTCTCACATCACTCTCTCTATAACATCTGTCTGTCGTTTTCACTCTCTCTCTATACTCTATTGTATCTCTCGCTTACTCTCTCATTTTACTCTCTCTATAACATCTGTCTGTCGTTTTCACTTTCTCTCTATACTGTCTTGTATCTTTCGCTTACTCTCTCATTTTACTCTCTCTATAGCCCTTTCCTGTATTTTTCCCTCTCTCTATATACTGTATTGTATCTCTCGCTTACTCACTCACCTCACTCTCTCTATAACATCTGTCTGTCGTTTTCACTCTCTCTATACGGTATTCTGTTTCTCTCGTTTACTCTCTCACTTCACTCTCTCTATACAGTCTTGTATCTCTCACCAAACTCTCTCTATACTGTCTTGTATCTCTCACTCACTCTCTCTCTATACGGTCTAATATCTCTCACTCACTCTCTCTATACGGTCACTCACTCTCTCTCACTCTCTCTATACTGTCTTGTATCTCTCATCTCACCCTCTCTATACGGTTTTGTATCTCTCTCTCTCACTCTCTCTATACGGCCTTGTGTCTCTCTCTCACTCTCTCTATACGGCCTTGTGTCTCTCGTTTACTCTCTCACCCCACTCTCTTCATAATCCCTCTCTATAAACCCTTTCCTGTCTTTTCCACTTTCTCTATACGGTCTTGTACCTCTCGCTTACTCTCTCTATACGATATAGTATCTCTCATCTCACTCTCTTCATAACCCCTGTCTGTCGTTTTCACTCTCTCTATGCAGTCTGTAGCTCTCTCGCTTACTCTCTCACCTCACTCTCTCTATACGGTCGTGTATCTCTCGCTTATTCTCCCCCCTCACTCTTTCTGTCCTTTTCATTTTCTCTATATTGTCCTCACGTCTCTCACACCCTCTCTATAGTCTTGACATGTTCTCTCACACCCTCTCTATAGTCTTCATGTATTCTCCCACACCCTCTCTATAGTCTTGATATGTTCTCTCACACCCTCTCTATAGTCTTGATGCATACTCTCACACCCTCTCTATAGTCTTGATGCATTCTCTCACACCCTCTCTATAGTCTTGATGCATTCTCTCACACCCTCTCTATAGTCTTGATGCATTCTCTCACACCCTCTCTATAGTCTTGATGTATTCTCCCACACCCTCTCTATAGTCTTGATATGTTCTCTCACACCCTCTCTATAGTCTTGATGCATACTCTCACACCCTCTCTATAGTCTTGATGCATTCTCTCACACCCTCTCTATAGTCTTGATGCATTCTCTCACACCCTCTCTATAGTCTTGATGCATTCTCTCACACCCTCTCTATAGTCTTGATGTATTCTCCCACACCCTCTCTATAGTCTTGATATGTTCTCTCACACCCTCTCTATAGTCTTGATGCATACTCTCACACCCTCTCTATAGTCTTGATGCATTCTCTCACACCCTCTCTATAGTCTTGATGCATTCTCTCACACCCTCTCTATAGTCTTGATGTATTCTCCCACACCCTCTCTATAGTCTTGATGTATTCTCTCACACCCTCTCTATAGTCTTGATGCATTCTCCCACACCCTCTCTATAGTCTTGATGCATTCTCTCATACCCTCTCTATAGTCTTGATGTATTCTCCCACACCCTCTCTATAGTCTTGATGTATTCTCTCACACCCCCCTCTCTATAGTCTTGATGTATTCTCCCACACCCTCTCTATAGTCTTGATGTATTCTCTCACACCCTCTCTATAGTCTTGATGTATTCTCCCACACCCTCTCTATAGTCTTGATATGTTCTCTCACACCCTCTCTATAGTCTTGATGTATTCTCTCACACCCTCTCTATAGTCTTGATGTATTCTCCCACAACCTCTCCACGCTCTTCACGTCTCTCACCACCCTCTCTCTATACAGTCAACTATCTCTCTCACTCCCTCTCTATACACACACATACTGAAAAGTTTGTTATAATGGTATTCGTTATAACGGAATTTTACCTTTATATAGTTTTCGAGAAATGACAAGAAAATGCAAAACACAAAGTTTTATTAGTTTCACTCTTAGGAAGAAGTAGAAAAAGTTTGACATTTCGGACATAAGTCTTTCATCAGGAATATATATATATATATATATATATATATATATATATATATATATCATCATCATCAGGTTTAGTGTCCGTGTTCCACGCTTGCATGGGTTTGGACGGGGGTTTTCCCACTTGAGGCAAGAGTGGTTGTCTTGCTCGCATAGGACTGGCTGGCGGGTTTTCTACAGTTGGATGCCCTTCCTAACACCAACCACATTTACAGTGTGGGGCTGGGAGGTTTTTACCGTGTTGCCTACACGGCCACATTACAGCGTGGACTGTCTGGCGGGTTTTCTACAGCTGGATGCCCTTCCTAACACCAACCACATTTACAGTGTGGGGCTGGGAGGTTTTTACCGTGTTGCCTACACGGCCACATTACAGCGTGGACTGTGTGTTTTTTTGTCGTGACACCTACACGATCTCATTTGTTTCGGCCTGGATGTTGTGGCACCAACATAACTTTACATTGAAAGGGGCGGTGTGGATGGGATGGAGGTGGTGGGACGGGGGGGGTGTTTTGATAGAGATGCCTACTGACTGTAGTAGGTTTTTACGCCAGTCCTTCGGAACAACCCCATTCTGTACGACTTGGTTAACTATCCGGGTGACCATGGTGTGTCCCACCGAACCAGATGCCTTCAGCATCTCAGCAACTATATATATATATATACGATATATATTAACAAATGGAAACTGTATTTATAAAACCATATTTATTTCATTATACATATTTCAAGGACACCAAGTTAAATTATGGTGTGCTTTCATCAGATAAAATATAATATAGAGCAGTTTTATAAATAAATATTGACATACCCTTAAAGAATGCGATCATTTCTGTTGGAAGCTCCGGGAGCTTCCAACAGAAATGATCGCATTCTTTAATATTTATTAATATAATATTTATATATCAATATTTATTTATAAAACTGCTCTATATTATATTTTATCTGATGAAAGCACACCATAATTTAACTTGGTGTCCTTGAAATATGTATAATGAAATAAATATGGTTTTATAAATATAGTTTCCATTTGTTAATATATCGTATATATATATATATATATATATATATACATATATATATATATACGGTCGTATTGAGGCCTGTCAGTGTAATTGGTATGCATTTTATCGGTTTCTGTCAGTAAAACCGCTAAGTTACCGACATAAGACAAACAGTAGACATAAATACACATACATACATAGGCATACATACACACATACACATGTACACACATACATACATATACACACATACATACACATACATACATGCATACACACATACACACATACATACAGACAGACAGACATATAGACACAAACACCCCAGCACCAACACCACCCTCTCTCCCACCCAATATTAAATATCTTACATCCTATTCCGCCCCCGCATCTCCCCCTCCAACATTCTCAATGTACCCCCCCAGAAAGTACCCTCCACTCCCACCACAACAACAACACCACAACAACAACACCACCACCACTACACCACCACAACAACCACAGCTCACACCACCACCACCACCACTACCACCACCACCACCACTACCACCACCACCACCACCACAACAACAACAACAACAACCACAGCTCACACCACCACTACCACCACCACCACCACCACAACAACAACAACAACAACCACAGCTCACACCACCACCACTACCACCACCACCACCACCACCACAACAACAACAACAACAACCACAGCTCACACCACCACCACTACCACCACCACTACCACCACCACCACAACAACAACAACAACAACCACAGCTCACACCACCACCACCACCACCACCACTACCACCACCACAACCACCACCACAACAACAACAACAACAACCACAGCTCACACCACCACCACTACCACCACCACTACCACCACCACCACAACAACAACAACAACAACCACAGCTCACACCACCACCACTACCACCACCACCACCACCACCACAACAACAACAACCACAGCTCACACCACCACCACCACCACCACAACAACAACAACCACAGCTCACACCACCACCACCACCACTACCACCACCACTACCACCAGCACCACCACCACCACAACAACCACAGCTCACACCACCACCACCACCACCACAACCATCACCACCATTCCACGCCATGACCACCACTTCAGAGTGTTGTCATGATTCAGCAGAAAGCCGGTCATACATAAAACTGGTCACTTGATAGCTGGTGGTGAGGGGTAGGACTACAGCTGTTGTAACTGAACTGGGGGGTAGGGTGGCCCCGGGTAGGTCTGGTGGGGTGGTGGTGGAGGGATGGACCGGCGGAGGAGAGGGGGGGGGGGTGCATGTTGGTTGTATAATACTGGGTGGTGGTTGTGTTGGTGGTGGTTGTGTTGGTGGTAGTGGTGTTGGTGGTGGTGGTTGTGGTGGTGGTGGTTGTGGTGTTGGTGGTAGTGGTTGTGTTGGTGGTGGTTGTGGTGTTGGTGGTGGTGGTTGTGTTGGTGGTAGTGGTGTTGGTGGTGGTGGTTGTGGTGGTGGTGGTTGTGGTGTTGGTGGTAGTGGTTGTGTTGGTGGTGGTT
>OZ024764.1:17868534-17876034 GCA_964016885.1 Eledone cirrhosa | reverse complement strand
GGTAGTAGTAGTAGTAGTAGTAGTGGTGGTGGTAGTAGTAGTAGTGGTAGTAGTAGTAGTAGTAGTAGTAGTAGTAGTAGTAGTAGTAGTAGTGGTAGCGGTAGTAGTAGTAGTAGTAGTAGTAGTAGTAGTAGTAGTAGTAGTAGTGGTAGTAGTAGTAGTAGTGGTAGTGGTAGTAGTAGTAGTGGTAGTGGTAGTAGTGGTGTTGGTAGTAGTAGCAGTAGTAGTGGTAGTAGTAGTAGTAAGATGTAAGACATGATGTCAGTAGAAAGCTCCTTTTGACGTATGTCACAACAGGAAACCCGTCATAAACAGCACCACTGCCACCACCACCACCACCACCACCACTGTCATCACCACCACCACCATCACAACAACACCAACATCACCATCACCACCAACACCACAGCCACACACATACGCACATACACACATATATATATAACAAAGGAAGTGTGGTAAGGAACCAGGTGGACCATAACCCACCAGAGTACTCAATATCTAGGATAGTAGAGTGGGTAATAGGAAAAGAGTCAGGACCCCGACGGCTGAGCTCCTGCTGTTTCGACAGTTAGATCTGAACAGTTCAGATCTAGCTGTCGAAACGGCAGGAGCTCAGCCGTCGGGGGTCATACTTTCTCCTATTACCGACTCTACTCTCCTAAGTATTGAGTACTCTGGTGCGTTATGGTCGACCTTATTTCTTACAACAACTCCTATATATATATATATATATAGGAACGAGTAGGACCCCGACGGCTGAGCTCAAGCCGTTTCGACGGCTAATTCTGGACTAAACTGGATTTAGTCCAGAATTAGCCGTCGAAACGGCTTGAGCTCAGCCGTCGAGGTCCTACTCGTTCCTATTACCCACTCTACTACCCTAAGTATTGAGTACTTTGGTGCGTTATGGTCCACCTGGTTCCTTACCACATTTCATTCGTTATATATATATATATATATATATATATATATATATATTAAAATAACAGATCTAATGAAACACAGAGTTTCAGAAGATCCCGTTAAGGGTGAAAGCAGCGATTCTTTGCTTAAACTCTTTAATCTGTTATTTTAATAAATATTTGCTCTACGGTTCTTATATATTTCATATATATTTATATGGTATCGAGCCCTCTTGGGATTTTAGTCTTCACATTTATTATTATTGCTTTTATATATATATAAACAAACATAGGCATAGACACACATACACATATATATTTATATAAACACACACATATAAATACAACCACCTATATATATATAAACACACACACACAAGCTTATATATATATATATATATATATATATATATATATATATATATATATATATATATATGTATAAACAAACACACGCTCACAGCTATATATATGTATAAACAAATACAGACATATATACAAAAATACGCACACACATGTATATAAACACACTTTACTGTGAAAAACATTTTTCTTCCCTCCTAATTTTATTTTGTCACTCTCTCTTTCAATAAACCATCAAACTCACTCACCCTCTCTATATGCCACTACTAACCTCACTCTCTCTTACAATTCCCCCTCCCTCATTGAAAGACCAAACTTTCTCACCCTCTCTATATCCTACTACATCCCTCACTCTCACAATTCCCCCTCTCTCATTGAATTACCAAACTCTCTCACCCTCTCTATATGCCACTACTTACCTCACTCTCTTTTACAATTCCCCCTCTCTCATTGAATTACCAAACTCTCTCCCCCTCTCTATATGCCACTACTTACCTCACTCTCTTACAATTCCCCCTCTCTCATTGAATTACAAAACTCTCTCACCCTCTCTATATGCCACTACTTACCTCACTCTCTTTTACAATTCCCCCTCTCTCATTGAATGACCAAACTCTCTCACCCTCTCTATATGCCACTACTTACCTCACTCTCTTTTACAATTCCCCCTCTCTCATTGAATTACCAAACTCTCTCCCCCTCTCTATATGCCACTACTTACCTCACTCTCTTACAATTCCCCCTCTCTCATTGAATGACCAAACTCTCTCACCCTCTCTATATGCCACTACTTACCTCACTCTCTCTTACAATTCCCCCTCTCTCATTGAATGACCAAACTCTCTCACCCTCTCTATATGCCACTACTTACCTCACTCTCTCTTACAATTCCCCCTCTCTCATTGAAAGACCAAACTTTCTCACCCTCTCTATATCCTACTACATCCCTCACTCTCACAATTCCCCCTCTCTCATTGAATTACCAAACTCTCTCACCCTCTCTATATGCCACTACTTACCTCACTCTCTTTTACAATTCCTCCTCTCTCATTGAATGACCAAACTCTCTCCCCCTCTCTATATGCCACTACTTACCTCACTCTCTTACAATTCCCCCTCTCTCATTGAATGACCAAACTCTCTCACCCTCTCTATATGCCACTACTTACCTCACTCTCTCTTACAATTCCCCCTCTCTCATTGAATGACCAAACTCTCTCACCCTCTCTATATGCCACTACTTACCTCACTCTCTTTTACAATTCCCCCTCTCTCATTGAAAGACCACACTTTCTCACTCTCTCTATATCCTACTACATCCCTCAATCTCACAATTCCCCCTCTCTCATTGAATTACCAAACTCTCTCACCCTCTCTATATGCCACTACTTACCTCACTCTCTTTTACAATTCCCCCTCTCTCATTGAATTACCAAACTCTCTCCCCCTCTCTATATGCCACTACTTACCTCACTCTCTTACAATTCCCCCTCTCTCATTGAATGACCAAACTCTCTCACCCTCTCTATATGCCACTACTTACCTCACTCACTCTCACAATTCCCCCTCTCTCATTGAATTACCAAACTCTCTCCCCCTCTCTATATGCCACTACTTACCTCACTCTCTTACAATTCCCCCTCTCTCATTGAATGACCAAACTCTCTCACCCTCTCTATATGCCACTACTTACCTCACTCTCTCTTACAATTCCCCCTCTCTCATTGAATGACCAAACTCTCTCACCCTCTCTATATGCCACTACTTACCTCACTCTCTTTTACAATTCCCCCTCTCTCATTGAAAGACCAAACTTTCTCACTCTCTCTATATCCTACTACATCCCTCAATCTCACAATTCCCCCTCTCTCATTGAATTACCAAACTCTCTCACCCTCTCTATATGCCACTACTTACCTCACTCTCTTTTACAATTCCCCCTCTCTCATTGAATTACCAAACTCTCTCCCCCTCTCTATATGCCACTACTTACCTCACTCTCTTACAATTCCCCCTCTCTCATTGAATGACCAAACTCTCTCACCCTCTCTATATGCCACTACTTACCTCACTCACTCTCACAATTCCCCCTCTCTCATTGAATTACCAAACTCTCTCCCCCTCTCTATATGCCACTACTTACCTCACTCTCTTACAATTCCCCCTCTCTCATTGAATGACCAAACTCTCCCACCCTCTCTATATGCCACTACTTACCTCACTCTCTTTTACAATTCCCCCTCTCTCATTGAATTACCAAACTCTCTCCCCCTCTCTATATGCCACTACTTACCTCACTCTCTTACAATTCCCCCTCTCTCATTGAATGACCAAACTCTCTCACCCTCTCTATATGCCACTACTTACCTCACTCTCTTACAATTCCCCCTCTCTCATTGAATGACCAAACTCTCTCACCCTCTCTATATGCCACTACTTACCTCACTCTCTCTTACAATTCCCCCTCTCTCATTGAATGACCAAACTCTCTCACCCTCTCTATATGCCACTACTAACCTCACTCTCTCTTACAATTCCTCCTCTCTCATTGAAAGACCAAACTTTCTCACCCTCTCTATATCCTACTACATCCCTCACTCTCACAATTCCCCCTCTCTCATTGAATGACCAAACTCTCTCCCCCTCTCTATATGCCACTACTTACCTCTCTCTTTTACAAATCCCCCTCTCTCATTGAATGACCAAACTTTCTCACCCTCTCTATATGCCACTACTTACCTCACTCTCTCTTACAATTCCCCCTCTCTCATTGAATGACCAAACTCTCTCACCCTCTCTATATGCCACTACTTACCTCTCTCTTTTACAAATCCCCTCTCTCATTGAATGACCAAACTTTCTCACCCTCTCTATATCCTACTACATCCCTCACTTTCACAATTCCCCCTCTCTCATTGAATTACCAAACTCTCTCCCCCTCTCTATATGCCACTACTTACCTCACTCTCTTACAATTCCCCCTCTCTCATTGAATGACCAAACTCTCTCACCCTCTCTATATGCCACTACTTACCTCACTCTCTCTTACAATTCCCCCTCTCTCATTGAATGACCAAACTCTCTCACCCTCTCTATATGCCACTACTTACCTCACTCTCTCTTACAATTCCCCCTCTCTCATTGAAAGACCAAACTTTCTCACCCTCTCTATATCCTACTACATCCCTCACTCTCACAATTCCCCCTCTCTCATTGAATTACCAAACTCTCTCACCCTCTCTATATGCCACTCCTTACCTCACTCTCTTTTACAATTCCTCCTCTCTCATTGAATGACCAAACTCTCTCCCCCTCTCTATATGCCACTACTTACCTCACTCTCTTACAATTCCCCCTCTCTCATTGAATGACCAAACTCTC
The DNA here is from genome assembly GCA_964016885.1 of Eledone cirrhosa. Classification (NCBI taxonomy): domain Eukaryota; kingdom Metazoa; phylum Mollusca; class Cephalopoda; order Octopoda; family Eledonidae; genus Eledone; species Eledone cirrhosa. The sequence goes on along the minus strand of OZ024764.1, from coordinate 17,871,385 downwards.
TCACCCTCTCTATATGCCACTACTTACCTCACTCTCTCTTACAATTCCCCCTCTCTCATTGAATGACCAAACTCTCTCACCCTCTCTATATGCCACTACTTACCTCACTCTCTTACAATTCCCCCTCTCTCATTGAATGACCAAACTCTCTCACCCTCTCTATATGCCACTACTTACCTCACTCTCTCTTACAATTCCCCCTCTCTCATTGAATGACCAAACTCTCTCACCCTCTCTATATGCCACTACTTACCTCACTCTCTTTTACAATTCCCACTCTCTCATTGAAAGACCAAACTTTCTCACTCTCTCTATATCCTACTACATCCCTCAATCTCACAATTCCCCCTCTCTCATTGAATTACCAAACTCTCTCACCCTCTCTATATGCCACTACTTACCTCACTCTCTTTTACAATTCCCCCTCTCTCATTGAATTACCAAACTCTCTCCCCCTCTCTATATGCCACTACTTACCTCACTCTCTTACAATTCCCCCTCTCTCATTGAATGACCAAACTCTCTCACCCTCTCTATATGCCACTACTTACCTCACTCACTCTCACAATTCCCCCTCTCTCATTGAATTACCAAACTCTCTCCCCCTCTCTATATGCCACTACTTACCTCACTCTCTTACAATTCCCCCTCTCTCATTGAATGACCAAACTCTCCCACCCTCTCTATATGCCACTACTTACCTCACTCTCTTTTACAATTCCCCCTCTCTCATTGAATTACCAAACTCTCTCCCCCTCTCTATATGCCACTACTTACCTCACTCTCTTACAATTCCCCCTCTCTCATTGAATGACCAAACTCTCTCACCCTCTCTATATGCCACTACTTACCTCACTCTCTTACAATTCCCCCTCTCTCATTGAATGACCAAACTCTCTCACCCTCTCTATATGCCACTACTAACCTCACTCTCTCTTACAATTCCTCCTCTCTCATTGAAAGACCAAACTTTCTCACCCTCTCTATATCCTACTACATCCCTCACTCTCACGATTCCCCCTCTCTCATTGAATGACCAAACTCTCTCCCCCTCTCTATATGCCACTACTTACCTCTCTCTTTTACAAATCCCCCTCTCTCATTGAATGACCAAACTTTCTCACCCTCTCTATATGCCACTACTTACCTCACTCTCTCTTACAATTCCCCCTCTCTCATTGAATGACCAAACTCTCTCACCCTCTCTATATGCCACTACTTACCTCTCTCTTTTACAAATCCCCCTCTCTCATTGAATGACCAAACTTTCTCACCCTCTCTATATCCTAATACATCCCTCACTCTCACAATTCCCCCTCTCTCATTGAAAGACTAAACCCTCTCACTCTCTATATATGCCACTACTTACCTCACTCTCTCTCACAATTGCCCCTCTCTCATTGAATGACCAAACTCTCCAGGTGGAGAAAAACTGGGACGTGGTAACGGGGAAGGTGTTTACACTCGCCCAGAAGTGGGCCGAGTGAAAACTATCCCTGAAAGGTCGAGCGGAGGTGGCGAACGCTTATATAGCGTCCGTTATCTACTACCGCTTGACCGTCGTGCCTTGCCCAGAGAAAACACTCGCCAAAATGGAGCGCGCGCTCTTCCGATTTCTTTGGAAGAAGCGGGCTCCTTTGGTGAGAAGATCCATTTGCTGTCAACACCCTTCGAACGGGGGGCTGGTGATGCCGTGGCTGACGATGCGTAGACACGCATTAAGGCTACGGCAGCTCCAGGTATTCCTCACCGGTCAGCCGGTGTGGGCCCTGTTTGTGAGGCGAGCCTTTCCGAGACTCGTCTCACTCACCGAGCTGCAATCCTGGGTCAAGCAAAGACCGAGAAAGGTGGGCGACTGGCACATTGAATGTGCCCAGGCGCTCACGGCCCTCTGGCAAGCGGATCCGGCAATCAGTGGAGACTCAACCTCAACATTCTATAGAGGGTTGGTGCGCAGTAAGTGCGACGACGCTCTCGGAGAGGCTCTGGGCATGGAGGAAGACGAGCTGGCCAGTCTGTTCGGTAGGACGTTTGGCCCGGGACCGATGGACAACTTCCAAAAGTCCCTGGCTTGGCAATGTTACCGAGGAGCTCTACCCGTTCGGGACAAGCTCTACAGACACGGGCGCCCGGGTAGGGACCCCTCGAAGAAGATCTGTCCAAGATGCGTGCGTGACGAGGAAACCGTCGCACACGCATTCGTACACTGCCCGGGCGTTGCTGACCTGTGGGGCTATGTGGAACGACTACTGTCGCGGGTGGGACCAATCCGGTTGACCACCGAGAACATTGTCACAATCAAACTGCCTCCCCCTTTCAAAAACGAAGGAGAGGTGGTTTTCCTCTGTGTGATAGCTATGGCGAAAGAGGTTGTATGGTGGACAAGGTTGAAAGGGCTGAGGTCAGACACCTTTCTCTCCGGCCAACAACTGGTCTTTTTTTTCAAGTACCACTTTAGAAGAAGGATCAGAATGGAGAGAGAGGTGCTCTACCCCAGCAAGTTTTATGAAAGATGGGTGAAAGTAGCGAGAATGGCCCGAGTGAATGGGCCTTCTCTCTATATCAGCCTGTAGGTGAGAGAGGAGAATAATGAGAAGAGGAAGGGGGCACCCGCTCTTTGTGCTCCTGAAGAGGAGGGTTGCACATTTTTTCGGGGGTGTGTGCGACCCATGTCAACGCCCCTCCCTATTGAGTACATCGCTTGTTAAATTTAATTTGTTATATGTTTTTTACACGTCTTTTTAAATGTATGTAAACTCCCCCCTTTGTATTTGTCCCAATCTTTGATGCCCTGGTGGCAAATAAATAGAAATATATATTTTCTCTCTCTCTCTCTCTCTCTCTCTCTCTC
>OZ024764.1:17856034-17858534 GCA_964016885.1 Eledone cirrhosa | reverse complement strand
AAGACCATCCGACATGGGTGAGATGTGAGCGAGAAAAGGATTTCACACAGGTCAAACGGGAGGAAGTGAGAGAGGGGTCTTCCTCAAGAACACATTTTGTGGAGTTATATCATCGTTTCTTGTTATAAAACTGCTTATGCGTCCGGCATAACAGTCGGTATAACTGAAAGATGTAGAAGTAAATATATATATATATATATATATATATATATATACATGTGAATATATATATATATATATATATATACATGTGAATATATATATATATACATGTAAATATATATATATATATATATATATACATGTATATATATATATATATATATATATACATGTAAATATATATATATACATGTAAATATATATATATACATGTAAATATATATATATACATGTAAATATATATATATATATACATGTAAATATATATATATATATATATACATGTAAATATATATATATATATACATGTAAATATATATATAGATATATGTAAATATATATATAGATATATGTAAATATATATATAGATATATGTAAATATATATATATATATATATATATATATATATATATGTAAATATATATATGTAAATATATATATGTAAATATATATATATATATATAAATATATATATATATATATATATATATATATATATATATATATATATATATATATATATATATATATATATATATATATATATATATATATAAAGAAAAAGAGATGAAATCGAAAATGCAACTGGAGTCTTATTTTTTTTTAAAATATATATATTTATTTGGTTCCTTTACCGGTTTCGCAGAAAAGCTGAGTTGAGATGGAGGGTCTGTGGTTTTTCTCACATCTCATGTGAGAAAAACCACAGACCCTCCATCTCAACTCACCTTTTGAAAAGCAGAAGAACTGCGAAACCGGTAAAGGAACCAAATAAATATATATTTAAAAAAAAAATAAGACTCCAGTTGCATTTTCGATTTCATCTCTTTTTCTTTATACTTTCACTCGTGTAGGACACCTCGGTTATTTTTCATTTTGTAAAAAAAACCTCACTTTCTAATATATATATATATATATATATATATATATATATATATATATATATATACATGTAAATATATATACATATTGTAACACAATAAATTGAGTTCGGATGCATCACTGATATTTCATTTTCTATTCTCTCTCTCTCTCTCTATATATATATATAAGATACTCTCATGGAATGACCAAATGAGGTTTATTTTTCAACATAGTGCCCGGAAAGAAGCAATGCAGTTATTAATTAGAGTCTTTCGAGATTACGGCAAGCGAGATTTCACAGCTCTAGCATCATCTCCTTCCTAGTCAGTCCAGGAACTTCCCAGCCAACCTTCGCAATATTTAATACAGTAAACAAAACAAATAATTTGATGTGAAAAACTTCCAATTAATATTTTTAACAAAAGAATTTTATTGGTCTTTAGTGTAGCAGTAATATTTTTGTTCTCATGGTTATATATATACATACATACATATATGTGTGTATATATATATATACATATGTATGTATATATATTTATGTATATATATACATATATACATACATACATACATTCATATATATACATATGTACATATATATACATACATACATTCATATATATAGATATGTACATATATATACATATATACATATGCATGTATATATATTTATATACGACTATATATATATATATGACTATATATATATATATGACTATATATATATATATATATATATATATATATTTAAATTCGACTATATATATATATATACACATAAACATATATATATACATATACATATATAATAGTATATATATATATATATATATATATATATATATATATATACATCCACATATAGTCGTATATATGTATACATATATATGTATGTATGTATAATTATTATCTGAAAGTCTTTTGTTCACTTTGTCGCTGTTGGTTTTTCTTTTTGTATTTAGTGGCGTTTATGCCTTTCCCTCGTATATACATACATACATACATACATACATACATATATATATACGCCACTAAATACATAAACAATAATCAACAGTGAACCACAGACTTTCAGAAACAATAAAAACCAATAATATATATATATATATATATATATGGTACTTGTATATAAGTTGTGTGAAATCTTAGGTAGGACACTAGCATGATAATTAGTCACAGTAAATAATACACCATATGTGTGTAGGTGGGTGTATATATATAGGAACAAGTAAGACCCCGACGGCTGAGCTCCAACCTTTCGACGGCTGAGCTCCACCCTTTCGACGGCTGAGCTCCAACCTTTCGACGGCTGAACTCCAACCTTTCGACGGCTGAACTCCAACCTTTCGACGGCTAATTCTGGACTGAATGAAAATTTATTCTGGTATTTAAATAGCCGAGCTTATCAAGGGGTAATTCCATATATGGTCAAAGAGATAATCACCAGGATTGGTCACATGGTGTTTATCTCTT
>OZ024764.1:17793534-17796034 GCA_964016885.1 Eledone cirrhosa | reverse complement strand
ATATATACACATATATACGGTATATATATATATATATATATGCGGTGTGTATATATATAAATCTATGTGAATATATATATATATATCATCAGATATTTATTGTTGTTTTTAAAGCTGTTGTTTGTGTCTTCGTCTTCCGGTATTTGACGGACTCTTCCGGAATGTCGTCTCGTCTCGTCTCGTCTCGTCTCGTCTGACCAACGTCCGAGACTGGATTCCTTACTCCTTTCATGTGGACCCGAGTGGTCAGCCATTCTGTCGTCGATGTACTACACCCCCCCCCCCCCCCCCATTCGCCCACCCCCCGTCTAACGTTTCTCCCGTCTCTCTCTCTCACCCCATCTCTCTCACACTCTCTCTCTTTCTCTCTCTCCCTCCCCTTCTCTCTCCCCCCTCTTCCCCTCTCCTCTCTCCCTCTCTCTCGTCCCCTCGGTCGCCCCCTCCCCCTACCATGTAGCCATCAAGTCGGACAGTCGTCTGACCATCTACCACCCCCCACCCCACCCCACCCTACAGAATGGGTAAATATAAGAAATAAAATAAAATAGAATAAATATACCATTAACGAAAGAATGTATAATCCTCTTTTCTTTCACTTCGAATTCCATTCCCTCCCCCACCATATACCCTACAACTCTCTCACACGACCCCTACACGTATATATGTATATATATATATATATGTTTACAAACACACACAGACACACACACACACACACATACATACACACACACACACACACACAGACATACACACAAACACACAGACACACACACACACACACACACACACAAACACACACACAGACACACACACACAAACATACACAGAGACATAAACACACACACACACACACACACACACAAACACACGCACAGACATACACACAAACACACAGACACGCACATACACACGTGTGTGTGTGTGTGTGTGTGTGTGTGAGAGGTGCACATGAAAGTATATAAACGTATAATATATGTGTTCATACTCCAGAAAATTAAATATATATATATATATAACTCCAGAAAACTTGACTGTTGAGTGCTTCTAATCTATTATAAATCTATATTCATTGATTAATCAATGAACCTTGTTTAACTTTTGGTTATATATATATATATATGTGTGTGTGTATATAGGGATAGAGACAGTACCCCGACGGCTGAGCTCTGGCCGTTTCCCTAAGTATTGAGTACTCTGGTGTGTTATGGTCCACCTGGTATCTTACCACACTTTCTTTATTGTTTTATATATATCTTCCGAATGAAACAGTTCTAGTCCTGTAGAAGCCATTTCTATATTAAATATATATTTATATATATATATATATATATATATATATATATATATATATATATATATATATATAACGAAGGAAATGTGGTAAGGAACCAGGTGGACCATAACGCACCAAAGTACTCAATACTTAGGGTAGTAGAGTGGGTAATAGCAAAAAGTTTGACCCTGACGGCAGAGCTCAAGCCGTTTCGACGGCTATTTCTGGACTAAATTAAAATTTTAATTTAGTCCAGAAATAGCCGTCGAAACGGATTGAGCTCTGCCGTCGGGGTCATACTTTTTCCTATATATATATATATATATATATATATATACAAGGTTCATATATATCATCTGAAATCATGCTGTTATCGGCTGGTATCGGCTACTATCCTAGCGATCCGTAGAAACCATTCGGGAAACTCTCGCAATGTTTCATAAGAGCTACAAAACATTCCAGAAAGTTTTAATACAATTTAAATTCTCATTAAATAATTTTTTTTTATTTAATTAATTTTCTAGAAATTTTTAAATTCTTAATTTCAGTAGAAACTGGAATATCGGGGGCTGAGCCGCCATTGAGAAATCTCGAAATCTGAAATATAAGGTAAAATTATACACTTTTGTATTAATTTAATATTTGTATTAATTTAATATTTAATTTGTATTAATTTAATATTTAATATATCCTAGTTTTCACGCTTGTATGTCTAATTTACACAAAACAACCGCATATGAGGGAGTGCTGAAAAGTTTAAAGGTTGGGATAACCAATAGAGTACTTGCAATGAACCGAAATCCTGTTTAATTCCCAGCGGTCAGCTGACAATAAAGGCGTGTTTCTGTTTGTGCCTTTTGCTCCAGTTTTCTAATGTCTCTTGATCTCGTCGTTCGTGATGACATTTTGATTATATATATATATATATATATATATATATATATATATATATATATATGGGTATGTGTATAAATATATGTTTATATATATATATAGTGAGTAGGTACTATATAAGCTCCTACAGAGGTCGAACGCTTACCTACCAACAAACTATATATATATATATATATGTATATATGTATATATATATACATACATATATATATATGTATATATATATATATATATATATATATATATATATATATATATGTATATATATATTTATATATATATGTATATTTATATATATTTATTTATTTATATATATATATACATATATAT
>OZ024764.1:17771034-17778534 GCA_964016885.1 Eledone cirrhosa | reverse complement strand
TTATAATATTATTTATTTTACCTAAGTGGTGATATTTGACCCTTCGGTACTTCAAAGTCCCTTTTCAGAAATGAGAGAGCACAGCTCTGATACTACAGACATGTGGTTAAAATGTCTGAGGAAAGAATCTCTGAATTGAGAGAGCACAGCTCTGATACTACAGACATGTGGTTAGAATGTCTGAGGAAAGAATCTCTGAATTGAGAGAGCACAGCTCTGATACTACAGACATGTGGTTAGAATGTCTGAGGAAAGAATCTCTGGATTGAGAGATCACAGCTCTGATACTACAGACATATGGTTAGAATGTCTCAGGAAAGAATCTCTGAATTGAGAGATCACAGCTCTGATACTACAGACATGTGGTTAGAATGTCTCAGGAAAGAATCTCTGGATTGAGAGATCACAGTTCTGATACTACAGACATGTGGTTAAAATGTCTCAGGAAAGAATCTCTGAATTGAGAGACCACAGCTCTGATACTACAGACATGTGGTTAGAATGTCTGAGGAAAGAATCTCTGAATTGAGAGACCACAGCTCTGATACTACAGACATGTGGTTAGAATGTCTGAGGAAAGAATCTCTGGATTGAGAGATCACAGCTCTGATACTACAGACATGTGGTTAGAATGTCTGAGGAAAGAATCTCTGGATTGAGAGATCACAGCTCTGATACTACAGACATGTGGTTAGAATGTCTGAGGAAAGAATCTCTGAATTGAGAGACCACAGCTCTGATACTACAGACATGTGGTTAGAATGTCTGAGGAAAGAATCTCTGGGTTGAGAGATCACAGCTCTGATACTACAGATATGTGGTTAGAATGTCTCAGGAAAGAATCTCTGGATTGAGAGACCACAGCTCTGATACTACAGACGTGTGGTTAGAATGTCTGAGGAAAGAATCTCTGAATTGAGAGACCACAGCTCTGATACTACAGACATGTGGTTAGAATGTCTCAGGAAAGAATCTCTAAATTGAGAGATCACAGCTCTGATACTACAGACATGTTGTTAGTATGTCTCAGGAAAGAATCTCTGAATTGAGAGATCACGGCTCTGATACTACAGACATGGGGTTAGAATGTCTGAGGAAAGAATCTCTGGATTGAGAGATCACAGCTCTGATAATACAGACGTGTGGTTAGAATGTCTTAGGAAAGAATCTCTGAATTGAGAGACCACAGCTCTGATACTACAGACATGTGGTTAGAATGTCTCAGGAAAGAATCTCTAAATTGAGAGATCACAGCTCTGATACTACAGACATGTTGTTAGTATGTCTCAGGAAAGAATCTCTGGATTGAGAGATCACAGCTCTGATACTACAGACATGTGGTTAGAATGTCTCAGGAAAGAATCTCTGGATTGAGAGACCACAGCTCTGATACTACAGACATGTGGTTAGAATGTCTGAGGAAAGAATCTCTGAATTGAGAGACCACAGCTCTGATACTACAGACATGTGGTTAGAATGTCTGAGGAAAGAATCTCTGGATTGAGAGACCACAGCTCTGATACTACAGACATGTGGTTAGAATGTCTAAGGAAAGAATCTCTGGATTGAGAGACCACAGCTCTGATACTACAGACATGTGGTTAGAATGTCTCAGGAAAGAATCTCTGGATTGAGAGATCACAGCTCTGATACTACAGACATGTGGTTAGAATGTCTGAGGAAAGAATCTCTGAATTGAGAGACCACAGCTCTGATACTACAGACATGTGGTTAGAATGTCTGAGGAAAGAATCTCTGGATTGAGAGACCACAGCTCTGATACTACAGACATGTGGTTAGAATGTCTCAGGAAAGAATCTCTAAATTGAGAGATCACAGCTCTGATACTACAGACATGTGGTTAGAATGTCTCAGGAAAGAATCTCTGAATTGAGAGATCACAGCTCTGATACTACAGACATGTAGTTAGAATGTCTCAGGAAAGAATCTCTAAATTGAGAGATCACAGCTCTGATACTACAGACATGTGGTTAGAATGTCTCAGGAAAGAATCTCTGAATTGAGTGACCACAGCTCTGATACTACAGACATGTGGTTAGAATGTCTCAGGAAAGAATCTCTGAATTGAGAGATCACAGCTCTGATACTACAGACATGTGGTTAGAATGTCTCAGGAAGGAATCTCTGAATTGAGAGATCACAGCTCTGATACTACAGACATGTGGTTAGAATGTCTCAGGAAGGAATCTCTGAATTGAGAGATCACAGCTCTGATACTACAGACATGTGGTTAGAATGTCTGAGGAAAGAATCTCTGAATTGAGAGACCACAGCTCTGATACTACAGACATGTGGTTAGAATGTCTGAGGAAAGAATCTCTGGATTGAGAGATCACAGCTCTGATACTACAGACATGTGGTTAGAATGTCTGAGGAAAGAATCTCTGAATTGAGAGACCACAGCTCTGATACTACAGACATGTGGTTAGAATGTCTCAGGGAAGAATCTCTGGATTGAGAGATCACAGCTCTGATACTACAGACATGTGGTTAGAATGTCTCAGGAAAGAATCTCTGAACAGGTTTTACAGGCAAAACCAACCGGCAGGAGACACAGGGGTAGACCCTGAGCAAGATGGTTGGATAACATCCATGAGCTCGGCTGGTCTCGCTTGGGGATCCAGCCTGATCAGTTGATGACTGTTGCTTCTGAAGGACCTGCTAGTGGGAGTGTTGAGGGCTCTGACCCCACGACCCTCTCAGGAATAAGTGGGAAAAGAAGAAATGATTTTTGTTACTCTGGAGTTTCCCCTGTTGTTACTGTTGTTATTGTTGTTGTTGTTATTGTTACTGTTGCTGTTGTTGTTACTGTTGTTATTGTTGTAGTTACTGTTGTTGTTGTTGTTGTTGTTACTGTTGTTGTTGTTGTTGTTACTGTTGTTGCCGTCGTTTCAATGAGTTCCAGTGAAATCTGTGGTGACCCAAGGCACAGTAACAAAGAGAACAATATATGACCTTAGTAGGAGGGGTCAAGAGATGGATAATAAAATGGTAAGGGGTATATAACGGGTGGCGTGGTGGTGGTGTGGTGATGGTGATGGTGGTGGTGTCTAATGGTGTGTGTTGTGTGGTGGTTGTAGTGGCGGCGGTGGTGTGTGGTGGTAGTGGTGGCGATGGTGTGTGTTGTGTGGTGGTGTGGTGGTGGTGTGTAATGGTGTGTGTTGTGTGGTGGTGTGTAGTGTGTAATGGCGGTGTCGTGTGTGGTCGTTTTCATGGTAGTTGAGTTGTTGCTCTTTATGTTGTTGGTGGTGGTATAGGTGGTGGTGCTGGGGTGGTAGTGATGCTGTTGCTGCTGTTGTTGTTGGTGATAGTGGTATAGGTGGTGGTGTTGGGGTGGTAGTGATGCTGTTGCTGCTGGTGATAGTGGTATAGGTGGTGGTGTTGGGGTGGTGGTGGAGGTAGTGATAGTGTTGTTGTTGTAGTAGTAGTATAGGTGGTGGTGTTGGGGTGGTAGTGCTGCTTCCTTTGTTGTCGTTATTGTTGTTGGAGTCTTTGATGTCACCATTCATATAATATATGTTGTTGTTATGGTAGTAGTAGTAGTAGTGGTAGTAGCAGTAGCAGTGGTGGTAGTAGTAGTGGTGGTGGTAGTAGTAGTAGTGGTGGTGGTGGTAGTAGTAGTAGTGGTGGTGGTGGTAGTAGTAGCAGTGGTAGTAGTAGTGGTAGTAGTGGTAGTAGTGGTAGTAGTGGTGGTAGTAGTAGTGGTAGTAGTAGTAGTGGTGGTAGTAGTAGTGGTAGTAGTAGTAGTGGTGATAGTAGTAGTAGTAGTAGCAGTGGTGGTAGTAGTGGTGGTAGTAATAGTAGCAATAGTAGTAGTAGCAGTAGTAGTAGTGGTAGTATTAGTGGTAGTAGTAGTAGTAGTAGTAGTAGTAATAGTAGTAGTAGTAGTAGCAGTAGTAGTAGTAGTGGTAGTAGTAGTAATAGTAGTAGTAGTAGTAGTAGTGGTAGTAGTAGTAGTAGTAGTGGTAGTAGTAGTAGTAGCAGTAGTAGTAGTAGTAGTAGTAGTAGTAGTAGCAGTGGTTGTGTTAAATTACACAAGCGATTCGGAGTGTTGTTCCGGAAATACAGACGTTTGTGTGTCGGTAGATGTTGGAGGGTGGTGGAGTGATAGAGAGGGGTGGAAGAGCTGTGTTGTGGTAGTGTGGTGGTGGGGTGGTGGTTTGGTGGTGGTGGGGTGGTGTTGTTGTGGTGGTGAGGTGGTGATTGTTTATTTAAACTACATAAATATATATATATACATATATATATATATATATATATATATATGTATATATATATATACATATATGCATATGTATATACACACACACATTTACATACAAACACACATATATATATATGTAGATGTATATATACACATATGGATATATATGTATATATATATGTGTGTGTGTATATATACATATATCTGTATATATATATGTATATATATATATATATATATATATATATATACACATATGCATACGCACACACCCACACACACATATATATATATACACACACATATATATATATATATATATATATATATATATATATATACACACACACATATATATATATATATATATATATATATATATATGTATGTATGTATGTATGTATGTATGTACATATATATATATAAAAATACAAATATTAATAAAATAGATGTTCTTTTGATCAATTAAATTTTATTATACATATTTCTGAGGTACAAGAGTACGTCCTCATCAGACAAAATATAATGATACATGACATACCCTGAGATGTTAAATGGTTAAGATTTAATTATTATTATTAAATCTTAACCATTTAACATCTCTGGGTATGTCATGTATCATTATATTTTGTCTGATGAAGACGTACTCTTGTACCTCAGAAATATGTATAATAAAATTTAATTGATCAAAAGAACATCTATTTTATTAATATTTGTATTTTAATATTAATAACTCTGGAAAATATTTTAACTGTAGAGTGCTTCCAATCTACTGTAAAACTCATTCTTTGATGTACTCATTGAATCTTGTTTAACTCTTTAATATATATATATATATATATATATATATATATATAACATTATCAAAGTTTGGCAGGGCCTTCATTCTGAGAGTCGAGTTATAATACACAAAACTTGGTTAACTTCACAATATCTTTTGTCGAATACACATGATTCGCTGCAGAAGGTATCAAAAACCTTCCAACATAATTTTATGTAAGAACCTTTGTTAAGTTATGTTCCAAATATAACATTAATAACGAGAAAGTAAGTTTATATCATTAATCCTTCTTAATATTTCCCAATTCCTCACCAGTGTCTTTTATTAGAAATTTGGCGACGATGGAAGAGTTAAGCTATAAAATGTGTCGCATAAGTAGGCCATTCGAACTAACCAATCAAAACGACACAATCTATGCGACATCTCTCGCCGCTAGAGGGCATTGGTCTAAAGAAAAATCTCGAGAGTCGTTATAAAAATCTATCCTTTTGATAAGCATCAGAATTTACAACGTAACCCGAGATCTTTATAGCCAATACAAGAACCAATAAAGGCCCCAGTCTCGAATGAAACCGTGAGATTTTTTTTAATCTACATATAGTTCATTCACTCTTTGAAGAGTGTTTGGAATTGAGCACGTGGGTTTCCCAGCTGCAGCTGGTCCATGAATGTTATAAGGCGCCAAATTGAGGGCATATGCTTGATGATTGAAGCTTGACTGTTGATAATATAAGGCGCCAAATTGAGGACATATGCTTTAAGAGTAAAGTTTGTCTGTCAATAATATGGGACCCCAAATTGAGGGCATATGTTTCATAGCTAAAGTTTATTAATCAATGATAAAACACGCCAAATTGAGGGCATATGTTTCATAGCTAAAGCTTATTAGTCAATACTAAAATGCGCCAAATTGAGGGCATACAAAGAAAAATATAAACAGAAAAAAATATTTGATTGGGAGGCCGCACAAACCAGAAGATTCAAAATCAAAGTTGGATGAATTGCGTAACGTATATAGATATGTATATATATATACATATATACATATGTATATATATGTATATAATGACAGAAGTTTCCCAGATGGAATGTATTAAGTTAACAATTTAATTAGTTGAGATTAATTTAAACATTGGATGATTTGTCTTAACTTAATCTTCTGTTAATTAAAGATTACTTGTCTGTATATTACATCTGGGGCTGTGGGAGACTTCTCTCTATCTTTGTGTGTGTGTGTATATATATATATATGTATATATATATATATACATATATATATATATATATACACATATATATACATATATATATATATATATATGTGTGTATATATATATGTGTATATATATATATATATATATATATATATATATATATATATATATATATATATATAATAAAGATATACATTGACTGAGCACCAAATCGACCCGAAATGAAGGCCACAACATCTCAAGGCAGGATCGAACCTGGGAAATGACGGTGGCCCGAGGTATAGGTGCGTCTGTTTATATTGCTTGACAGATGATGACGTCAGAGAGTGTATATTATGAAGTGTAGGGTAAATATGAAAGTGCATAGTCACTTTGTTTTTGTGGCTCGTTGTGAACAGTGATGTACTCAGGTGAGACACATTCGGATACCTTATATATATGTGTGTGTATATATGTGTATATATATATATATATATATATATATATACATTTGTATATATATATATATATATATACATTTGTATATATATATATATATATATATATATACATTTGTATATATATACAAATGTATATATATATACATTTGTATATATATACAAATTCATATACAAATACATATATATGCCCATACGTATACCTATATATTTATATATGCATATATATACATATATATATATATATATATATATATATATATATATATACATATATATATATATATATATATATACATATATATATATGTATATATATATATATATACAAATATATATCACACTACAAATATATATATAGATGCATGTGCGTCGTGTAATTAGCACAGCGTCTGTGACCTCTTCCTTGTGTGTATATATATATATACATATATACATATATATATATATATATACACACACATATATGTGTATAAATATATGTGCGTATGCGTATATATATATATATATATATATATATCTATGTCATTGGTGTGCGCTTTTGTGAGTGAATATCTGTGAGTTTGCCTGTGTGAGTGTTGGCCAATATGTATTGCTGTCTCACGAGATACGGGTATCAAATGCCCTCGAGACGGGGTATATGTTGCATAATCTGAAAGGTGACACAAGCCCACCTGTAGGTGTTAGCATAAATCCACCCGAAACACCTGTAGTGACTGACTTATGTACAGTACACCGTTACAACTTGTAACTTTGCACATACTCCAGATACGGCGTTGATACATACGTATATATATATATATATATATATATATATATATATATACGTATATATATATATAT
>OZ024764.1:17758534-17761034 GCA_964016885.1 Eledone cirrhosa | reverse complement strand
CTACAGACATGTGGTTAGAATGTCTGGGGAAAGAATCTCTGAATTGAGAGATCACAGCTCTGATACTACAGACATATGGTTAGAATGTCTCAGGAAAGAATCTCTGAATTGAGAGACCACAGCTCTGATACTACAGACATGTGGTTAGAATGTCTCAGGTAAGAATCTCTGGATTGAGAGATCACAGCTCTGATACTACAGACATGTGGTTAGAATGTCTCAGGTAAGAATCTCTGGGTTGAGAGATCACAGCTCTGATACTACAGACATGTGGTTAGAATGTCTCAGGTAAGAATCTCTGGATTGAGAGATCACAGCTCTGATACTACAGACATGTGGTTAGAATGTCTCAAGAAAGAATCTCTGAATTGAGTGACCACAGCTCTGATACTACAGACATGTGGTTAGAATGTCTCAGGTAAGAATCTCTGGATTGAGAGATCACAGCTCTGATACTACAGACATGTGGTTAGAATGTCTGAGGTAAGAATCTCTGGGTTGAGAGATCACAGCTCTGATACTACAGACAAGTGGTTAGAATGTCTCAGGAAAGAATCTCTGAATTGAGAGATCACAGCTCTGATACTACAGACATGTGGTTAGAATGTCTCAGGTAAGAATCTCTGGATTGAGAGATCATAGCTCTGATACTACAGACATGTGGTTAGAATGTCTGAGGTAAGAATCTCTGGGTTGAGAGATCACAGCTCTGATACTACAGACATGTGGTTAGAATGTCTCAGGAAAGAATCTCTGAATTGAGAGATCACAGCTCTGATACTACAGACATGTGGTTAGAATGTCTCAGGAAAGAATCTCTGAATTGAGAGATCACAGCTCTGATACTACAGACATGTGGTTAGAATGTCTGAGGAAAGAATCTCTGAATTGAGAGATCACAGCTCTGATACTACAGACATGTGGTTAGAATGTCTCAGGAAAGAATCTCTGAATTGAGAGATAACAGCTCTGATACTACAGACATGTGGTTAGAATGTCTGAGGAAAGAATCTCTGAATTGAGAGATCACAGCTCTGATACTACAGACATGTGGTTAGAATGTCTGAGGAAAGAATCTCTGAATTGAGAGATCACAGCTCTGATACTACAGACATGTGGTTAGAATGTCTCAGGAAAGAATCTCTGAATTGAGAGATCACAGCTCTGATACTACAGACATGTGGTTAGAATGTCTGAGGAAAGAATCTCTGAATTGAGAGATCACAGCTCTGATACTACAGATATGTGGTTAGAATGTCTCAGGTTAGAATGTCAACTGGAAGGATTGTTTGAGGACTCTGCCCCCACGGCCATCTCAGGAATAAGTGGGCAAAGAAGAATATAAATACTTAAACCCTATTGTTGCCATATTTCTAATGTAAGACACTGTTGGTGATAGTGATATCGTGATGGTATGGGTAGTAGTGTAGTGGTAGTAGTGGTGGTTGTGGTAGCAGTATTGTAGTGGCTGCTAACACAGTGTTTAGCGAGAGATTTAAATAGTTTAACCTTGGAACAATATGTGAGGCGGTTTGTCAATGAGAGAGGGAGAGGGTGAGAGAGAGAGAGCCACTACTGTTGAATGGAGGTTGCGAATGGTTTGTAAACTTTGACCTCGTTTAGGAGTGTGGGCTGGTGGTGTGGTGGTGGTGTGGGGCCATCTCTGGCCTAGTGTTGCTCGATTATCCCGGCTGGGCGTTTTTGTCCGTCACCGTGTTCAAGGCTAGATCACACACCACCACCACAACCACCACCACTACCACCACCACCACCACAACCACCACCACTACCACCAACACCACCACAACCACCACCACCACCAACACCACCACCACCACCACTGCCACCACCAGCACCACCACTACATCATTACACCACCACCACCTCCACCACCACCACCACCACCACTACATCATTACACCACCACCACTACCTCCACCACCACCACCACTACATCATTACACCAACACCACTACAACCACCACCATCACCATCACCACCAATACTACTACCACCACCACCACCACCACCACTACATCATTACACCAACACCACTACTACCACCACCACCACCACTACATCATTACACCAACACCACTACTACCACCACCGTCACCGTCACCACCATCACCACCACCACCACCACCACCAACACCACCAACACTACTACCACCGACACCACCACCACATCATTACACCAACACCACTACTACCACCACCATCACCGTCACCACCATCACCATCACCACCACCACCACCAACACCCCCAACACTACTACCACCGACACCACCACCACATCATTACACCACACCACTACCAACAAAACTTGTCTCCGTTTTTCCTTTTTACTCTAATTAGGGGAGGGTTGTCTCCCCTCTCCTCTTTGACAAGAGTTAGTCATTCTCTCATAATCACAGGTTCCATTACTAAAGTTAGTAATTTTAATTAATTAGTTTAATTAAAAATTTCCTTTCTCTGCTATCTTATGTTGTATACTGG
>OZ024764.1:17723534-17726034 GCA_964016885.1 Eledone cirrhosa | reverse complement strand
ACGCACATATATACATAAAACACACACGAACATACATACAGACACTTACATATATATCTATACATATACACATACATATACATATACACACACATATATACAAACATACATACAGACACTTACATATATATATATATATATCTATACATATACACATACACATACATATACACATACATATACATATACATATACATATACATATACACATACATACATACATATACTTGCACTGTGCCTTAATTTATCACAAACCCAAGAAAGGGGGCTGGGTGGAGTGACAGAATATTAGTGTGTTGTGTTGGATAAAATAATTTCTAGTGTTAAGTTACGACCCTTTACACTGTTAGTTCAAATCTCTTGCGTTAGGACGACTACAATTCGAACTATTTTTATTTTATTATATGTTATTGTTAGAGTGGTGAATCTGTAAAGGGCCTAAAGTTTGTCTCGGGCCCAGAGGCTGGTCCTTAACCCGGTTTCCTTGGTGTTAAGTGACTTCCTTGGTGTTGGCTACAAGACTCCCCCCTGGACAGGACACCAGTCCATCACAGGGTTAAACCCCCAGCTATAACTGCTACTTACCTTAGTATCTGTGGTGTTAAATGACTGAGAGTACAAGACTCCCCCTGGACAGGACACCAGTCCATCACAGGGTTAAACCCTCAGCTATTACTGGTACTTATCTTAGTATCTTAGTTTCTGTGGTGTGAAGTGACTGAGAGTACAAGACTCCCCCCTGGACAGGACACCAGTCCATCACAGGATTAAACCCCCAGCTATTAGTGGTACTTATCTTAGTATCTTAGTTTCTGTGGTGTGAAGTGACTGAGAATACAAGACTCCCCCCTGGACAGGACACCAGTCCATCACAGAGTTAAACCTCCAGCTATAACTGGTACTTATCTTAGTTTCTGTGGTGTTAAATGACTGAAAGTACAAGACTCCCCCTGGACAGGACACCAGTCCATCACAGAGTTAAACCCCAGCTATAACTGGTACTTATCTTAGTTTCTGTGGTGTTAAATGACTGAAAGTACAAGACTCCCCCCTGGACAGGACACCAGTCCTTCACAGGATTAAACCCCCAGCTATAACTGGTACTTATCTTAATTTCTGTGGTGTTAAATGACTGAAAGTACAAGACTCCCCCCTGGACAGGACACCAGTCCTTCACAGGATTAAACCCCCAGCTATAACTGGTACTCATTTTCAGCTGATTATAATGAAGTGTTTTGCTCAAGAACACAACCCACAACCCAGCAATCGAACCCACGACATTGTGATTGTAAGGCCAACACCCTTACCACTGGGCTACACACCTCCACAGAGTGTTGAATAAAATGATAAAATGTTTAGCATTCTTAGTTTGGTTCTGGGGTCCTAGGGCTGGAGTTCGAAACCCGGGTACCGCGCGAGACAGTTTTGTCTTCTCACCTTTTCCAAGCTGATAAAATAATGTATATGTGATATATATTATATAAAGAAAATATACTCGTATATATATATATATATATATATATATATATATATATATATATATATACATACACGTATGTATAAATGAATATACACACATATATATAATATATATAAATATATATATATATATATATATATATATATATATATATATATATATATATATATATATATATATATACAATGATATTAAATAAATAGAAACTATATTTATAAAACCATATTTATTTTATTAAAATAAATATGGTTTTATAAATATAGTTTCCATTTATTTAATATCATTGAGTATTTACTCCAGGAAACTGTTGAGTGCTCTAAATTAGTTATAAACATTTATATTTGTCGGACTTCCAACAAATTAAATACCACTTCTACTTATATATATATATATATATATATATATATATATATATATATATATATATGCAGATAGATATACATATATGTATGTACGCATGCATCGGTATGTATATACTTGTTTGTGTATGCATGTGAAGCCGTATGTATGTGTGTATACATACATATATACACAGATATGCACATACATAAATATATATACGTACATACATATATACATACATATACATATATATACATATATATACATATATATTTTTTTGTTCTACCGTAACGTATCTATGACTATTTCTCACACAAATTTCACAAATTTTCAGACATTTTGGAATGGATGAATGCCACACAATTACATGAATCCTGGGCCTATACTATAATTTATAAGGTAAGATTCCTTCATAATTCTTATGTATATGTATATATACATATATACATATATATATATACATATACATATATAAATATATTTAGAATCGGTGGAGCATCCGTCGAAGTCTTTCACTGTGTTTCTTTCACTGCGTTCGTCTTTGCGTTGTTGGCATTAAAATTACATCTTTTCGTAGAAATCGAGTCGATAAAAGTCGATAAAATAAAGTACTAATCAAGTACTGAGATCGATTGATCGATAGATTGACAGATCGACAGATCGAAATTTGAAATATTG
>OZ024764.1:17688534-17703534 GCA_964016885.1 Eledone cirrhosa | reverse complement strand
CTAGAATTCTTTCATTCGAAGGAAATAGTATATGCAATAATTAATACAGAAATGGCTTCTACAACTGAAAATCTCTTTAATTTGAGGGGTATTAGTAGATTAAAAGCCATATATAATACAGAAAATGGCTTCTAAAGGACTAGAACTCTTTAATTCGAATCGAATAGTAGTATATATGCAATATTTAATACAGAAATGGCTTCTACAAGACAAAACCTCATTAATATGAGGGATATTAGTAGATTATATGCCATATTTAATACGAAAATGGTTTCTAAATGAAGAGAACTCTTTAATTCGATGGAAATAGTAGTATATATGCAATATTTAATTCAGAAATGGTGTCTACCACAGAAAAACTCATTAATATGAGGGGTGTTAATAGATTATATCCCATATTTAATACCGCAATGGCTTCTAAAGGATTAGAACTCTTTAATTTGAATCGAATAGTAGCGTATATGCAATATTTAATACAGAAATGGCTTCAAAAGTAATAAAACTCATTAATATGAGGGGTATTAGTAGATTATATGCGATATTTAGTACAGAGATGGCTTCTGAAGTTCAACAAATCATTAATTTGCATCTAATAGTAGTATATATGCAATATTTAATACAGAAATGGCTTCTACAAGTCAAAAACTCATTCATTTGAGGGGTAGTAGTAGATTAAATGGTATATTTAATACATAAATGGCTTCTAAAGGACTTGAGCTCTTTAATTCAAATGAAATAGTAGTGTATATGCAATATTTTATACAGAAATGGCTTCTACTGGACTGAAATTCATTAATATGAGGGGTATTAGTAGTCTATATGCAATATTTAATACAGAAATGTTTTCTAAATGAAGGGAACTTTTTGAATCGATGGAAATAGCAGTGTATATGCAATATTTAGTACGGAAATGGCTTCTACAAGTCAAAAACTCATTAATGTGAGTGGTATTAGTAGATTAAATGCCATATTTAATACAGAAATGGCTTCTAAAGGACTAGAACTATTTAATTCGAATTGAATAGTAGTGTATATGCAATATTTAATACAGAAATGTCTTCTATAGGATTAAAACTCATTAACATGAGGGGTATTAGTAGATTATATGCCATATTTAATACAGAAATGGCTTCTGAATGAAGAGATATCTTTAATTCGCATCAAATAATAGTATATATGCAATATTTAATATGGAAATGGCTTCTAGAAGACTAAAACTCATTAATATGAGGGTTATTAGTATTATATATGTCATATTTAATATGGAAATGGCTTCTAAATAAAGACACCTGTTTAATTCGATGGAAATAGTGGTGTATATGCCATATTTAATACAGAAATGGCTTCTACAGGACTAGAACTCTTTAATTCAAATCGAATAGTAGTATATATGCAATATTTATTACAGAAATGGCTTCTACAAGACTAAAAGTCATTAATATGAGGGGTATTAGTAGTATATATGCCATATTTAATATTGAAATGGCTTCTACAAGACTAAAACTCATTTATATGAGGAGTATTAGTAGATTAAATGCCATATTTAATACAGAAATGGCTTCTAAAAGACTAGAACTCTTTATTTCGAATTGAATTGTAGTGTATATACAATATTTAATACAGAAATGGCTTCTAAATGAAGAGAACTCTTTAATTCGATGGAAATAGTAGTGTATATGCAATATTTAATACAGAAATGGCTTCTAAATGAAGAGAACTCTTTAATTCGATGGAAATAGTAGTGTATATGCAATATTTAGTACGGAAATGGCTTCTACAAGTCAAAAACTCATTAATGTGAGTGGTATTAGTAGATTAAATGCCATATTTAATACAGAAATGGCTTCTAAAGGACTAGAACTATTTAATTCGAATTGAATAGTAGTGTATATGCAATATTTAATACAGAAATGTCTTCTATAGGATTAAAACTCATTAACATGAGGGGTATTAGTAGATTATATGCCATATTTAATACAGAAATGGCTTCTGAATGAAGAGATATCTTTAATTCGCATCAAATAATAGTATATATGCAATATTTAATATGGAAATGGCTTCTAGAAGACTAAAACTCATTAATATGAGGGGTATTAGTATTATATATGTCATATTTAATATGGAAATGGCTTCTAAATAAAGACACCTGTTTAATTCGATGGAAATAGTGGTGTATATGCCATATTTAATACAGAAATGGCTTCTACAGGACTAGAACTCTTTAATTCAAATCGAATAGTAGTATATATGCAATATTTATTACAGAAATGGCTTCTACAAGACTAAAAGTCATTAATATGAGGGGTATTAGTAGTATATATGCCATATTTAATATTGAAATGGCTTCTACAAGACTAAAACTCATTTATATGAGGAGTATTAGTAGATTAAATGCCATATTTAATACAGAAATGGCTTCTAAAAGACTAGAACTCTTTATTTCGAATTGAATTGTAGTGTATATACAATATTTAATACAGAAATGGCTTCTAAATGAAGAGAACTCTTTAATTTGATGGAAATAGTAGTGTATATGCAATATTTAATACAGAAATGGCTTCTAAATGAAGAGAACTCTTTAATTCGATGGAAATAGTAGTGTATATGCAATATTTAATTCAGAAATGTTTTCTACCACACTAAAACTCATCAATATG
This sequence comes from Eledone cirrhosa, assembly GCA_964016885.1. Taxonomy (NCBI): domain Eukaryota; kingdom Metazoa; phylum Mollusca; class Cephalopoda; order Octopoda; family Eledonidae; genus Eledone; species Eledone cirrhosa. Next base: position 17,700,877 of record OZ024764.1, on the reverse strand, counting down.
AGTGGTATTAGTAGATTATATACCATATTTAATACAGAAATTGCTTTTGAATGAAGAGATATCTTTAATTCGATGGAAATAGTAGTATATATGCAATATTTAGTACAGAAATGGATTCTACAAGTCAAAAACTCATTCATTTGAGGGGTATTAGTAGATTAAATGAGATATTTAATACAGAAATGGCTTCTAAACGACAAAAACTCTTTAATTCGATTCAAATAGTAGTATATATGAAATATTTCATACAGAAATGGCTTCTAAATGAAGTAAACCCTGTACATCGATGGAAGTAGTAGTGTATATGCAATATTTAATAGAGAAATGGCTTCTACATCAACCAAACCCATTAATGTGAAGGGTATTAGTCGATTAAATGCTTTATTTAATACAGAAATGACTTCTAAAGGACTGCAACTCTTTAACTCAATGAAAATAGTAGTGTATATGCAATATTTAATACAGAAATGGCTTCTACATTAATATGAGTGGTATTAGTAGATTAAATGGCATATTTAGTACACAAATGGCTTCTAAATGACTAGAATTCTTTAATTCGAATCGAATAGTAGTTTATATGCAATATATAATACAGAAATGGCGTAATATTAGATTATATACCATATTTAATACAGAAATGGCTTCTGAAGGACAAGAAATCATTAATTCGCATCAAATAGTAGTATACATGCAATATTTAATCCAGAAATCGCTTCTGCAAGTCAAAAACTCAATCATTTGAGGGGTATTAGTAGATTAAATGAGATATTTAATACAGAAATGGCTTCTAAAGGACTAGAACTCTTCATTCAAATCGAATAATAGTGTATATGCCGTATTTAATACAGAAATGGCTTCTGAGGGACTAGAACTCATTAATTCGATTCAAATAGTAGTATATATGCAATATTTAATAGAGGAGTGGCTTCTACAGGACTGAAATTGTTTAATTGTAAAGGTATTAGTAGATTATATGACATATTTAATACGGAAATGGCTTCTAAATGAACCGAACTCATTAATTCGATGGAAATAGTAGTGTATATGCAATATTTAATTCAGAAATGGCTTCTACCACACAAAAACTCATTAATATGAGGAATATTAGTAGAAAGAATGACATATTTTATACAAAAATGGCTTCTATAGTAGTATATATGCAATATTTAATACAGTTTTAGCCATTTTAGAGTCATTTTATTCATTTATGATGCGGTTTTAGCCATTTTACAGTCATTTTAATCATTTATGATGGCGTTTGAGCTATTTTAGAGGCATTGAATCATTTATGTTGCCGTTTTAGTCATTTATGATGGCGTTTTAGCTACTAATGATGCCGTTTTAAGCATTTTAGAGTCATTTTAGTCATTTATGATGCCGTTATAGCAATTTTAGAGTCATATTAGTCATTTACAATGCGGCTTTAATCATTTTAGTCCTTTATGGTGCAGTTTTAGCCATTTAAGTGTCATTTTAGTCATTTATGATGCCGTTTTAGCCATTATAGAGTCATTTTCTTCATTTATGATGCGATTTTAGCCATTTTACAGCCATTTTAGACTCATTTTAGTCCTTTATGATGCGGTTTTAGCCATTTTATAGTCACTTTAGTCATTTCTGATGCTGTTTTATCCATTTTAGCGTCATTTTCGTCATTTATATGCTGTTTTAGCCATTTTAGGGTCATTTTAGTCATTTGCTATGCCTTTTAGCCAATTAAGAGTCATTTTAGTCATTCATGATGCTGTTTTAGCCATTTGAGTCCCATTTTAGTCATTTATAATGTCGTGTTAGCCCTTTTAGAGAAATTTTAGTTATTTTTGAGGCCGTTTTAGCCATTTTAGAGTCACTTTCGTTATTTATGAGGCCGTTTTAGCCATTATAAAGTCATTTTAGTCATTCATGATGCCGTTTTAGCCATTTTAGAATCATTTCAGGCCTTTATGAGGCGTTTTAGCCATTTTAGAGTCATTTTCGTCATTTATACACCGTTTTAGACATTTTAGGGTCATTTTAGTCATTTACGATGCGGTTTTAGCCATTTTAGAGTAATTTTAGTAATTTATGAGCCGTTTTAGCTATTTTAGAGTTTATTTAGCCATTTACGATTCGGTTTTAGCCATTTTAGTCAATTATGATGCAGTTTTAGCCATCTAAGAGTCTTTTCAGTCATTTCTGATGCCGTTTCATCAATTTTAGAGTCATTTTCATCTATTATATACCGTTTTAGCCATTTTTAGGGTCATTTAGGAATTTAACACCCATTTTAGCTATTTATGGTGCCGTTTAAGCCATTTTAGTGTCATTTTCGTAATTTATATATCGTTTAAACCATTTTAGTGTCATTATAATCATTCATTATGCTGTTTTAGCAATTTAAGATCTATTATAGTCATTTATGATGTAGTTCTAGCCATTTTAGAGGTATTTATTCAATTATGATGCCGTTTTAGTCATTTATGATGCGGTTTTACCAATTTTAGAGTCATTTTAGTCATTTTTTATGCGGTTTTAGCCATTTTAGAGTTACTTTAGTCATTTAAGATGAGGTTTTAGCCATTTTAGTCATTTACAATGCTGTTTTAGCCATCTGAGGGTCATTCTAGTCATTTCTGATGCCCTTTTATCCATTTTAGAGTAATTTTCATTATTTATATACAGTTTTTGCCATTTTTAGGGTCATTTTTGCCATTTATAATGCTGTTATAGGCATTTTAGCGATATTTCAGTTATTTATGAGACGGTTTTAGCCATTTTCGAGTCATTTTAGCCAATTACGATGCGGCTTTAGCCATTTTAGAGGCACTTTAGTCATTGAAGATGCGGTTTTATCCATTTTAGTCATTCATGATGCGGTTTTATCCATCTAAGAGTCATTTTAGTCATGACTAATGCCGTTTTATACATCTTAGACCCATTTTCCTCCTTTATATACCGTTTTAGCCATTTTTAGGGTCACTTTAGTCATTTATGATGCTGTTTTAGCGATTTTAGTGTCAGTTTAGTCGTTTATGATTCCGTTTTAGCCATTTTAGTTATTAATGATGCGGTTTTAGCCATTTTAGTCATTTATGAAACGGTTTTAGCTAATTTAGAGTCATTTTAGTCCTTTATGGGGCGGGTTTAGCCCTTTTAGAGTCATTTTAGTCATTTATACACCGTTTTAGATATTTTAGGGTCATTTCAGTCATTTACGATGCTGTTTTAGCCATCTAAGAGTCATTTTAGTCATTTCTGATGCGGTTTTAGCAATTTTAGAGTCATTTTAGTCATGACTAATGCCGTTTTATACATCTTAGAACCATTTTCCTCATTTATATACCGTTTTAGCCATTTTAGTGTCAGTTTAGTCGCTTATGATTCTGTTTTAGCCATTTTAGTTATTAATGATGCGGTTTTAGCCATTTTAGTCATTTATGAAACGGTTTTAGCTATTTTAGAGTCATTTTAGTCCCTTATGGGGCGGGTTTAGCCCTTTTAGAGTCATTTTAGTCATTTATACACCGTTTTAGACATTTTAGGGTCATTTCAGTCATTTACGATGCTGTTTTAGCCATCTAAGAGTCATTTTAGTTATTTATGATGCCGTTTTAGCCATTTTAAAGTCATTTTAGTCCTTTATGAGGCAGTTTTAGCCATTTTAGAGTCGTTTTAGTCATTTACGATGCGGTTTTAGCCATTTTAGTCATTCATGATGCGGTTTTAGCCATTTTAGTCATTTATGATGCGGTTTTAGCCATTTTGGAGTCATCTTAGTTATTTTAGATGCCGTTTTAGCCATTTTAGTGTCATTTTAGTCCTTTATGAGGCGGTTTTAGCCATTTTAGAGTCATTTTAGCCATTTACAATGCGGTTTTAGCCATTGAAGAGTTGTTTTAGTCATTTATGATGTGTTTTAGGCATTTTAGAGGCACTTATTCATTTATTTTGCAGTTTTCGACATTTATGATCCGGTTTTAGCCCTTTCAGAGTCATTTTAGTTATTTTTGATGCCGTTTTAGCCATTTTAGAGTCATTTTAGTCCTTAATGAGACGGTTTTAGCCATTTTAGAGTCATTTTATTCATTGATGATGCCCTTTGCGCCATTTTAGAGGCATTTTAGTCATTTACGATGTTGTTTTAGCGAGTGAAGACCCATTATAGTCATTTATGACGTAGTTTTAACCATTTTAGAGGGATTTATTCATTTATTATGCGATTTTAGTCATTTCTGATGCCGTTGTATCTATTTTAGAGTCATTTCCCTCATTTATATACCGTTTTAGCCATTTTCAGGTTCATTTTAGTCATTTATGATTCTGTTTTAGCCACGTTAGAGTCATTTTAGTTTTTTATAAGGCCGTTTTAGCAATTTTAGAGTCATTTTAGTCCTTTATGAGGCAGTTTTAGCCATTTTAGAGTCGTTTTAGTAATTTACAATGCGGTTTTAGCCATTTTAGTCATTTCTGATGCCGTTTTATCTATTTTAGAGTCATTTCCCTCATTTATATACCGTTTTAGCCATTTTCAGGGTCATTTTAGTCATTTATGATTCTGTTTTAGCCATTTTAGAGTCATTTTAGTTTTTGATAAGGCCGTTTTAGCAATTTTAGAGTCATTTTAGTCCTTTATGAGGCAGCTTTAGCCATTTTAGAGACGTTTTAGTAATTTACAATGCGGTTTTAGCCATTTTAGTCATTCATGACGCGGTTTTAGCCATTTTACTCATTTATGAAACGGTTTTAGCTATTTTAGAGTCATTTTAGTCCTTTATGGCGCGGTTTTAGCCCTTTTAGAATCATTTTCGTCATTTATGATGTCGTTTTAGCCATTTTGAATCATTTTCGTCCTTTATGAGGCAGTTTTAGCCATTTTAGAGTCGTTATATCCATTTACGACGCGGTTTTAGCTATTTTAGTGATGTATGATGCGGTTTTAGTCAATGTAGAGTCATTTTAGTCATTTATAATGCCGTTTTAGCCATTTTAGAGTAATGTTAGTCCTTTATGAGGCCGGTTTAGCAATCTTTGGGTCATTTTCGTCATTTATAACCGTTTTAGACATCTTAAGGGTTATTTTAGTTCTTTATGAGGCAGTTTTCGCTATTTTAGAGTTGTTTTAGTCATTTATGATGTCGTTTTAAGCATTTTAAACGCATTTATTCATTTATTTTGCCGTTTTAGTCATTTATGATGCGGTTTTAGCCATTTTAAAGTCATTTTAGTCATTTTTGATGCTTTTTAAGCCATTTTAGTCCTTTATGATGCGGTTTTAGCTTTTTTAGAGTCACTTTAGTCATTTAAGATGCGGTTTTAGCCATTTTAGTCATCTATGATGCGGTTTTATCGATCTAAGAGGCATTTTAGTCATTTCTGATGCCCTTTTATCCATTTTAGAGACATTTCCCTCATTTATATACGGTTTTAGCCATTTTCAGGGTCATTTTAGTCATTTATAATGCTGTTTTAGGCATTTTAGCGACATTTCAGTCATTTATGAGACGGTTTTAGCCATTTTCGAGTCATTTTAGCCAATTACGATGCGGCTTTAGCCACTTTAGAGGCACTTTAGTCATTGAAGATGCGGTTTTAGCCATTTTAGTCATTCATGATGCGGCTTTATCCATCTACGAGTCATTTTAGTCATGACTAATACCGTTTTATACATTTTAGACCCATTTTCCTCATTTATATACCGTTTTAGCCATTTTTAGGGTCACTTTAGTCATTTATGATGCTGTTTTAGCCATTTTAGTGTCAGTTTAGTCGTTTATGATTCCGTTTTAGCCATTTTAGTTATTAATGGTGCGGTTTTAGCCATTTTAGTCATTTATGAAACGGTTTTAGCTATTTTAGAGTCATTTCAGTCCTTTCTGGGGCGGGTTTAGCCCTTTTAGAGTCATTTCAGTCATTTATACACCGTTTTAGATATTTTAGGGTCATTTCAGTCACTTACGATGCTGTTTTAGCCATCTAAGAGTCATTTTAGTCATTTCTGATGTCGTTTTAGCCATTTTAGAGTCATTTTAGTCCTTTATGAGCCAGTTTTAGCCATTTTAGAGTCGTTTTAGTCATTTACGATGCGGTTTTAGCCATTTTAGCCATTCATGATGCGGTTTTAGCCATTTTAGTCATTTATAATGCGGCTTTAGCCATTTTGGAGTCATTTTAGTCATTTAAGATGCCGTTTTAGCTATTTTAGTGTCATTTTAGTCCTTTATGAGGCCGTTTTAGCAATTTTAGAGTCATTTTCGTCATTTATACACCGTTTTAGACATTTTCAGGGTTATTTTAGTCCTTTATGAAGCAGTTTTAGCCATTTTAGAGTCAGTTTAGCCATTTACGATGCGGTTTTAGCTATTTTAGAGTTGTTTCTGTCATTTATGATGTGTTTTAGGCATTTTAGAGGCACTTATTCATTTATTTTGCAGTTTTAGATATTTATGATGCGGTTTTAGCCCTTTCAGTGTCATTTTAGTTACTTTTGATGCCGTTTTAGCCATTTTAGAGTCATTTTATTCATTGATGATGCTCTTTGCGCCATTTTAGAGGCATTTTAGTCATTTACGATGCTGTATTAGCGAGTTAAGACCCATTATAGTCATTTATGATGTAGTTCTAACCATTTTAGAGGCATTTATTCATTTCTGATGCTGTTTTAGTTATTTATGATGCGGTTTTATCCATCTAAGAGTTATTTTAGTCATTTCTGATGCCGTTTTATCCATTTTAGAGTTATTTCCCTCATTTATATACCGTTTTAGCCATTTTCAGGGTCATTTTAGTCATTTATGATTCTGTTTTAGCCATTTTAGTGTCATTTTAGTTTTTGATAAGGCCGTTTTATTAATTTTAGAGTCACTTTAGTCCTTTATGAGGCAGCTTTAGCCATTTTAGAGACGTTTTAGTAATTTACAATGCGGTTTTAGCCATTTTAGTCATCCATGACGCGGTTTTAGCCATTTTACTCATTTATGAAACGGTTTTAGCTATTTTAGAGTCAATTTAGTCCTTTATGGCGCGGTTTTAGCCCCTTTTAGAATCATTTTCGTCATTTATGATGTCGTTTTAGCCATTTTGAAGTCATTTTCGTCCTTTATGAGGCAGTTTTAGCCATTTTAGAGTCGTTATATCCATTTACGAAGCGGTTTTAGCTATTTTAGTGATGTATGATGCGGTTTTAGCCAATGTAGAGTCATTTTAGTGATTTATGATGCCGTTTTAGCCATTTTAGAGTAATGTTAGTCCTTTATGAGGCCAATTTAGCAATTTTAGGGTCATTTTCGTCATTTATAACCGTTTTAGACATCTTAAGGGTCATTTTAGTTCTTTATAAGGCAATTTTCTACATTTTAGAGTTGTTTTAGTCATTTATGATGTCGTTTTAAGCATTTTAAACGCATTTATTCATTTATTTTGCCGTTTTAGTGATTTATGATGCGGTTTTAGCCATTTTAAAGTCATTTTAGTCACTTTCGATGCTGTTTAAGCCATTTTAGTCCTTTATGATGCGGTTTTAGCCCTTTTAGAGTCACTTTAGTCATTTAAGATGCGGTTTTAGCCATTTTAGTCATTTATGATGCGGTTTTATCGACCTAAGAGGCATTTTAGTCATTTCTGATGCCGTTTTATCCATTTTAAAGACATTTCCCTCATTTATATACCGTTTTGGCAATTTTCAGGGTCATTTTAGCCATTTATAATGCTGTTTTAGCCATTTAAGAGTCATTTTAGTCCTTTATGAGGCAGTTTTAGCCATCTTAGAGTCGTTTTAATCATTAACAATGCTGTTTTAGTCATTTTAGTCATTCATGACGCGGTTTTAGCCATTTTAGTCATTTATGAAACGGTTTTAGCTATTTTAGAGTCATTTTAGTCCTTTATGGGGCGGTTTTAGCCCTTTTAGAATCATTTTCGTTATTCATGATGTCGTATTAGACATTTTAGAGGAATGTATTAATTTATTTTGCCGTTTCAGTCATTTATGATGCCGTTATAGCCATTTGAAAGTCTTTTTAGTCCTTTATGAGGCAGTTTTAGCCATTTTAGAATCGTTATATTCATTTACGACGCCGTTTTAGCCATTTTAGTCAATTATGATGCGGTTTTAGCCAATGTAGAGTCATTTTCGTCATTTATACACCGTTTTAGTCATTTCAGGCTCATTTTACACATTTACGATGCTGTTTTAGCCCTATAAGAATCATTTTAGTCATTTCTGATGCCGTTTTATCCATTCTCGAGTAATTTTCATCATTTATATACCGTTTTAGCCACTGTGAGGGTCATTTTAGTCATTTATGATGCTCTTTTACCCATTTTAGGGTCAGTTTAGTCATTTACGATGCCGTTTTAGTCATCTAAGAGTCATTTTAGTCATTTACGATGCGGTTTTAGCCATTTTAGTCATTTATGATGCGGTTTTAGCAGTTTTAGAGTCTTTTTAGTCCTTTATGGGGCGGCTTTAGCAATTTTAGAGTCATTTTCGTCATTTATGATGTCGTTTTAGACATTTTAGAGGCATTTATTCATTTATTTTGCCGTTTCAGTCATTTATGAGGCAGTTTTATCCGTATAAGAATCATTTTAGTCATTTCTGATGCCGTTTTATCCATTGTAGAGTAATTTTCATAATTTATATACCGTTTTAGCCACTTTTAGGCTCATTTTAGTCATTTATGATGCTGTTCTAGCCATTTTAGACTCATTTTAGTCATTTGTACACAGTTTTAGACGTTTTAGGGTCATTTTAGTCATTTACGATGCTGTTTTAGCCATCTAAGAGTCATTTTAGTCATTTACAATGCGGTTTTAGCCATTTTAGTCATTTATGATGCGGTTTTAGCCATTTCAGTCATTTATAATGCTGTTTCAGCCATTTTAGAGTCATTTTAGTCATTTATGATGCCGTTTTAGCCATTTTAGTGTCATTTTAGTCTTTATGAGGCCGTTTAAGCAATTGTAGAGGCAATTTCCTCATTTGTACACCGTTTTAGACATTTTAGGGTCATTTTAGTCATTTACGATGCGGTTTTAGCCATCTAAGAGTCATTTTAGCCATTTACGATGCGGTTTTAGCCATTTTAGTCATTTATGATGCGGTTTTAGCCATTTTAGTCCTTTATGATGCAGTTTTAGCCATTTTAGAGTCGTTATATTCATTTACGACGCCGTTTTAGCCATTTAAGTCAATAATGATGCGGTTTTAGCCAATGTAGAGTCATTTTCGTCATTTATACACCGTTTTAGACATTTTAGGGTCATTTTAGTCATTTACGATGCTGTTTTAGCCATCTAAGAGTCATTTTAGTCATTTACGATGCGGTTTGAGCCATTTTAGTCATTTATGATGCGGTTTTAGCCATTTCAGTCATTTATAATGCTGTTTCAGCCACTTTAGAGTCATTTTAGTCATTTATGATGCCGTTTTAGCCATTTTAGTGTCATTTGAGTCTTTATGAGGCCGTTTAAGCAATTGTAGAGGCATTTACCTCATTTCTACACCGTTTTAGACATTTTAGGGGCAGTTTAGTCATTTATGATGCCGTTTTAGCCATTTTAGAGTCATTTTAGTTATTTATGAGGCAGTTTTAGCCATTTTAGAGTCGTTTTAGTCATTTACGATGCGGTTTTAGCCATTTTAGTCATTTATGATGCAGTTTTAGCCATTTTAAAGTCATTTTAGTCTTTTATGAGGCAGTTTTTGCCATTTCTGTCCTTCATGAGACAATTTTGGCCATTTTAGAGGCATTTTAGTCATTTACGATGCTGTTTTAGCGATTTAAGACCCATTATAGTCATTTATGATGTAGTTCTCGCCATTTTTGAGGGATTTATTCATTTATGATGCCGTTTTAGTCATTTATGTTGCGGTTTTAGCCCATTTAGAGTCATTTTCGTCATTTATATACCGTTTTAGCCACTTTTAGGGTCAATATAGTCATTTATGATGCTTTTTTAGCCATTTTAGAGTCATTTTAGTCATTTATGATGTCGTTTTAGACATTTTAGGGTCATTTTAGTCATTTACGATGCTGTTTTAGCCATCTAAGAGTCATTTTAGTCATTTACGATGTGGTTTTAGCCATTTTAGTCATTTATAATGCGGTTTTAGCCATTTTAGAGTCATTTTAGTCATTTATGATGCCGTTTTAGCCATTGTAGAGTCATTTTAGTTCTTTATGAGGCAGTTCTAGCCGATTTAGAGTCGTTTTAGTTATTTACGATGCGGATTTAGCCATTTTAGTCATTTATGATGCAGTTTTAGCCGTTTTAAAGTCATTTTAGTCCTTAATGGGGCGGTTTTAGCCCTTTTAGAGTCATTTGCGTCATTTATGATCTCGTTTTAGACATTTTAGAGGCATTTATTCATTTAGTTTGCCGTTTCAGTCATTTATGATGCCATTTTAGCCATTTTAGAATCATTTTAGTCCTTTATGAGGCAGTTTTTGCCATTTTAGTCCTTCATGAGGCAGTTTTAGCCATTTTAGAGGCATTTTAGTCATTTATGATGCTGTTTTAGCGATTTAAGACCCATTATAGTCATTTATGATGTAGTTCTCGCCATTTTAGAGGGATTTATTCATTTATGATGCCGTTTTAGTCATTTATGTTGCGGTTTTAGCCCATTTAGAGTCATTTTCGTCATTTATATACCGTTTTAGCCACTTTTAGGGTCAATTTAGTCATTTATGATGCTTTTTTAGCCATTTTAGAGTCATTTTAGTCATTTATACAAAGTTTTAGACATTTTAGGGTCATTTTAGTCATTTACAATGCTGTTTTAGCCATCTAAGAGTTATTTTAGTCATTTACGATGCGGTTTTAGCCATTTTAGTCATTTATAATGCAGTTTTAGCCATTTTAAAGTCATTTTAGTCCTTTATGAGGCAGTTTTAGCTATTTTAGAGGCATTTTAGTCATTTACGATGCTGTTTTAGCGATTTAAGACCCATTATAGTCATTTATGATGTAGTTCTCGCAGTTTTAGAGGGATTTATTCATTTATGATGCCGTTTTAGTCATTTATGTTGCGGTTTTAGCCCATTTAGAGTCATTTTCGTCATTTATATACCGTTTTAGCCACTTTTAGGGTCAATTTAGTCATTTATGATGCTTTTTTAGCCATTTTAGAGTCAGTTTAATCATTTATACAAAGTTTTAGACATTTTAGGGTCATTTTAGTCATTTACAATGCTGTTTAAGCCATCTAAGAGTTATTTTAGTCATTTACGATGCGGTTTTAGCCATTTTAGTCATTTATGATGCGGTTTTAGCCATTTCAGTCATTTATAATGCTGTTTCAGCCATTTTAGAGTCATTTTAGTCATTTATGATGACGTTTTAACCGTTTTAGTGTCATTTTAGTCTTTATGAGGCCGTTTAAGCAATTTTAGAGACATTTTCGTCATTTCTACACCGTTTTAGACATTTTAGGGTCAGTTTAGTCATTTATGATGCCGTTTTAGCCATTTTAGAGTCATTTTAGTTCTTTATGAGGCAGTTTTAGCCATTTTAGAGTCATTTTAGTCATTTACGATGCTGTTTTAGCGATTTAAGACCCATTATAGTCATTTATGATGTAGTTCTCGCCATTTTAGAGGGATTTATTCATTTATGATGCCGTTTTAGTCATTTATGTTGCGGTTTTAGCCATTTTAGAGTCATTTTAGTCCTTTATGGGGCGGTTTTAGCCCATTTAGAGTCATTTTCGTCATTTATATACCGTTTTAGCCAATTTTAGGGTCAATTTAGTCATTTATGATTCTGTTTTAGCCATTTTAGAGTCATTTTAGTCATTTATACCACGTTTTAGACATTTTTAGGGTCATTTTAGTCATTTACGATGCTGTTTTAGCCATCTATGAGTCATTTTAGTCATTTACGATGCGGTTTTAGCCATTTTAGTCATTTATGATGCGGATTTAGCCATTTTAGTCATTTATAATGCGGTTTTAGCCATTTTAGAGTCATTTTAGTCATTTATGATGTCGTTTTAGCCATTGTAGAGTCATTTTAGTTCTTTATGAGGCAGTTTTAGCCGATTTAGAGTCGTTTTAGTTATTTACGATACGGATTTAGCCATTTTAGTCATTTATGATGCAGCTTTAGCCGTTTTAAAGTCATTTTAGTCGTTTATGGGTCGGTTTTAGCCCTTTTAGAGTCATTTCCGTCATTTATGATGTCGTTTTACACATTTTAGAGGCATTTATTCATTAAGTTTGCCGTTTCAGTCATTTATGATGCCATTTTAGCCATTTTAGAATCATTTTAGTCCTTTATGAGGCAGTTTTTGCCATTTTAGTCCTTCATGAGGCAGTTTTAGCCATTTTAGAGGCATTTTAGTCATTTACGATGCTGTTTT
>OZ024764.1:17670347-17675347 GCA_964016885.1 Eledone cirrhosa | reverse complement strand
GTGGGATGGTTTATTTATATATATATATATATGTATATATATATATATATATATATATATATATATATATATATATATATATATATACATATATACATACGGTAAAAACCTCCCAGCCCCACACTGTAAATGTGGTTGGTGTTAGGAAGGGCATCCAGCTGTAGAAAACCCGCCAGACAGTCCTATGCGAGCAAGAAAATCACTCTTGCCTCAAGTGGGAAAACCCCCGTCCAAACCCATGCAAGTGTGGAACACGGACGTTAAACGTTGATGATGATGATGATGATGATGATATATGAATAAATATACATATATATATAAATAAATATACATATATATATATATATATATTGTTATACTGTGGGAGGGTCATGTTGCCAATAAGAAACACACGCACCAGTTGCTTTCACTTCAATTTATTATATATTTATAAATTTACAAATTTATAAATTTCTGGTTGGTTGGTTGGTTGCACAACCAGATAGCTGTTTATATATAGTCATAGTTCTTTCGTCACACACTCTGTGACCTCTTCAGTGACTGGGGATTCCTTTCTTTGTTTCTGTGCCTCTCCTTTGTTCTGTCCTACGCCATTTTGTTTCTGTGTGTGTGTTGTGTGCTCAGTCTGCGCATGCGCCACATCCGGGTGTCTGTGTGTGTTTATGTTCATTTATCTATTTGTTTATTTACATGTTACTGGTTGGTTGTTTGTTCTATGTGTGTGTGTGTTTTCACTTTGTCCTTACTTGTAAGTTGTGATGTTGCTGTTCCACTCATATTTTCTATTTAATTTTGGTTGTAATTCTTTTATTTTGGTTGTAATTCTTTTATTACAGAGGCAATAAACATAAAAGAATTACAACCAAAATTAAATAGAAAATATGAGTGGAACAGCAACATCACAACTTACAAGTAAGGACAAAATGAAAACACACACACACATAGAACAAACAACCAACCAGTAACATGTAAATAAACAAATAGATAAATGAACATAAACACACACAGACACCCGGATGTGGCGCATGCGCAGACTGAGCACACAACACACACACAGAAACAAAATGGCGTAGGACAGAACAAAGGAGAGGCACAGAAACAAAGAAAGGAATCCCCAGTCACTGAAGAGGTCACAGAGTGTGTGACGAAAGAACTATGACTATATATAAACAACTATCTAGTTGTGGAACCAACCAACCAACCAGAAATTTATAAATTTGTAAATTTATAAATATATAATAAATTGAAGTGAAAGCAACTGGTGCGTGTGTTTCTTATTTGCAACATGACCTTCCCAAAGTATAACAATATCGGTTTCAACACACGATTTCAGATAAAGAATCTTGCTAAACAAATTCAGAAACGAAATATATATATATACATATATATATACATATATATATATATATATATATATATATATATATATATATATATATATATATATATATATATATACACACATACATATATATATATATACATATATATATTTGTGTGTATGGTATATGTCTATACATACCACAGCTATTTCGTACACCATACCAACCAGGGTGCACTTTTGTTTGTGGCTGGGCCCATTCTGGAGTTCATTTATGGCGTCTATGATTGTATAGGCCATATTTTTGGTTAACAGGGTATCTTCTGCCATCAAGGACATCATCATACGACTAGCTAAATGTGACATAAAGAACTGACGATACACGTAGTCATTTATGGACATCATTTTAATGTATTTGCAAAGACTGTTCCATAGTTCCATTGTCCTAGCTGCACGATCCATGTTCTGTAAAAGTTGTGAAGTTTGAACAACGAGTGTAGGTGTTGTGTGGTGTAGTGAGGGTGTTGTGGTGTAGTGAGGGTGTTGTGTGGTGTAGTGTAGGTGTTGTGTGGTGTAGTGAGGGTGTTGTGGTGTAGTGTAGGTGTTGTGTGGTGTAGTGAGGGTGTTGTGGTGTAGTGAGGGTGTTGTGGTGTAGTGTGGGTGTTGTGTGGTGTAGTGACGGTGTTGTGGTGTAGTGTAGGTGTTGTGTGGTGTAGTGTGGTGTAGTGTGGTGTAGTGTGGTGTAGTGTGGTGTAGTGTAGGTGTTGTGTGGTGTAGTGAGGGTGTTGTGTGGTGTAGTGTGGGTGTTGTGGTGTAGTGAGGGTGTTGTGGTGTAGTGAGGGTGTTGTGGTGTAGTGAGGGTGTTGTGGTGTAGTGTGGGTGTTGTGTGGTGTAGTGAGGGTGTTGTGGTGTAGTGAGGGTGTTGTGGTGTAGTGAGGGTGTTGTGTGGTGTAGTGAAGGTGTTGTGGTGTAGTGTAGGTGTTGTGTGGTGTAGTGTAAGTGTTGTGGTGTAGTGTAGGTGTTGTGTGGTGTAGTGAGGGTGTTGTGGTGTAGTGTGGGTGTTGTGTGGTGTAGTGAGGGTGTTGTGGTGTAGTGTAGGTGTTGTGTGGTGTAGTGAGGGTGTTGTGGTGTAGTGAGGGTGTTGTGGTGTAGTGAGGGTGTTGTGTGGTGTAGTGTAGGTGTTGTGTGGTATAGTGAGGGTGTTGTGGTGTAGTGTAGGTGTTGTGTGGTGTAGTGAGGGTGTTGTGGTGTAGTGTAGGTGTTGTGTGGTGTAGTGTAGGTGTTTTGGTGTAGTGAGGGTGTTGTGGTGTAGTGTGTGTGTTGTGTGGTGTAGTGAAGGTGTTGTGGTGTAGTGTAGGTGTTGTGTGGTGTAGTGAGGGTGTTGTGGTGTAGTGTAGGTGTTGTGTGGTGTAGTGAAGGTGTTGTGGTGTAGTGTAGGTGTTGTGTGGTGTAGTGTAGGTGTTGTGGTGTAGTGTAGGTGTTGTGTGGTGTAGTGAGGGTGTTGTGGTGTAGTGAGGGTGTTGTGGTGTAGTGAGGGTGTTGTGGTGTAGTGAGGGTGTTGTGGTGTAGTGAGGGTGTTGTGTGGTGTAGTGAAGGTGTTGTGGTGTAGTGTAGGTGTTGTGTGGTGTAGTGAGGGTGTTGTGGTGTAGTGAGGGTGTTGTGTGGTGTAGTGAAGGTGTTGTGGTGTAGTGTAGGTGTTGTGTGGTGTAGTGAGGGTGTTGTGTGGTGTAGTGTGGGTGTTGTGTTGTGTAGTGAGGGTGTTGTGTAGTGTAGTGTGGTGTAGTGTGGTGTAGTGTAGGTGTTGTGTGGTGTAGTGTGGTTGTTGTGGTGTAGTGTAGGTGTTGTGTGGTGTAGTGAGGGTGTTGTGTAGTGTAGTGTGGTGTAGTGTGGTGTAGTGTAGGTGTTGTGTGGTGTAGTGAGGGTGTTGTGGTGTAGTGTAGGTGTTTTGTGGTGTAGTGAGGGTGTTGTGGTGTAGTGTGGGTGTTGTGGTGTAGTGTAGGTGTTGTGTGGTGTAGTGAGGGTGTTGTGTGGTGTAGTGTGGCTGTTGTGGTGTAGTGTAGGTGTTGTGTGGTGTAGTGAGGGTGTTGTGGTGTAGTGTAGGTGTTGTGTGGTGTAGTGAGGGTGTTGTGTAGTGTAGTGTGGTGTAGTGTGGTGTAGTGTGGTGTAGTGTGGTGTTGTGTAGGTGTAGTGTGGTGTAGTGTGGTGTAGTGTGGTGTAGTGTGGTGTAGTGTGGTGTAGTGTAGGTGTTGTGTAGTGTAGGTACACTACACTACGCCACGCCGTGCTGGACCGCACCGCACTGCACTACACCACACTACACAACACCTACACTACACCACACAACACTACACCATACTACACCACACCACACTACACTACACCACACTAAACTACACTACACCACACCACACTACACTACACTATACTACACTACACTACACCACACTACACCACACAACACCCTCACTACACCACACAACATCTACACTACACCACACAACACCTACACTACACCACACAACACCTACACTACACCACAACAGCCACACTACACCACACAACACCTACACTACACCACACAACACCTACACTACACAACACCTACACTACACCACACAACATCTACACTACACTACACAACACCTACACTACACCACACTACACCACCCAACACCTACACTACACCACACAACACCTACACTACACCACAACACCTACACTACACCACACAACACCTACACTACACCACAACACCTACACTACACTACACCACACAACACCTACACTACACCACACAACACCTACACTACACCACAACACCTACACTACACCACACAACACCTACACTATGCCACAACACCTACACTACACTACACAACACCTACACTACACCACACAACACCTACACTACACCACACAACACCTACACTATGCCACAACACCTACACTACACTACACAACACCTACACTACACCGCAACACCTTCACTACACCACACAACATCTACACTACACCACACAACATCTACACTACACCACACACCACCTACACTACACCACAACACCTCACTACACCACACAACATCTACACTACACCACCCAACACCTACACTACACAACACCTACACTACACCACACAACACCTACACTACACTACACAACACCTACACTACACCACACAACACCTACACTACACAACACCTACACTACACCACACAACATCTACACTACACTACACTACACAACACAACACCCACACTACACAACACCTACACTACACCACACAACACCTACACTACACCACAACACCTACACTACACTACACCTACACTACACCACACAACATCTACACTAAACAACATCTACACTACACCACACCACACAACACCCACACTACACCAAAACACCCTCACTACACCACACAACATCTACACTACACCACACAACACCTACACTACACCACAATACCTTCACTACACCACACAACATCTACACTACACCACGCAACACCCACACTACACAACACCTACACTACACCACACAACACCTACACTACACCACAACACCTACACTACACTACACCTACACTACACCTGCACTACACCACACCTACACTACACCACAACACCCTCACTACACCACACAACACCTACACTACACCACAACACCCTCACTACACC
>OZ024764.1:17650347-17652847 GCA_964016885.1 Eledone cirrhosa | reverse complement strand
CTCTATATGCCACTACTTACCTCACTCTCTCTTACAATTCCCCCTCTCTCATTGAATGACCAAACTCTCTCACCCTCTCTATATACCACTACTTACCTCACTCTCACTCACAATTCCCCCTCTCTCATTGAATGACCAAACTTTCTCACCCTCTCTATATGCCACTACTTACCTTACTCTCTCTTACAATTCCCCCTCTCTCATTGAATGACCAAACTCTCTCACCCTCTCTATATGCCACTACTTAACTCACTCTCACTCACAATTCCCCCTCTCTCATTGAATGACCAAACTCTCTCACCCTCTCTATATGCCACTAATTACCTCACTCTCTCTTACGCCCTCTCTCATTGAATGACCAAACTTTCTCACCCTCTCTATATCCTACTACACCCCTCACTCTCACAATTCCCCCTCTCTCATTGAAAGACCAAACTCTCTCACCCTCTCTATATGCCACTACTTAACTCACTCTCACTCACAATTCCCCCTCTCTCATTGAATGACCAAACTCTCTCACCCTCTCTATATGCCACTACTTAACTCACTCTCACTCACAATTCCCCCTCTCTCATTGAATGACCAAACTCTCTCACCCTCTCTATATGCCACTACTTAACTCACTCTCACTCACAATTCCCCCTCTCTCATTGAATGACCAAACTCTCTCACCCTCTCTATATACCACTACTTACCTCACTCTCACAATTCCCCCTCTCTCATTGAAAGACCAAACTCTCTCACCCTCTCTATATGCCACTACTTACCTCACTCTCTCTTACAATTCCCCCTCTCTCATTGAATGACCAAACTTTCTCACCCTCTCTATATCCTACTACACCCCTCACTCTCACAATTCCCCCTCTCTCATTGAAAGACCAAACTCTCTCACCCTCTCTATATGCCACTACTTAACTCACTCTCTCTTACAATTCCCCCTCTCTCATTGAATGACCAAACTCTCTCACCCTCTCTATATACCACTACTTACCTCACTCTCACAAATCCCCCTCTCTCATTGAAAGACCAAACTCTCTCACCCTCTCTATATGCCACTACTTAACTCACTCTCACTCACAATTCCCCCTCTCTCATTGAATGACCAAACTCTCTCACCCTCTCTATATGCCACTACTTACCTCACTCTCTCTTACAATTCCCCCTCTCTCATTGAATGACCAAACTCTCTCACCCTCTCTATATGCCACTACTTAACTCACTCTCACTCACAATTCCCCCTCTCTCATTGAATGACCAAACTCTCTCACCCTCTCTATATGCCACTACTTACCTCACTCTCTCTTACAATTCCCCCTCTCTCATTGAATGACCAAACTCTCTCACCCTCTCTATATGCCACTACTTAACTCACTCTCTCTTACAATTCCCCCTCTCTCATTGAATGACCAAACTCTCTCACCCTCTCTATATCCTACTACACCCCTCACTCTCACAATTCCCCCTCTCTCATTGAAAGACCAAACTCTCTCACCCTCTCTATATGCCACTACTTAACTCACTCTCTCTTACAATTCCTCCTCTCTCATTGAATGACCAAACTCTCTCACCCTCTCTATATACCACTACTTACCTCACTCTCACAATTCCCCCTCTCTCATTGAAAGACCAAACTCTCTCACCCTCTCTATATGCCACTACTTAACTCACTCTCACTCACAATTCCCCCTCTCTCATTGAATGACCAAACTCTCTCACCCTCTCTATATGCCACTACTTACCTCACTCTCTCTTACAATTCCCCCTCTCTCATTGAATGACCAAACTCTCTCACCCTCTCTATATGCCACTACTTACCTCACTCTCTCTTACAATTCCCCCTCTATCATTGAATGACCAAACTCTCTCACCCTCTCTATATGCCACTACTTAACTCACTCTCACTCACAATTCCCCCTCTCTCATTGAATGACCAAACTTTCTCACCCTCTCTATATGCCACTACTTACCTTACTCTCTCTTACAATTCCCCCTCTCTCATTGAATGACCAAACTCTCTCACCCTCTCTATATACCACTACTTACCTCACTCTCACTCACAATTCCCCCTCTCTCATTGAATGACCAAACTTTCTCACCCTCTCTATATGCCACTACTTACCTTACTCTCTCTTACAATTCCCCCTCTCTCATTGAATGACCAAACTCTCTCACCCTCTCTATATGCCACTACTTAACTCACTCTCACTCACAATTCCCCCTCTCTCATTGAATGACCAAACTCTCTCACCCTCTCTATATGCCACTACTTAACTCACTCTCACTCACAATTCCCCCTCTCTCATTGAATGACCAAACTCTCTCACCCTCTCTATATACCACTACTTACCTCACTCTCACAATTCTCCCTCTCTCATTGAAAGACCAAACTCTCTCACCCTCTCTATATGCCACTACTTACCTCACTCTCTCTTACAATTCCCCCTCTCTCATTGAATGACCAAACTTTCTCACCCTCTCTATATCCTACTACACCCCTCAC
>OZ024764.1:17620347-17627847 GCA_964016885.1 Eledone cirrhosa | reverse complement strand
GTAAAGTTATGTTGGTATCACAGTATATCCAGTCCACGCTGTAATGTGGCCGTGTAGGTAACACGGTAAAAAGGCTCCCAGTCCACACTGTAAACGCGGTTGGTGTTAGGAAGGGCATCCAGCTCTAGAAAACCTGCCAGACAGTCCTATACGAGCGAGACATGGTCACCCGACCAATCTTGCCTCAAGTGGAATAATTCCCATCTAACCCATGCTAGCGTGGAAGATAGATGTTAAACGCTGATGATGATGATATATATATAGAGAGAGAAAGAGAACAGTAGAGTGTCTAAGTGTATGTATGTATGTATATATATGTGAACGTGTGTGTGTATATCTATGTGTAGTTACCTCTAAATTATCTCCTCTGTCCACTGTCAGCAGGTTACGGAATAAACACATCACCTGGTCAAGGAATTTCGGTTTTGCTGAACTGGACTCCAGCACCTGTAGAATATATAAAAAGGGATACATGGATTAAATATTAGGGGTCAATTCTGACTGTAGGGACGTATCTTATTCATGGCCCTTAGGCGAGACAGCAAGCAAAACTTCACGTCAACAACCTCTATTTTTCTATCAAGGTTTGTAGGCCATCCTTGTTAATTCCAGTGTGTCTTGCTATGGTATATTACTGGTATCTGAGCTTTCTGTCTTCTAATCCACCAACCTTAGGTGTGACAGACTTGTACATCTTCCTTGTTAATTCCAGTGTCTCTTGCTGTGGTATATTACTGGTATCTGAGCTTTCTGTCTTCTAATCCACCAACCTTAGGTGTGACAGACTTGTACATCTTCCTTGTTAATTCCAGTGTCTCTTGCTGTGGTATATTACTGGTATCTGAGCTTTCTGTCTTCTAATCCACCAACCTTAAGTGTGACAGACTTGTACATCTTCCTTGTTAATTCCAGTGTGTCTTGCTATGGTATATTACTGGTATCTGAGCTTTCTGTCTTCTAATCCACCAACCTTAGGTGTGTCAGACTTGTACATCTTCCTTGTTAATTCCAGTGTGTCTTGCTATGGTATATTACTGGTATCTGAGCTTTCTGTCTTCTAATCCACCAACCTTAGGTGTGTCAGACTTGTACATCTTCCTTGTTAATTCCAGTGTGTCTTGCTATGGTATATTACTGGTATCTGAGCTTCCTGTCTTCTAATCCACCAACCTTAGGTGTGTCAGACTTGTACATCTTCCTTGTTAATTCCAGTGTGTCTTGCTATGGTATATTACTGGTATCTGAGCTTTCTGTCTTCTAATCCACCAACCTTAGGTGTGACAGACTTGTACATCTTCCTTGTTAATTCCAGTGTGTCTTGCTATGGTATATTACTGGTATCTGAGCTTTCTGTCTTCTAATCCACCAACCTTAGGTGTGTCAGACTTGTACATCTTCCTTGTTAATTCCAGTGTGTCTTGCTATGGTATATTACTGGTATCTGAGCTGGTGGAGGAGATCCCTCATCTCCCACAACAGGTCTGAAACCATCTCATCTTTTACACAGAAGCAGTGCCCAGCAAACCTTGTATGACATTCAATCAGTCGTGCATCTATT
This sequence comes from Eledone cirrhosa, assembly GCA_964016885.1. Lineage (NCBI taxonomy): Eukaryota > Metazoa > Mollusca > Cephalopoda > Octopoda > Eledonidae > Eledone > Eledone cirrhosa. Next base: position 17,626,289 of record OZ024764.1, on the reverse strand, counting down.
GAAGGGACACGTGAACTGGTTTTAGGGGACATCTGTGACTGCAAGGACACGTATATTCAGCCTCCACGACCAGCAGCAGTAGCGGTGTACTCTGGGTGCTCACACAGCAGCCAACCACTTACACCACACCACCACCATCTCACACAACACTACACCACACCACCACCATCTCACACAACACTACACCACCACCATCTCACACAACACTACACCACCCCCACCATCTCACACAACACTACACCACACAACCACCTTCTCACACAACACTACACCACCACCTCCATCTCACACAACACTACACCACCACCTCCATCTCACACAACACTACACCACCCCCACCATCTCACACAACACTACACCACCACCTCCATCTCACACAACACTACACCACCCCCACCATCTCACACAACACTACACCACCATCTCCATCTCACACAACACTACACCACCATCTCACACAACACTACACCACCACCACCATCTCACACAACACTACACCACCATCTCCATCTCACACAACACTACACCACCATCTCCATCTCACACAACACTACACCACCACCACCATCTCACACAACACTACACCACCCCCACCATCTCACACAACACTACACCACACCCCCACCATCTCACACAACACTACACCACCACCACCATCTCACACAACACTACACCACCACCACCATCTCACACAACACTACACCACCCCCACCATCTCACACAACACTACACCACACCCCCACCATCTCACACAACACTACACCACCACCACCATCTCACACAACACTACACCACCCGCACCATCTCACACAACACTACACCACCCGCACCATCTCACACAACACTACACCACCACCACCATCTCACACAACACTACACCACCATCTCACACAACACTACACCACCCCCACCATCTCACACAACACTACACCACCCGCACCATCTCACACAACACTACACCACCACCACCATCTCACACAACACTACACCACCATCTCACACAACACTACACCACCCCCACCATCTCACACAACACTACACCACCACCTCCATCTCACACAACACTACACCACCCCCACCATCTCACACAACACTACACCACCATCTCACACAACACTACACCACCATCTCACACAACACTACACCACCCGCACCATCTCACACAACACTACACCACCACCACCATCTCACACAACACTACACCACCATCTCCATCTCACACAACACTACACCACCATCTCACACAACACTACACCACCATCTCACACAACACTACACCACCCGCACCATCTCACACAACACTACACCACCACCACCATCTCACACAACACTACACCACCATCTCCATCTCACACAACACTACACCACCATCTCACACAACACTACACCACCACCACCATCTCACACAACACTACACCACCATCTCACACAACACTACACCACCCCCACCATCTCACACAACACTACACCACCATCTCACACAACACTACACCACCACCACCATCTCACACAACACTACACCACCCCCACCATCTCACACAACACTACACCACACCCCCACCATCTCACACAACACTACACCACCACCACCATCTCACACAACACTACACCACCACCACCATCTCACACAACACTACACCACCCCCACCATCTCACACAACACTACACCACACCCCCACCATCTCACACAACACTACACCACCACCACCATCTCACACAACACTACACCACCCGCACCATCTCACACAACACTACACCACCCGCACCATCTCACACAACACTACACCACCACCACCATCTCACACAACACTACACCACCATCTCACACAACACTACACCACCCCCACCATCTCACACAACACTACACCACCCGCACCATCTCACACAACACTACACCACCACCACCATCTCACACAACACTACACCACCATCTCCATCTCACACAACACTACACCACCATCTCACACAACACTACACCACCCCCACCATCTCACACAACACTACACCACCACCTCCATCTCACACAACACTACACCACCCCCACCATCTCACACAACACTACACCACCATCTCACACAACACTACACCACCATCTCACACAACACTACACCACCCGCACCATCTCACACAACACTACACCACCACCACCATCTCACACAACACTACACCACCATCTCCATCTCACACAACACTACACCACCATCTCACACAACACTACACCACCATCTCACACAACACTACACCACCCGCACCATCTCACACAACACTACACCACCACCACCATCTCACACAACACTACACCACCATCTCCATCTCACACAACACTACACCACCATCTCACACAACACTACACCACCACCACCATCTCACACAACACTACACCACCATCTCACACAACACTACACCACCCCCACCATCTCACACAACACTACACCACCATCTCACACAACACTACACCACCCGCACCATCTCACACAACACTACACCACCCCCACCATCTCACACAACACTACACCACCACCACCATCTCACACAACACTACACCACCCCCACCATCTCACACAACACTACACCACACCACCACCATCTCACACAACACTACACCACCACCACCATCTCACACAACACTACACCACCCCCACCATCTCACACAACACTACACCACACCACCACCATCTCACACAACACTACACCACCCCCACCATCTCACACAACACTACACCACCACCACCATCTCACACAACACTACACCACCACCACCATCTCACACAACACTACACCACCATCTCCATCTCACACAACACTACACCACCATCTCACACAACACTACACCACCACCACCATCTCACACAACACTACACCACCATCTCACACAACACTACACCACCCCCACCATCTCACACAACACTACACCACCATCTCACACAACACTACACCACCCGCACCATCTCACACAACACTACACCACCCCCACCATCTCACACAACACTACACCACCACCACCATCTCACACAACACTACACCACCCCCACCATCTCACACAACACTACACCACACCACCACCATCTCACACAACACTACACCACCACCACCATCTCACACAACACTACACCACCCCCACCATCTCACACAACACTACACCACACCACCACCATCTCACACAACACTACACCACCCCCACCATCTCACACAACACTACACCACACCACCACCATCTCACACAACACTACACCACCCCCACCATCTCACACAACACTACACCATCTCACACCCCCACTGCACCATCACCATTTCACACCACACCCCCACTGTCTCACACAACACTACACCATCTCACATCACCACACCACACCCCACCTGACACAACACTACTCCAGTCACCACACCCCACCACCACCACCACCACCACCACCACCACACCACACCACACCACCACTTACCTTAACAATTACAGGTACCGTATCTGTTACAAAACTCTTCCATATTTTCGTTGTTAACTTCTGACGCTGGAATTGAGAAAGACAGGTTTGGTGACAACAACACACCACCACCACTACTATCACCACCACCACCACCTCCACCACTACTATCACCACCACCACCACCACATACATAGCAGCACCACACCACCGCTATATCACAACACCATACCATATGACACCACCACCACTACACCACACCATACCATACAACATACATTACACCACACCACACTACAACATACATTACACTACACCAGACCACACCAAACACTCCAGACACCACATCACACCACCAAACACTCCAGACACCACACCACACCTAACTCCACCACTACCACACCTAACTCCACCACTACACCACACCACATCACACTTAACACCACCACTACACCACACCTAACACCACCACTACACCACACCACACCTAACACCACCACCACACTACAACAACAAAATATACTTACCATGTTCCTGTCCACCATACAACACACCACACCACCACTACACCACACCTAACTCCACCACTACACCACACCATACCTAACACCACCACACTACAACAAAATATACTTACCATGTTCCTGTCCACCATACAACACACCACACCTAACACCACCACCACACCACCACTACACCACACTACAACAAAATATACTTACCATGTTCCTGTCCACCATACACCACACCACACCTAACTCCACCACCACACCTAACTCCACCACTACACCACACCACACCTAACACCACCACTACACCACACCACACCTAACACCACCACTATACCACACCTAACACCACTACACCACACCACACCTAACACCACCACCACACTACAACCAAATATACTTACCATGTTCCTGTCCACCATACAACACAACACCTAACACCACCACTACACCACACCACACCTAACACCACCACTACACCACACCACACACCACACCACTACACCACACCACTACACCACCACTACACCACACCACACCTAACACCACCACCACACCACACCTAACACCACCACCACACTACAACAACCAAATATACTTACCATGTTCCTGTCCACCATACAACACAACAATCTGGCAGCTTTCAACTGAAAGACAACAGAGATAAGTCAGGGTTATTGTTTATTGTATATTATATAAATACATCATCGTTTAACGTCTATCTTCCACGCTAGCATGGGTTAGACGGGAATTGTCCCACTTGAGGTAAGACTGGTCGGGTGACTGTGCCTTGCTTGTATAGTACCCCGGTATTTGCAGGGCTTACGTTCCTTGAGCACCCACGAAGAGTGAAAAACCACAAATATTGGACGTGGTCCATAAAAATGCCTATAAACGTCAAAACATAACGTAAGATATAGGCCGACAAATACAGTATTATGTTATTGAGAATTTAGTGTTAAAAAGCATGAAAAAACATATATTTGTTTCTACTTTAAGCACAAGGCCAGCAATTACCCAGTTCATTACTGGTACTTTGAAAAAACATATATTGCCACGAAAAAAGTCATAAAAAATTAATGGAAGATATTTACGATTCAGTGAATATGAGGTGGGTTCCATGAATAATTATTAGATAGGTTCTAAAGAAAAATCTGCGAATAACACATATATATCATTTATGTTACATTGTTTATTGATGATAAAATAATCTCCACACTAACACCTTACACTACCATCTTCCTATACACCCCCCCAACAGCCTACACCACCAACCCCCCTACCCTACAGTCCCCACCCGACCCCTTTACTCACCCGTTTTGTCAGTTTTTCCTCCTCTGTTGACATCACAGATACAAGTTCACTGCTTTCCTGCCAAAACAACACCTGGAAAAACGACAACAACAACAACAACATTAACAACACAGTTCTCATCATCACCACCATCATCATCATCTAATGTCCAGCTTCCCAGCTTGTTAGAGTTAAGTGGGTCATCACAGACAGTGTCATTACCCATGCAGGGAGCAACTGGCCTCAGACAGGCTGGTACGGTCACATCTTCTTTATATATAGTTCCACATTCTACAGAGTGTATTTTATTATAACTCCATCACGAGAGAAGTTTTCTAAGACTGGATGCCCTTCCTTTCACCAACCACTTTACAGAGTATACTGGGTGTATTTATCATGTAGATCACCAAAACTAGGGAGGTCGTGTGATGTCCTTGACACAACTAAAGGGTCCTCCAGAATCCTTTAACCCTTTAGCATTTAAACCCGCCATATCCAGCCAGAATTCTCTCACCTCTTTCTGGTCAAACCGGCTGTAACTGGCCACTCATACTGATGTTAAGGTATTGTTCTCAAAATAAATAATATCAAAATCTCATAGATTTGATATTATGTGAGGTAAAGCCTTTACTGTGAAAATACAATAGTATATATAGAGTAATGTAAATGTTATGTGAGATATTATGTGAGGTAAAGCCTTTACTGTGACAATATAATAGTA
>OZ024764.1:17587847-17607847 GCA_964016885.1 Eledone cirrhosa | reverse complement strand
TAGGGAGGTTGCCATGTCCTTGACCAGACTAAACAACCCTCTTCACTATATAGTGTCCATTACCCAACTACCACTTTACAGAGTGTACTGGGTGTATTTTATCAGCCCTAGGGAGGTTGCCATGTCCTTGACCAGACAAAACAACCCTCTTCACTATATAGTGTCCATTACCCAACTACCACTTTACAGAGTGTACTGGGTGTATTTTATCAGCCCTAGGGAGGTTGCCATGTCCTTGACCAGACTAAACAACCCTCTTCACTATATAGTGTCCATTACCCAACTACCACTTTACAGAGTGTACTAGGTGTATTTTATCAGCCCTAGGGAGGTTGCCATGTCCTTGACCAGACTAAACAACCCTCTTCACTATATAGTGTCCATTACCCAACTACCACTTTACAGAGTGTACTAGGTGTATTTTATCAGCCCTAGGGAGGTTGCCATGTCCTTGATGAGACTAAACAACCCTCTTCACTATATAGTGTCCATTACCCAACTCCCACTTTACAGAGTGTACTGGGTGTATTTTATCAGCCCTAGGGAGGTTGCCATGTCCTTGACCAGACAAAACAACCCTCTTCACTATATAGTGTCCATTACCCAACTACCACTTTACAGAGTGTACTAGGTGTATTTTATCAGCCCTAGGGAGGTTGCCATGTCCTTGACCAGACAAAACAACCCTCTTCACTATATAGTGTCCATTACCCAACTACCACTTTACAGAGTGTACTGGGTGTATTTTATCAGCCCTAGGGAGGTTGCCATGTCCTTGACCAGACAAAACAACCCTCTTCACTATATAGTGTCCATTACCCAACTACCACTTTACAGAGTGTACTAGGTGTATTTTATCAGCCCTAGGGAGGTTGCCATGTCCTTGACCAGACAAAACAACCCTCTTCACTATATAGTGTCCATTACCCAACTACCACTTTACAGAGTGTACTGGGTGTATTTTATCAGCCCTAGGGAGGTTGCCATGTCCTTGACCAGACAAAACAACCCTCTTCACTATATAGTGTCCATTACCCAACTACCACTTTACAGAGTGTACTAGGTGTATTTTATCAGCCCTAGGGAGGTTGCCATGTCCTTGACCAGACAAAACAACCCTCTTCACTATATAGTGTCCATTACCCAACTACCACTTTACAGAGTGTACTAGGTGTATTTTATCAGCCCTAGGGAGGTTGCCATGTCCTTGACCAGACTAAACAACCCTCTTCACTATATAGTGTCCATTACCCAACTACCACTTTACAGAGTGTACTAGGTGTATTTTATCAGCCCTAGGGAGGTTGCCATGTCCTTGACCAGACAAAACAACCCTCTTCACTATATAGTGTCCATTACCCAACTACCACTTTACAGAGTGTACTGGGTGTATTTGAATACAGTGTAATTTATTTAATATTTTATCAGAAACACAGTAACAAGAGGGTTGAACTGTAGAGAAAAATGGAGAGATGGTATCACAGAGGGGAGGGTATAGAGTGTACTCACGTCTGTGACAAGCCCCAGGGGGAGGAGACAGTATAGTGTGTACTTATGTCTGTGACAAGCCCCAGGGGGAGGAGACAGTATAGTGTGTACTTACGTCTGTGACAAGCCCCAGGGGGAGGAGACAGTATAGTGTGTACTTACGTCTGTGACAAGCCCCAGGGGGTGGGAGACAGTATTATGTGTACTTACGTTTGTGACAAGCCCCAGGGGGTGGGAGACAGTATTATGTGTACTTACGTCTGTGACAAGCCCCAGGGGGTGGGAGACAGTATAGGGTGTACTTACATCTGTGAGAAGCCCCAGAGTTAGGGGTGTGATGTGGTCGTTGACAGCCGAGAAGATACTGGTTGCTATGGCACGAGAGAGTTTGGAAGGGTGGGTCATCATACCGATAAGGACATCTAGCAGGACATCCAACCAGTCGGGTTCTGAAATAGCAAGGGTTAACAGGGACTGTAAGGGCTGAATATAGAGTACTTAGGGGTTAATGTAGGGACAGGGTTAAAATATACAGGGGTAACACACTAGGGATTAATGTATAGTACTAGGGGTCAAGATAGGTTTAGAATTAACAGGAACTATAAGGGCTTAATTTATAGTAGGGGTCAAAAGAAGGGTAACACGAAGAGTAATATATGTATATATATATATATATATATATATATATTACTTAAAGAGGGAATATCAATTTAGGGGTAACACCGTAGGAGTTTATTGTGAAGTACTTAGGGGTTAATGTAGGGTTAGGGGTGACATGGACATGCTCAACAGAACTGGGGTTAATATAGAGCATTAGGGTTAAAGTAGGGGTCAGACCAGAATTAGGGTTCGTTACTTACCATCCTCTGAAGATTTGACCCTCTTTTTAACAGCATTTTCACAGCAAGACAGACTGTCCTGGAAATATAGATATAGGTGTGTATATATATATATATATATACACACACATACACAGTATATTGACTGTATATATATATATATATGAGAGAGAGAGAGAGAGAGAGAAATGTAGAAGGTGTATATTTACCTGTATGACATCTAAGCAGTTTTGAGGGTCACAGAACACCTGGAGGGCCAGGTAAGTGAGGAGAATCTCAAAGGCATAAATATTCTTACTTTCAGAGTGGTCAGTTTTCTGGTGGACAGAGAGAGAACATTAGAGTGGTGGTGGTAGTAGTGGTGACTGTGGTAGTGGTGGTGGTGGACAGAGAGGTGGTGGTGGTGGTGGTGGACAGAGAGAGGATGGTGGTGGTGGTGGACAGAGAGAGGATAGTGGTGGTGGTAGACAGAGAGAGAGAGGGGATAGTGGTGGTGACAGTGGTGGTGGTGGTGTTGGTGGAGATGGTGACAGTGGTGGTGGTGGTGTTGGTGGAGATGGTGACAGTGGTGGTGGTGGTGTTGGTGGAGATGGTGACAGTGGTGGTGGTGGTGTTGGTGGAGATGGTGACAGTGGTGGTGATATGTAGCCAGCAACTGACACACAGTAAAATAAAATGTCTTACAATTGACTGCATCTGTGACAACATCTGTTTGATCTGGTGAAGGGCTTGTAGTGTCTGGAATAGAAATTATATATTATATTATATAATACATATTATATAATAATATATATATATAATATATTGTATAATAATTGTTTCTACGTTAGGCACAAGGCCAGCAATTATCCAGTACATTACTGGTACTTTATTTTATCGACCCCGTAAGGATGAAAGGCAAAGTCAACCTCGGCGGGATTTGAACTCAGACCGTATATATTATATAATAATATATTATATAATATATTGTATAATATATTATATAATAATATATATATATAATATATTGTATAATATATATATATAATATATTATATAATAATATAATATAGTTCTACCTAACTCGTCCCTTGGACTGAGTGCTCTACCACTACGGATATTACCTTCCAGTGTTCCACCACTATATATATATGTATATATATACACATACATATTTATATATATATATATATATATATATATTTATATCATCATCATCATCCCCGTTTTACGTCCGTTCTTCCACGCTAGCATGGGTTAGACGGGTTGTCTTGTTGTGGGCAGTGTCTGGTTGGCTGACTATGCCTTGCTCATACAGGAACTGTATATATATATATATATACATATATACATACATATATGTATTCTAGGGCGGGTAAAATTCCCGAGATCCATGGACGAGTTCTCTCCAGCAGTCTCTGTCCCTCATTATCGCTGCCATGTCCTGCGTCTCCCACAGACCAGTGTCTGTCCTTAGGGCATCAACATACGTTAACCTTGGTCTTCCTCTTCCAGTGATTCCATGTAGGGGCTCCCAGTATACACTGAGGATGAAAAACTCAGAGCTGTACGGGAGCCTCCTAAAAGTCAGCTCAAAAGTGTCACAGAGGAGACTGAGGTTAGCTGGACATGCTCACCGACATCCAGAGTTGGCATTGCACTCAGTGCTCCTGTGGGAGCCCCTACATATGTATACATATATATATATATATATACAAACACACACTGCCAGATACACACACAAAGACACACATTAGCAAATATACAACACATAGACAAACCAGTGGTCAAGAGACCCCCCCTCTCCACCCACACTCACCTCTTCATTTAATTCTTTCAGTGGTTTCACAACATCTGGGTTACTGACCAAAGACTGGAGAGAAAAAACAGGGAGAGAAAAATCAACACCATATCACAAAAATGTTTCAAATAAAGCCCCTTTATTTAATATCGTTACATTTACTTAATGATAAGACAGAGGTCCCTATCATTAAAAGACCCCCAAACCTCCCTGGGAGATATAACCTTGTAGGAGGCCAGCTAAACCTACATAGGTGTGAACTGTAACATGATAGGACTGAGGTCCCTACCATTAAAACACCCAAGAAACCTCCTATGAGTTACAACCCTGTAGGAGTCTAACTAATCCTACATAGCTGTGAGCTGTAACAACATGATAGGACTGGGGTCCCTGTCATTAAAACACCTGAGAAAGCTCCTATGCAATGTAACCTTATAGCAGGCCAGCTAAGGCTGTGGCAGGTATGGCCAGCGATAAGAACAACAACAATATTTACCTCAACGTATGAAAATATCTTCTGGACTGTCATGGCGATGTGTTTTTTCTTGTTTTTATCTGGAGAAGAAATTGAAAATGTAAATAATTTTACTAACTGATTAGTTAGGGTTCCAGGTTTGGGGCTGTCTTTGATCAAAGGTCTACAGGATCAGGACTGACCTGGGGCTAAACACCACCACAACAACCACTTACCAGATTTAATGGTGATTATCTTGAGAAAGTTTTTCACAAAGGCCATGTGGCACGTCTTCTGTAGCTTCTCACCAAAACTCAGGGGTTCCCTGTTACACTGCAATAGAGAGAAAGGGGAGATATTAGGAGTCATTTAATTAAATTTGCTAAGGGTAAAACTCTATCGTTATCTTGGGACCTTAAATTTTCTAATGGCTTTTAAAATTATTTAAATTTATTTAAATATAACAGAGTTTTGTAGCTTGTTTGAAACATTGTTGAATAGGAAATACAAATTTAAATAATTTTGAAAACCATATAACTCATTGTTTATATATATGTGTGTGACTGAAGCTCACGGTGGAGATGACGAAGGACCGTGACGAGTGGAGAGATGCTGTGCTGCTGGATAAGACCCGTCCCACCCTCGCAAGCAGGGAAGAGCGGACGTATGATGATGATGATTTAAAATCCCTTACGTGTGGTATCTGCGTTGAGGGTTTTACGGAGATGAAGAAGGCATGTCTGAAGAGGTATTGGAGGATAGAGGCATGGTGGCCATGTCTGGACTCTTCTTCTTTTTCTTCTTGACCGGCGGTAGCGCTGGTGGTGGTGCTGGTGGTGGTGGTGGTGTGGCCGAAGAACAGACCAAGCTGGTTAATGGACCACTGACGGACGGACGGACCACTTAACTGCAAACTGAAAAGAAACAATAGTAATAGTAGTAGTAGTGGTGTTACTAGTAATAGTAGTAGTAGTGGTTGTACTAATAGTAGTAGTAGTGGTGTTACTAGTAATAGTAGTAGTAGTGGTTGTACTAATAGTAGTAGTGGTGGTGTTACTAGTAATAGTAGTGGTAGTAGTGGTGGTTGTACTAATAGTAGTAGTGGTGGTGTTACTAGTAATAGTAGTAGTAGTAGTGGTTGTACTAATAGTAATAGTAGTAGTGGTTGTAGTAGTAGTAGTGGTGGTGTTACTAGTGGTAGTAGTAGTAGTAGTGGTAGTGGAAGTAGTAGTAGTGGTAGTAGTAGTAGTGGAAGTAGTAGTAGTGGTAGTAGTAGTGATAGTAGTAGTAGTAGTAGTAGTAGTGGAAGTAGTAGTAGTAGTAGTAGTAGTAGTAGTGGTAGTAGTAGTAGTGGAAGTAGTAGTGGTAGTAGTAGTAGTAGTGGTAGTAGTAGTAGTAGTAGTAGTGGAAGTAGTGGTAGTAGTAGTAGTAGTAGTAGTGGAAGTAGTAGTAGTAGTAGTAGTGGAAGTAGTAGTAGTAGTAGTAGAAGTGGTGGTTGTAGTAGTAGTAGTAGTGGTAGTAGTAGTGGAAGTAGTAGTGGTGGTAGTAGTAGAAGTGGTGGTTGTAGTGGTAGTAGTAGTGGAAGTAGTAGTAGTAGTGGAAGTAGTAGTAGTAGTAGTAGTGGAAGTAGTAGTAGTGGTAGTAGTAGTAGTAGTAGTAGTGGTAGTAGTAGTAGTGGTGGTTGTAGTAGTAGTGGTAGTAGTAGTGGAAGTAGTAGTAGTAGTAGTGGTAGTAGTGGTAGTAGTTGTAGTAGTAGTAGTTGTAGTAGTAGTGGAGATGCGATTGCCACCACTATAAAAATATAATAATAATAATTTCTAGTATAGACACTAGGCCAGTAATTTGGGGGGAGGGGAAAGTCGACCCCGTAAAGATGAAGGGCAAAGACCTACCCATAAAATGGTTGCCCTTCGATAAGGTTCATAATTTCTTGACTTAGTTCCTCCGACACTTTTGCTGACAACTGGAAAATACAAGAGAGGTGATAGGTGGGTTATTTAATACAAGAGAGGTGATAGGTGGGTTATTTAATACAAGAGAGGTGATAGGTGGGTTATTTAATACAAGAGAGGTGATAGGTGGGTTATTTAATACAAGAGAGGTGATAGGTGGGTTATTTAATACAAGAGAGGTGATAGGTGGGTTATTTAATACAAGAGAGGTGATAGGTGGGTTATTTAATACAAGAGAGGTGATAGGTGGGTTATTTAATACAAGAGAGGTGATAGGTGGGTTATTTAATACAAGAGAGGTGATAGGTGGGTTATTTAATACAAGAGAGGTGATAGGTGGGTTATTTAATACAAGAGAGGTGATAGGTGGGTTATTTAATACAGGAGAGGTGATAGGTGGGTTATTTAATACAAGAGAGGTGATAGGTGGGTTATTTAATACAAGAGAGGTGATAGGTGGGTTATTTAATACAAGAGAGGTGATAGGTGGGTTATTTAATACAAGAGAGGTGATAGGTGGGTTATTTAATACAAGAGAGGTGATAGGTGGGTTATTTAATACAGGAGAGGTGATAGGTGGGTTATTTAATACAAGAGAGGTGATAGGTGGGTTATTTAATACAAGAGAGGTGATAGGTGGGTTATTTAATACAAGAGAGGTGATAGGTGGGTTATTTAATACAAGAGAGGTGATAGGTGGGTTATTTAATACAGGAGAGGTGATAGGTGGGTTATTTAATACAAGAGAGGTGATAGGTGGGTTATTTAATACAAGAGAGGTGATAGGTGGGTTATTTAATACAAGAGAGGTGATAGGTGGGTTATTTAATACAAGAGAGGTGATAGGTGGGTTATTTAATACAAGAGAGGTGATAGGTGGGTTATTTAATACAAGAGAGGTGATAGGTGGGTTATTTAATACAAGAGAGGTGATAGGTGGGTTATTTAATACAAGAGAGGTGATAGGTGGGTTATTTAATACAAGAGAGGTGATAGGTGGGTTATTTAATACAAGAGAGGTGATAGGTGGGTTATTTAATACAAGAGAGGTGATAGGTGGGTTATTTAATACAAGAGAGGTGATAGGTGGGTTATTTAATACAGGAGAGGTGATAGGTGGGTTATTTAATACAAGAGAGGTGATAGGTGGGTTATTTAATACAAGAGAGGTGATAGGTGGGTTATTTAATACAAGAGAGGTGATAGGTGGGTTATTTAATACAAGAGAGGTGATAGGTGGGTTATTTAATACAAGAGAGGTGATAGGTGGGTTATTTAATACAGGAGAGGTGATAGGTGGGTTATTTAATACAAGAGAGGTGATAGGTGGGTTATTTAATACAAGAGAGGTGATAGGTGGGTTATTTAATACAAGAGAGGTGATAGGTGGGTTATTTAATACAAGAGAGGTGATAGGTGGGTTATTTAATACAGGAGAGGTGATAGGTGGGTTATTTAATACAAGAGAGGTGATAGGTGGGTTATTTAATACAAGAGAGGTGATAGGTGGGTTATTTAATACAAGAGAGGTGATAGGTGGGTTATTTAATACAAGAGAGGTGATAGGTGGGTTATTTAATACAGGAGAGGTGATAGGTGGGTTATTTAATACAAGAGAGGTGATAGGTGGGTTATTTAATACAAGAGAGGTGATAGGTGGGTTATTTAATACAAGAGAGGTGATAGGTGGGTTATTTAATACAGGAGAGGTGATAGGTGGGTTATTTAATACAGGAGAGGTGATAGGTGGGTTATTTAATACAAGAGAGGTGATAGGTGGGTTATTTAATACAAGAGAGGTGATAGGTGGGTTATTTAATACAAGAGAGGTGATAGGTGGGTTATTTAATACAAGAGAGGTGATAGGTGGGTTATTTAATATAAGAGAGGTGATAGGTGGGTTATTTAATACAAGAGAGGTGATAGGTGGGTTATTTAATAGGGTAAATATATATATTGTGGTAGAATGACACACACACCAACCCTATTACCAACATGTGGTACAATAACACACACACACACACCACCCCTATTATCAACATGTGGTACAATAACACACACACACCACCCCTATTATCAATATGTGGTACAATAACACACACACACTATTACCAACATGTGGCACGATGACACACACACACTACTCCTATTACCAACATGTGGTACAATAACACACACAGACCTCTATTACCAACATGTGGTACAATGACACACACATCACCCCTATTACCAACATGTGGTACAATAACACACACACACCACCCCTATTACTTACATGTGGTACAATGGCAGAGAGAACTGCGTGCAGTTCCATTGTTTGAGTTTTCTCACTGTCCAGTGATGTGGTGAAACATTTGACCACAGCAGAGTGGAGGGAGTCATCTTTTCTGGTGGCCAGGAGAGAGCACAGACTGTCCAGCTGAAAACAGAGATAATACACACAATATATATATATTGATATACTTGGGGAGGGTCATATTGTTATAATATTGCCAGAAATAATAACAGAACACACTCACTGTTTGGTTGGGGTTGGTTTTCGCTTCTGTATCTTTTATATCTCCATAGTTAATTTATCTGGCAATCAATGTTTATCATTGATTGACCAATGGTTAAAAATACAGATATATATATATATATATAGTCTATCAAAGTACTTTCATCACACATGTGTGACATCATCAGTGGTACTATTGTGTTTTCTCCTGTTGTATTGTAATGCCTACACCATTTTTATTTAATTTATATATATATATATATAGATATGTATGTATGTATATATATATATATATATATATATTTGTTTTTAATGGGTAGAAATATCCGAGACCCCCAGCAGACAACTGATGAAGGAAAACTTTCTCCCGTTCATGCTTTCTTCTTATATTTAAGTATACCTTATCTAGCAACTACACAACCTTCTCTCTTGTTCATATATATATATATAGTTATGTAATAAACAACATAAGGCAATTATTTATAATTGCCTTATGTTGTTTATTACATAACTATTAAGCTCTGTAACCTACATAGAGCACTCTTTTTTCCTGGACCTTTCCGATGGAATTACTTCATTTATATATATATATAAAAACATATATATATATATATACACATCTATATGTATATATATATACACACACACATTTATAAATATATATATAGAGAGAGAGAGAGAGAGAGAGAGAGAGAGAGAGAGAGAGAGAGAGAGAGAGAGAGAGAGAGAGAGAGAGAGAGAGAGAGAGAGAGAGAGAGAGAATTTATCTTAGACAAAAAGCAGAAGCTACCTACCACCATTTGTGCTGAAGACTTGTCCGTATTGATGAACTTAAGATCTGTAAACACCGTTTCACAGACATGTTTAGATAACAACATCTCAATCTGGAAAAGTAAACATATAAACACTTTAACACTTTCATTACCCTATTTCTAATGAAAAACAAAGGTTCTTACATAAAACGGGTTTTCTTCTTAGATAAATACATAAAGAGGTTTTGTATCATAGAAATCGGTGCAATTTCAGGCAGTTTGGTATCAAAAGGATCAAACAGTTATTTTTTAAACTCAAATCAATCATCCATACCTGTTCAATATCCAAGGGTTTCTTGATCAATTCCGATAAGAGGAACATACCGAGACGTCTTTTGGAGAGTTCGCCATGAAATAGGGTCTCTGAAGATAAAACAGTTAGATTTACAAGGCAGAACAAACATCACAAGGGACTGCTCTCACACAGAGCAGAGACATCCCTCCATCGTACCATTAGATAATGTAGTCCTAGATACACTGTGTCTGTATATAAGACAGGACACATTAGATAATGTAGTCCTAGATATACTGTCTCAGGACACATTAGATAATGTAGTCCTAGGTAGACTGTGTCTGTATATAAGACAGGACACATTAGATAATGTAGTCCTAGGTACACTGTGTCTGTATATAAGACAGGACACATTAGATAATGTAGTCCTAGGTACACTGTGTCTATATATAAGACAGGACACATTAGATAATGTAGTCCTAGATACACTGTGTCTGTATATAAGACAGGACACATTAGATATTGTAGTCCTAGATACACTGTGTCTGTATATAAGACAGGACACATTAGATAATGTAGTCCTAGATACACTGTGTCTGTATATAAGACAGGACACATTAGATAGTGTAGTCCTAGGTACACTGTGTCTGTATATAAGACAGGACACATTAGATAATGTAGTCCTAGGTACACTGTGTCTGTATATAAGACAGGACACATTAGATAATGTAGTCCTAGATATACTGTCTCAGGACACATTAGATAATGTAGTCCTAGGTAGACTGTGTCTGTATATAAGACAGGACACATTAGATAATGTAGTCCTAGGTACACTGTGTCTGTATATAAGACAGGACACATTAGATAATGTAGTCCTAGGTACACTGTGTCTATATATAAGACAGGACACATTAGATAATGTAGTCCTAGATACACTGTGTCTGTATATAAGACAGGACACATTAGATATTGTAGTCCTAGATACACTGTGTCTGTATATAAGACAGGACACATTAGATAATGTAGTCCTAGATACACTGTGTCTGTATATAAGACAGGACACATTAGATAGTGTAGTCCTAGGTACACTGTGTCTGTATATAAGACAGGACACATTAGATAATGTAGTCCTAGGTACACTGTGTCTGTATATAAGACAGGACACATTAGATAATGTAGTCCTAGGTACACTGTGTCTGTATATAAGACAGGACACATTAGATAATGTAGTCCTAGGTAGACTGTGTCTGTATATAAGACAGGACACATTAGATAATGTAGTCCTAGATAGACTGTGTCTGTATATAAGACAGGACACATTAGATAATGTAGTCCTAGGTACACTGTGTCTGTATATAAGACAGGACACATTAGATAATGTAGTCCTAGATACACTGTGTCTGTATATAAGACAGGACACATTAGATAATGTAGTCCTAGGTACACTGTGTCTGTATATAAGACAGGGCACATTAGATAATGTAGTCCTAGATACACTGTGTCTGTATATAAGACAGGACACATTAGATAATGTAGTCCTAGGTACACTGTGTCTGTATATAAGACAGGACACATTAGATAGTGTAGTCCTAGATACACTGTGTCTGTATATAAGACAGAACACATTAGATAATGTAGTCCTAGATATACTGTGTCTGTATATAAGACAGGACACATTAGATAATGTAGTCCTAGATACACTGTGTCTGTATATAAGACAGGACACATTAGATAATGTAGTCCTAGGTACACTGTGTCTGTATATAAGACAGGACACATTAGATAATGTAGTCCTAGATACACTGTGTCTGTATATAAGACAGGGCACATTAGATAATGTAGTCCTAGGTACACTGTGTCTGTATATAAGACAGGACACATTAGATAATGTAGTCCTAGATACACTGTGTCTGTATATAAGACAGGGCACATTAGATAATGTAGTCCTAGGTACACTGTGTCTGTATATAAGACAGGACACATTAGATAATGTAGTCCTAGATACACTGTGTCTGTATATAAGACAGGGCACATTAGATAATGTAGTCCTAGGTACACTGTGTCTGTATATAAGACAGGACACATTAGATAATGTAGTCCTAGATACACTGTGTCTGTATATAAGACAGGACACATTAGATAATGTAGTCCTAGGTACACTGTGTCTGTATATAAGACAGGACACATTAGATAATGTAGTCCTAGGTGGACTGTGTCTGTATATAAGACAGGACACATTAGATAATGTAGTCCTAGATACACTGTGTCTGTATATAAGACAGGGCACATTAGATAATGTAGTCCTAGGTACACTGTGTCTGTATATAAGACAGGATCGTCACAACTGGAACATCTTTGATCATATTATAGGTCTACAGGATCAGGACTGACCTGGGGCTAAACAACACCCAGAACACTACATTCCTTTCCTCTCTCCATCCTAACATACCTTGTGGACACACAGTGAAGATCAGACAGGGGAGACAATCCTAAGTGACCTTCACCCAGGATTAGAGCCACGGCAATGATACTTACCACCGACCTCTTTCCAGAATATTCTGACCATGTCCGGAGAAAGTTCCTGGACCAGGAGTTTACTGACGTTGTGTATGAGGGGATGGCCACGTGTGGACTCCTGAAATATATAGTGTAGATGTGTGAGTGTGTCATATATATATATATGTGTGTGTGTCACATATATATATATATATGTATGTATATACACTCACAGACATATATACTTCCTTATTCACTCACACAGACTGATACTGTATATATGTATATATACATACATACGTATATATACATATACATACACACATACGTATATATACATATACATACACACATACAGATACATATATATATATATATATATATATATATATACACATACATACATATATACACATATATACATACACATAGATATATATACACATACATATATATATATATATATATACACACATACATACATGCCTATATATCCATATACACTGATTATATATCACCACCATTTATCCTCTACTTTCTACACATACAGACTGACATTACATACACACACACAACACAGACTGCCTATAATGAACACCACGACATCACATACCTCCAGAACTGACACAATATGTTTATATGTTTTCTCTCCAATTACCGTCTTACTCAGCCAATGTTTCTTAAGGAACGGCTTGTCTATCTTCAACTGAAAAACAACAATTAATTCAACATCGTCATTATTTAATTAGTTAATTAATTAACCCTTTAGCATTTACATTACTCTATAGTTATAAAAATATTCAAATTATTGTGTAGTGCTCAGGTGCACTACAACTCATCAAAGATGCATGTATAGTACATAGAATAATGTACAAATGTCAGGAAAGTGAACAGTGTATGAGTCATGATATGTCTGTGAGTGTATGGAGGGGGAATATCAGGTGTAGTGTTGGTGAATTTCAGGAAGGATGGAGGTTTTAAAGGATTCAGTGTCTCGACAGCTAACAAGTGATGCAGGTAGTTTGTTCCATGGAGGTTTTAAAGGATGCAGTGTCTCGACAGCTAACAACTGATGCATGTAGTTTGTTCCATGGAGGTTTTAAAGGATGCAGTGTCTCGACAGCTAACAACTGATGCTGGTAGTTTGTTCCATGGAGGTTTTAAAGGATGCAGTGTCTCAACAGCTAACAACTGATGCAGGTAGTTTGTTCCATGCTTCAGCAACTCTGAGCGTGAAAAAATGTTTCCGAAAGTCATGGGAGCTGTGCTGTTTTCTGACTTTGTAGGCATATCCACGTGTGTTAGACACATGGAATTAAAAAAGGTGCTCAGGATTGTTGTTGGCAAGATGGTTAATAATCTTGTGGATGTCTACCAAGTCAGTTGCCAGACGTCGGAGCTTCAATGTATCGATACCCAGGGAAGCAAGGCGTTCAGAGTATGGTAGATGCCTGATGGAGGGTATTCGCTTGTCTTGTATTTTCACAGTAAAGGCTTTACCTCACATAACATTTACATTACTCTATATATACTATTGTATTTTCATGGTAAAGGCTTTACCTCACGTATAGTATCTTTACTGGTGGACAGATTGTTGTCAAAATTTACAGTATTACAGTAAAGACTTTAATATTTAATGTGATGTAGTCATAGTGTTGTTTTGTATTTTTCAACAATGTCTTACTAATGTGGTTTCATGTGGAACAGAATGCCATGAGTCAAGGCACTGCCCCAGCATGGCCACAGTAAAAGAATATAATTGTTATACTCACAGGCAGGTGTTGTTTACACATCAAGAGGACTTCCAGTCTCTCAGGTGTCACATCCTTCCACCCCATTGACAGATCCTTCTCGAGGACTGGCCAGATTTTAGTCTCAAAGTCTTCATGTGTCACCAACTGAAAGGGGCCAGAGGTTAGAGGTCAGAGAAGTGACTCAGAGATTGGAGTGGTGACCCAGAGGTCAGTGAGGTGACCCAGAGGTCAGAGAAGTGACTCAGAGATTGGAGTGGTGACCCAGAGGTTGGAGAAGTGACTCAGAGATTGGAGTGGTGACCCAGAGGTCAGTGAGGTGACCCAGAGGTTGGAGAAGTGACTCAGAGATTGGAGTGGTGAACCAGAGGTCAGTGAGGTGACCCAGAGGTCAGTGAGGTGACCCAGAGGTCAGTGAGGTGACCCAGAGGTTGGAGAAGTGATATTGTTTACTTGTAATATACATTCTGAATTCACCAATATCTCTAACATATATATATATATATATATATATATGTGAGCACTGGCTTCAATCAAGGGTAACCACAGTAAATAAAGAACTCAATACATTAGTAAAGTATATACAAAATTTAATATAAAAATGGCTTTTACAGTACTAGAACTGTTTCATTCAAATGAAACAGTTCTAGTCCTATATTAAATTATATATATATATATATATATATATATATATATCTGATGAGTGATTTCAGACGTCTGTCTGAAGCTCGTCTGTCTTCGTGAAACCTTTGGTAAATGGAATAATTTTCTCATGTTGTTTATTACATAATTATATAAATATATATATATATATATATATATATATATATATACATATATATATATATATATATATACATATATATATATAGTGAAATAAAATAACAAGGACGATTGGTTACTCCTTCATTACGTTTATTGGTTGGTGACACGTGTTTCGCCACTGATCAGCTCAAGGTTTGATCTGACTTGACTCTGTAATCCGCGGCTCATCGGACCCCTTATAATGGAAGTGAACCTAAACATCGAGTGCTCACCCGGGTGAACCTACAGTAACTCCAAGTTACTCTCCCTGGATATATATATATATATATAGTTATATATATATATATATATAGAGAGAGAGAGAGATGAAGTTGAAGAAATTCTTACCTTGTGTATGAATAACGGCAGACATTGGTGCCAGATATGTTGTATGTAGGGTCTGTCACTTTTGAAAGACATTAACTGGTGTAGCAGTGGTACTATTGGGGTCTGATCCTGGTATAGAGAGAGAGATAACAGTGTGTTAGTGGTAGCATAGTGGTATAATATACAGTATATATAGTATATAATATACAATATATAGTATATATATATATGGAGGCACATGGCTTAGTGGTTAGAGCATTGGCCTTGCAATCGAAAGGTTGTGAGTTCAATTCTCAGACCGGGTGATGTGTTGTTTCCTTGAGCAAGACACTTTATTTCACATTGCTCCAGTTTACTCAGCTGTAGAAATGAGATGATAGGGACTGGGGTCCATATCATTCCACTGCAAAGTGGTCGTGGAGGTGCCACGGCAAAAAAAACACCCAGGACTCACTGTAAATGAGGTTGGTGTTAGGAAGGGCATCCAGCTGTAGAAATCAAGCCAGAATCAGTTCCCGTCCCACCCTTGCAAGCAGGGAAAAGTGGACGTAAAATGAAATAAAATGAAATATATATATACTAACCTTCAACAAGACATCTGACTGTATCACAGCACCATATGCAAGAGCAATGCCGACCTCCATGTTGGATTTTTCCTGAGGGGTAAGAAACAAAAACAATAAAAAGCACAGTGGGATATGTGGCCTAGTGGTTAGGGTATTGGACTTAGGATTATCATGTGATGGGTTTGATTCCTGGACTGGGTTGTGTGATGCGTTCTTGAGCAAAACACTTCATTTCACCTTGCTCTAGTATACTCAACTGAAAATGAGTACCAGTAATAATTGGGGATCTAACCCTGCAATAGACTGGTGTCCTGTCCAGGGGAGAGTCTTGTACTCTCAGTCACTTAACACCAAGGTAACTAAAGCTGGGTGTTTAACCCTGTGATGCACTGGTGTCCTGTCCAGGGGGGAGTCTTGTACTCTCAGTCACTTAACACCAAGGTAACTAAAGCTGGGTGTTTAACCCTGTGATGCACTGGTGTCCTGTCCAGGGGGGAGTCTTGTACTCTCAGTCACTTAACACCAAGGTAACTAAAGCTGGGTGTTTAACCCTGCAATGGACTGGTGTCCTGTCCAGGATATGTTGAAAAAGTAAAAGAAAAAGATGAAGATCAAAGAGAAGGAGAACAATATTTAAGAGAAGAAGTTGATTTACCGAAGAACTCTCGGCTCTCGTCAGATCCAAACATTCTTCCACCATTTGTAGAACATCGATAACTTGTATCTCAGGAAATTGGCGGAGAATCTGGAAAAGAAATTATGGAAATTTTGAAGAATTTAAGAAATACAGAGTTCGATTCTTCATACATGCTGAGCATTCTACATACCCCTATATATATAGCGGGGAGGGGATATTGTTTATAACCATTGAGTGAGGTTAGAGATATTTTCTGTTTTGGGATTCATACATTTTCTAAGACACATTTGAGCAAGACACTTTATTTCACATTGCTCCAGTTTACTCAGCTGTAGAAATGAGACGATAGGGACTGAGGTCCCTATCATTCCACTGCAAAATGGTCGTGGAGGTGCGACGGCAAAAAAGCACCCAGCACTCACTGTAAATGAGGTTGGTGTTAGGAAGGGCATCCAGCTGTAGAAATCAAGCCAGAATCAGTTCCTGTCCCACCCTTGCAAGCAGGGAAAAGCGGACGTAAAATGATGATGATGATATATATATATGGTAGCTGCCAACTCGTTTTCGAGTACGGCCACTACTTTATATCCATGTAGGAGAACCCCTACCAATGCGCTGAACGAGTGTGACTTTTTAGTCCAGCCAGCGACTTGAAAACTCTGGTACAAACACTACACTTGTGACAATTATTGACACATAGTGCTGGGCCCATGGCACCATGTGACGACAAGTGCAGAGAGATCTCCAGATATAAAGCAATGCCTGTGCCGTGAAGCTTTTATAGTGAGCAAAGGCACTGCACAAAGCCAGTCCCACTCTCTTAACCAAGATGATATTTACCATAAAGATATATATATATATATATATATATATACATAAACATAAGATGTTATGTTTGATTCCACCTCGAAGGCCTAAAGAGGCTGATGGGTTCTGCTCTAACCTTTCCTTACCTTAGGGATCTAGAAATACTCACCTGACAAAGGGCTAAAGGGTAACCAACACGAACCAACTTGCGGGGAGATGACAGACCCTTAATAAGTCTCTTTAGGGAATAACGGACCTCAAGGCAGGGTTCTGTTTCTGAATCCTGGAAAATAGAAAACAGGGCAGGGGGGTTATATACAACAACTGTAACAACAATTACTACTACTACAACTGTAACAACAATTATTACTACTACTACTACTACTACTACTACTGTAATAGTAACAATAACACCAACAACAACACTATTACTACTACAACTGTAACAACACCTACATCATCACCAATGATAACAACAACAGTACCATCAACATCACCACTAACACAACTACAACACCACCATGTCTACTACTGCAACAATAATAATACTACCACCAACACTACAGCTGTAACAACACAACTGCCACCACCAACAACAACAACACCAACAACAAACACTACAACTACACCATCAACACCGCCACCACTAACAACACCAGTACTAACACCACCTCCACCACCACATCAACTACAACACCAGTACCAACACCACCACCAACAACACCAGTACTAACACCACCACCACCACCACATCAACTACAACACCAGTACCAACACCACCACCAACAACACCAGTACTAACACCACCACCACCACCACATCAACTACAGCACCACCACCACCACTAACAACACCAGTACCACCACCACCACATCAACTACAACACAGTACTAACACCACCACCACCACTGATATCAACAACTACAACACCAGTACCACCACCACCAATAACCACACCAGTACTACAACCAACACCACCACACCAGTACTACTACCACCACCACCACCAATAACCACACCAGTACTACCACCAACACCAGTACCACCACCACAACACCAGTACCACACCACTACACCACCACCACAACAGCCGACACCACCACAACACCAGTACCACACAACCACAACACCAGTACCACCACCACAACACCAGTACCACCACCACCACCACCACAACAGCCGACACCACCACCACCACAACAGCCGACACCACCACCACCACCACAACAGCCGACACAACCACCACCACCACAACAGCCGACACAACCACCACAACAACAGCCGACACCGACACCAGTACCACCACCACAACAGCCGACACCACCACCACCACCACAACAGCCGACACAACCACCACAACAACAGCCGACACCGACACCACCACCACCACAACAGCCGACACCACCACAACAACAGCCGACACCAGTACCACCACCACCACCACAACAGCCGACACCACCACCACCACAACAACAACAGCCGACACCGACACCACCACCACAACAACAGCAACAATATATACAAAACAAAAACTCACCTCTTCTTGTTTTTCTTTAAGTTTTGTGATCAAATCTTGAACGGCGACGATTCTGTTGTCTTTAGAGGCGACAGCCAACACTGTGAATAGATCCAGGATCTCCCTGTCCACATCTATAGCTCTGGGTACGATGTCCATCAACTTAGATGAGGGCAACACGTGTTCCTCTTGAGGGAGTGTCCCGGTTAACGAAGAGTCAAGCTTCGTAGCAGATTTATTACTTAGAAGTTCAACCATTTTGGGGGAGATTTAAGGCAAAGGAATATAAAATAATATAAATTATATATATTTATATTTATATATAATAATAATTATTAAGACCAAATCCGTTGAGGGCTTGATAAGGGTTATATATATATATATTTATATATGTATATATAATAATTAAAAAAATGTATATAAGCCCGTAGAGCAGATAATAAATATATATATTTATTGTCTGTACTAATAATATATATTTATATATTTATAAATATTTATATATAATCAACATATGTAAAATATAACGTGAAAACTTCTTTACGACCGAAACCACGCTGGAATGAACGAAACCGGGTGGCGGAAGTGAATGTGTAGCGCTGTCTATCGTCGAATAAAAGAAACACAGCAAATTCTCTCCCCCTTATTCTCCTTCTCTCTCTCAATATGAATACTCTCTCTCTATCTATCTATTTCTCTCTCTGTGTCACTCTGTCTGTCTCTCTTTGCTCTCTCTCTCTCTCTCTCCCTCCCCTTCACTGTCTCTCTCTCCGTCTCCCTCTTTCTGTCTGCCTCTCTCTCTCTCTTTCTCTCTGTCTGTCCCCCCCCTCTCTCTTTCTATCTCTCACATTCACTGTGTATCTGTCTCTCTCTTTCACCGTCTCTCTCGCTCTGTCCCCCTCTCTCTCTCTGTCCCCCTCCCTCTCTCTCTCTCTCTATATATATATTCTTTGATTTCTTACCCTTTCTAATCCTCCCTTCCCTTCTCTATATACTATATATATGTCTCTTTCTCTCTATATATTAATCCCTTACCCTTTCT
>OZ024764.1:17552847-17582847 GCA_964016885.1 Eledone cirrhosa | reverse complement strand
ATTTTTGAATTTACTTTATTACCTGTATGTAGAACTTTGATATGTAAAATTGGGAGATTTGCAGTGAATTCTGATTGTGTATGAAGGTCCTCCCTAAACTTAAAGTGCCCTGGGCTCCCCAAGCTCTAGATCTAACCCCCTGTGCACACGAGGATCGGCTAAAAGAATTCGTAGACTGACCAAGATACTCTCATGGAATGACCAAATGAGGTTTATTTTTTCTACACCGTCCCTAGAAAGAAACAATGCAGTTATTAATAAGAAGAGTTTGAAATTGGTGTAAGATTTCTGAGCTCTAGCATCCTTCCCGGGAGATGGGAGGCTGTGGGACTGGGGGCCCTTGAGATGCTGTGCTCCCTGGATTCAAATCCCTTCGAGGTCAATTTTACCTTTCGTCCGTTACGGCGAGTGGGTGGGGGTCGACTTTGAATCGGTCTCCCCTAAAATTGTTGCCTTTATACAACAGCAACAATTATTATAGTTATTTACATTGCAACGACTACATTTTCAATTTCAAAATTTCCCCCAAGTCAACCGGATGTTGACACATTTCTTTTTTTTTTTATTAATATTGGTTTCAAGTATTTTGACTGCGAGCCATTCTGGGTCACGACTCTTAAGAGAAAGGTTGATCAACCCGGCCGCCTTTTCTTCTTCTCCCACTTATTCCTGAGAGGGTCGTGGGGGGCAAGAGACCTCAAACACTCCTTCCAGCGGGCCCTGTCAGGCGTGACCATCTCCAACTGATCAGGCTTGATTTTCAAGTGAGAACAGCCAAGCTTATGGCTGTTGTCCAACCATCTTGCTCGGGATCTACCCCTCCCTGGGTCTCTTGCCGGTTGGTTTTGCCCATAAAATCTGTCCAGTGATTCTTTCCTCAGACATTCTAACCACGTGTCTAGTATCAGAGCTGTGATCTCTCAATTCAAAGAGGTAGGGGCTCTACCTGGAGTGACTCTCTGATCTCTGAGCTGCGCACTTTATCGAGTAAAGTTTCTCCAAAGACCCTTCAGAGGAACCCCATTTCTGCCATTTGTATTCGCGATCGGATTCTTTCGGTCATTACCCAAGATTCTTGTAAGGGTTGTCACCGCCAAATAAATAAAAAAATCCCCCTCAAAAATTTTTGGTATTTATTTTATCATTCTCTTTGGCGGGGGAAAGGGAGCTTCTGCAATTTCTGCCTACCAAATTCCCTAAATCCACTCGCAATGCATCGATCGGTCAACCCCGATGAAGCTATAGAAGTGTAGAAGACATTTGACCCAAGGAGGTGTATTCAGTGAGACAAGACTGGGCCCAGGACCTCGTCGGGGTTTAGAAGCGAGCACTTTAGCCACACGGGGTCATGGTAAATATTTCATATAAATAACGATTTCTACTTTAGGTACAAGGTCAGTAATTTTTGGGGAGAGGAAAGACGATTAAATCAACACCAGTGCATTACTGGTACTTTATTTTATCGACCCCGTAAGAATGAGAGGCAAAGCTAACCTCGGCGGGATTTGAAATCAGATCGTAAAGGGCTGTAACTCTATGCTGCAAAGCATGGTATCTGATTCACCGATCGTCGTTTTTACGTCCACTTTTCCCATGCTTGCATGGGTCGGACTGAATGTTTTTCAGTCCGGAAGGAGACCCTTCATGGCGCCCCCCCCCCCCCCTTTTTTTTTTAGTTGTCTCTTACAACACGCAGGGATGCGATGTGTGTAGACCCGTCCGACCTCTGCTAGTAGGGAAAGCGGACCATAACACACTTGTGTGATATATATATTAAAATAACAGATTAAAGTTTAAGCAAAGAATCGCTGCTTTCACCCTTAACGGGATCTTCAGAAGATCCCGTTAAGGGTGAAAGCAGCGATTCTTTGCTTAAACTTTAATCTGTTATTTTAATAAATATTTGCTCTACAGTTCTTATATATCTGATATATATTTATCCTTATCGAGCCCTCTCTGGATTTTAGTCTTCAAATTTATTATTATTACTATATATATATATATATATATATATATATATATACACACGAACATATATATATATATATATAAAAGCAGAGGACCGACGAGCTTTTGATTCAAAAGTCGGGCCAGATCGAACCTTGAGCTGATCAATAGCGAAACGCGCGTCACTACTCAAATCGTGGAGTTGCGACCGATAGATAGTACTAGCAATTGGAAAGACCAACGGAAACATTGTTCCCCCGGTCCGATTTGACGAAAGTCGATCGTTCCTATATATATATACATACATACACAGGCAGGGTGTCCCAAAAAATGTATACACACTTCAACGGCATTCTAGTAAATATTGCTTGTATAGGTAATCAAAGTGTGTATATATTTTTGTGGGACACCCTGTGTGTGTATATATATATATATTTATATCCATATATATATATATATGCAATCATCTGGGGTCCTTAACGTACACACCCACCCGCGCGTGGGGGTGTGTTGCACCTTTTAAATCGTATTTGAGAAACGCCACCGTTTTGTTACCTCTTCCTACTCCTCACATGTGTTCCCTCCTACTTCCTCTTAGCTTCTTTTGTCGTTTTCTCGTGTTTGTGTGTATATATATATGTGTGTATGTTTATGTATATATGTGTATATATATATATATATATATATATGTTTGTGTGTGTGTTGTATATATGTATGTGTGTGTATGTTTATATGTGTGTGTGTTTATATATGTTTATGTATGTGTTGTATATATATATGTATGTGTGTTGTATATATATATATGTATGTTTATGTATATGTGTGTGTGTTTATATATATATGTTTATGTATGTGTTGTATATATATGTGTATATATATATATATGTGTGTGTGTGTTTATATATATATGTGTGTGCGTTTATATATATATATGTGTGTGTGTGTGTGTGTGTGTGTTTATATATGTATCTGTGTAATTATGTGTAAATATATATATGTGCTATATATATGCGCAGTCTCTGGTGTTGCGAACGTGGGGGGCTTTCCATTTGTGACCATCCCGTCGTTTTTGTTCATTCCACGTCCTTTCTTCTAGTTTGTTGTTGTTTAGCCCTAGGTCGGTCATGATCCACTAGACATGTGATCAAAAGTGTTCCGATCCCGAGGGAGGTTCGGCTGCTATTTCTAGCAAGTATACAGATCAAATGGCGGCCGTGTTCGGTTTAACGAGGTTCTGATGCGAGATTTGGCTGCTATTTCTAGCACTTATGGAGACCAGCCGTAGGCAAGTTCGTTTTAACGAAGTTGTGAGGTGAAATTCGGCTGCTATTTCTAGCAAGTACAGCTAGCGCGTAGAGTTTGTTTAACCCCGGGTCAATCTTGACTGGGTGGACAGGACCTATTGGTGATCAGATGCACTCCAGCCGTGACCATCCGATCAATTTCTTAAAGAGATTGGTCGTTGTTGATATTTTGTCTGCTATTTCTAGCGACCACATGGAGGTCTTGGTGTTGACGTCGTTTAGCCCTAGGTCAGTCCTACCCTATTCATGATTTAGGACGATGCCAACGTGAGTTCCATGGAGGCGTTGGTGGTGGTACTTTTTTTAAAAGGTCTTTGGCTGCTATTTCTAGCAAGTAATATGGCCACATCCAGGTTCCTGTGCCTTGTTTAGCTCTAGGTCAGTCACATGTGTATCCAAACATGGCCATACCGTCAAGTTTTGATTGGATCGGGGATCCATTTGGCTGTTATTTCTAGCAAAGAAACTGGGTCAGCATTGCTTCCTTTCTGTTGTTGTTTAGCCCCAGGCCAACACCTCATCGATCAGAAGAACCTACCGTGATCAAAGATGTTCCAGCCGTGGCCATCCTGTCTTATATACAGACACAGTGTATCTAGGACTATATTATGTGTCCTGTCTTATATACAGACACGGTGTACCTAGGACTACATTATCTAATGTGTCCTGTCTTATATACAGACACAGTCTACCTAGGACTACATTATCTAATGTGTCCTGTCTTATATACAGACACAGTGTACCTAGGACTACATTATCTAATGTGTCTTGTCTTATATACAGACACAGTGTACCTAGGACTACATTATCTAATGTGTCCTGTCTTATATACAGACACAGTCTACCTAGGACTACATTATCTAATGTGTCCTGTCTTATATACAGACACAGTGTACCTAGGACTACATTATCTAATGTGTCTTGTCTTATATACAGACACAGTGTACCTAGGACTACACTATCTAATGTGTCCTGTCATATATACAGACACAGTGTATCTAGGACTACATTATCTAATGTGTCCTGTCTTATATACAGACACAGTGTACCTAGGACTACATTATCTAATGTGTCCTGTCTTATCTACAGACACAGTGTATCTAGGACTACATTATCTAATGTGTCCTGTCTTATATACAGACACAGTGTACCTAGGACTACATTATCTAATGTGTCCTGTCTTATCTACAGACACAGTGTATCTAGGACTACATTATCTAATGTGTCCTGTCTTATATACAGACACAGTCTACCTAGGACTACATTATCTAATGTGTCCTGTCTTATCTACAGACACAGTGTACCTAGGACTACATTATCTAATGTGTCCTGTCTTATATACAGACACAGTGTATCTAGGACTACATTATCTAATGTGTCCTGTCTTATATACAGACACAGTGTATCTAGGACTACATTATCTAATGTGTCCTGTCTTATCTACAGACACAGTCTACCTAGGACTACATTATCTAATGTGTCCTGTCTTATATACAGACACAGTGTATCTAGGACTACACTATCTAATGTGTCCTGTCTTATATACAGACAGTGTATCTAGGACTACATTATCTAATGTGTCCTGTCTTATATACAGACACAGTCTACCTAGGACTACATTATCTAATGTGTCCTGTCTTATATACAGACACAGTCTACCTAGGACTACATTATCTAATGTGTCCTATCTTATATACAGACACAGTCTACCTAGGACTACATTATCTAATGTGTCCTGTCTTATATACAGACACAGTGTATCTAGGACTACATTATCTAATGTGTCCTGTCTTATATACAGACACAGTCTACCTAGGACTACATTATCTAATGTGTCCTGTCTTATATACAGACACAGTCTACCTAGGACTACATTATCTAATGTGTCCTGTCTTATATACAGACACAGTCTACCTAGGACTACATTATCTAAAGTGTCCTGTCTTATATACAGACACAGTCTATCTAGGACTACATTATCTAATGTGTCCTGTCTTATATACAGACACAGTCTACCTAGGACTACATTATCTAATGTGTCCTGTCTTATATACAGACACAGTCTACCTAGGACTACATTATCTAATGTGTCCTGTCTTATATACAGACACAGTCTATCTAGGACTACATTATCTAATGTGTCCTGTCTTATATACAGACACAGTCTACCTAGGACTACATTATCTAATGTGTCCTGTCTTATATACAGACACAGTCTACCTAGGACTACATTATCTAATGTGTCCTGTCTTATATACAGACACAGTGTATCTAGGACTACATTATCTAATGTGTCCTGTCTTATATACAGACACAGTGTATCTAGGACTACATTATCTAATGTGTCCTGTCTTATATACAGACACAGTGTATCTAGGACTACATTATCTAATGTGTCCTGTCTTATCTACAGACACAGTGTATCTAGGACTACATTATCTAATGTGTCCTGTCTTATATACAGACACAGTGTATCTAGGACTACATTATCTAATGTGTCCTGTCTTATATACAGACACAGTGTACCTAGGACTACATTATCTAATGTGTCCTGTCTTATATACAGACACAGTGTATCTAGGACTACATTATCTAATGTGTCCTGTCTTATCTACAGACACAGTGTATCTAGGACTACATTATCTAATGTGTCCTGTCTTATATACAGACACAGTGTATCTAGGACTACATTATCTAATGTGTCCTGTCTTATATACAGACACAGTGTACCTAGGACTACATTATCTAATGTGTCCTGTCTTATATACAGACACAGTGTATCTAGGACTACATTATCTAATGTGTCCTGTCTTATCTACAGACACAGTGTATCTAGGACTACATTATCTAATGTGTCCTGTCTTATATACAGACACAGTGTATCTAGGACTACATTATCTAATGTGTCCTGTCTTATATACAGACACAGTGTACCTAGGACTACATTATCTAATGTGTCCTGTCTTATATACAGACACAGTGTACCTAGGACTACATTATCTAATGTGTCCTGTCTTATATACAGACACAGTGTATCTAGGACTACATTATCTAATGTGTCCTGTCTTATATACAGACATAGTCTATCTAGGACTACATTATCTAATGTGTCATGTCTTATATACAGACACAGTGTATCTAGGACTACATTATCTAATGTGTCCTGTCTTATATACAGACACAGTGTATCTAGGACTACATTATCTAATGTGTCCTGTCTTATATACAGACATAGTCTATCTAGGACTACATTATCTAATGTGTCATGTCTTATATACAGACACAGTGTATCTAGGACTACATTATCTAATGTGTCCTGTCTTATATACAGACACAGTGTATCTAGGACTACATTTTCTAATGTGTCTTTTATAGTAGTAATGATAAACACAGACCAAAATCCAAAGAGGACGCATTGAGATGTGTGTATGTATATATATACACACATATATATATATACACACACACACACACATATATATATATATATATACATACACACACACACACACACACACACATATATATATATATATACTTCTTCGCCCACTAATTCCTGAGGGTTTGGAGGCAGAGTCCTCAAACACTCCAGCTGGTCCTCTGTCTCCAACTGATCAGGCTGGATCCCCAAGCGTGACCAACCAAGCTCATGTATGTTATCCAACCATCTTGCTCGAGGTCACCCCTGGGTCTCCTGCCGGTTGGTTTTGCCTGTAAAATGTGTCCAATGATTCTTTCCTCAGACATTCTAACCACTTGTCTGTAGTATCAGAGCTGTGGTCTCTCAATTCAGAGATTCTTTCCTGAGACATTCTAACCACATGTCTGTAGTATCAGAGCTGTGATCTCTCAATTCAGAGATTCTTTCCTGAGACATTCTAACCACATGTCTGTAGTATCAGAGCTGTGATCTCTCAATCCAGAGATTCTTTCCTCAGACATTCTAACCACATGTCTGTAGTATCAGAGCTGTGATCTCTCAACCCAGAGATTCTTTCCTCAGACATTCTAACCACATGTCTGTAGTATCAGAGCTGTGATCTCTCAATCCAGAGATTCTTTCCTCAGACATTCTAACCACATGTCTGTAGTATCAGAGCTGTGATCTCTCAATCCAGAGATTCTCTCCTGAGACATTCTAACCACATGTCTGTTGTATCAGAGCTGTGATCTCTCAATTCAGAGATTCTTTCCTCAGACATTCTAACCACATGTCTGTAGTATCAGAGCTGTGATCTCTCAATTCAGAGATTCTTTCCTCAGACATTCTAACCACATGTCTGTTGTATCAGAGCTGTGATCTCTCAATTCAGAGATTCTTTCCTCAGACATTCTAACCACATGTCTGTAGTATCAGAGCTGTGATCTCTCAATCCAGAGATTCTTTCCTCAGACATTCTAACCACATGTCTGTCGTATCAGAGCTGTGGTCTGGTCTCCTACAAAATGACTGACTGAACACACACATGCTTCTTCTTCAAAACAATTAAATTGCTGTAGAATACCAACTACAAGTGAAGTCATTCTTTACCTTTTTTCAAATATATACATATACAGTGCATCTTCGCTTATCCGGATATCGCTTTTCCGAATATCGCTTTTCTGAAATTTGATTTACGGGACGGCTATTTTTATACTACCTCCGGATGAGGAGGACTTGATTTCGGCAGACGGACAGATTCGGGCAGCATTTCTTCTGGCGAACATTACGTCACTTATTCAGCCAATGGACCAGGTAGTTTTGGAGAGACTAAAGCCGATTTACAGAAAACAATTGCTGCGGGATTTGATCTGAAAAGGGGACACGGGAATGAATCCATTTTTACGTGCGATAAACATGAGGGAGGTGGTTGACCGTTCATCTGTTGCGATGAAATGGTAGCGGAACGACGAGCTTCGGCGCGAAAACAATCTTCTATTTATTCATTTTTATAAAAGTACTAACTTTTTATGGTTTGAATTCAGTTTTACAAAGTTTTTAGTTATTCTTGTTTGTTTAATTAATTTTCTTATAAATTCTAGCTGCTCTTTTATTCTAATAAACTTTCTTTACTTAGCATTTGTCTTTTATTTTGACTAAAAGAACCCAAAACATTAGAAACCACGAGCATTATGTAACAATGGGATTTTAGAATTCACTTATCCGGATATTTCACTTAACTGGATCTTTTTCTAACTATTTGGTTTTGACCGTCCGGATAAGCGAAGATTCACTGTATATTTACATCAACCATGTTAAACCCTTTTGCATTTACATTAGCCTATATTTACTATTGTATTTTCACAGTAAACTCTATCTCACATAATCTGAGATTTTGATGTTTTTTATTTTGAGAAAAATACCTTACCATCGGTGTGAGTGGCTGGTTTGAACAGAAAGAGAGAATTCTGGCTGCATACGTCCGGTTTAAGTGCTAAAGGGTTAATATAGAAATGGCTTCTCCAGGACTAGAACTCTTTAATTCAAAATGTCCTTTGTTACTGCTGGCCATGGCATCTGACATAGGCCAGACGCTGTCCAGTGGAGTAAGAGATGAGACAAAACATTAACGCTTTAGCATTTAAACCGGCCAGAAACAGCCAGAATTCTCTCATCTCTTTCTGTTCAAACTGGCTATAACTGGCTGCTCATCCAACATTAAGGTATTGTTCTCAAAATAAATATCAAAATCTCATAGATTCGATATTATGTGAGATAATTATGAGATAAAGCCTTTACTGTGACAATACAATAGTATATATAGAGTAATGTAAATGTTGTGTGAGATATTATGTGAGGTAAAGCCTTTACTGTGAAAATACAATAGTATATATAGAGTAATGTAAATGTTATGAGATATTATGTGAGGTAAAGCCTTTACTGTGAAAATACAATAGTATATATAGAGTAATGTAAATGTTATGTGAGATATTATGTGAGGTAAAGCCTTTACTGTGACAATACAATAGTATATATAGAGTAATGTAAATGTTATGTGAGATATTATGTGAGGTAAAGCCTTTACTGTGAAAATACAATAGTATATATAGAGTAATGTAAATGTTATGAGATATTATGTGAGGTAAAGCCTTTACTGTGACAATACAATAGTATATATAGAGTAATGTAAATGTTATGTGAGATATTATGTGAGGTAAAGCCTTTACTGTGAAAATACAATAGTATATATAGAGTAATGTAAATGTTATGTGAGATATTATGTGAGGTAAAGCCTTTACTGTGAAAATACAATAGTATATATAGAGTAATGTAAATGTTATGAGATATTATGTGAGGTAAAGCCTTTACTGTGACAATACAATAGTATATATAGAGTAATGTAAATGTTATGTGAGGTAAAGCCTTTACTGTGACAATACAATAGTATATATAGAGTAATGTAAATGTTATGAGATATTATGTGAGGTAAAGCCTTTACTGTGACAATACAATAGTATATATAGAGTAATGTAAATGTTATGTGAGATATTATGTGAGGTAAAGCCTTTACTGTGACAATACAATAGTATATATAGAGTAATGTAAATGTTATGTGAGATATTATGTGAGGTAAAGCCTTTACTGTGAAAATACAATAGTATATATAGAATAATGTAAATGTTATGTGAGGTAAAGCCTTTACTGTGAAAATACAATAGTATATATAGAGTAATGTAAATGTTATGTGAGATATTATGAGATAAAGCCTTTACTGTGAAAATACAATAGTATATATAGAGTAATGTAAATGTTATGTGAGATATTATGAGATAAAGCCTTTACTGTGACAATACAATAGTATATATAGAGTAATGTAAATGTTATGTGAGATATTATGTGAGGTAAAGCCTTTACTGTGACAATACAATAGTATATATAGAGTAATGTAAATGTTATGTGAGATATTATGAGATAAAGCCTTTACTGTGACAATACAATAGTATATATAGAGTAATGTAAATGTTATGTGAGATATTATGTGAGGTAAAGCCTTTACTGTGACAATACAATAGTATATATAGAGTAATGTAAATGTTATGTGAGATATTATGTGAGGTAAAGCCTTTACTGTGAAAATACAATAGTATATATAGAGTAATGTAAATGTTATGTGAGATAATTATGAGATAAAGCCTTTCCTGTGAAAATACAATAGTATATATAGAGTAATGTAAATGTTATGTGAGATATTATGTGAGGTAAAGCCTTTACTGTGACAATACAATAGTATATATAGAGTAATGTAAATGTTATGTGAGATATTATGTGAGATAAAGCCTTTACTGTGAAAATACAATAGTATATATAGAGTAATGTAAATGTTATGTGAGATATTATGTGAGATAAAGCCTTTACTGTGACAATACAATAGTATATATAGAGTAATGTAAATGTTATGTGAGATATTATGTGAGGTAAAGCCTTTACTGTGAAAATACAATAGTATATATAGAGTAATGTAAATGTTATGAGATATTATGTGAGATAAAGCCTTTACTGTGACAATACAATAGTATATATAGAGTAATGTAAATGTTATGTGAGATATTATGTGAGGTAAAGCCTTTACTGTGACAATACAATAGTATATATAGAGTAATGTAAACACTAAAGGGTTAATATACACAAATAAAGAGAATTGGGGTCTGATTGTAGGGAAGTGATTCTGGAATGGATGAAAACATTTTAGAACTATTTTATCAAGAGTTTAGTGTCTGTGTGACTGACAGACAGAACAGTACAAATACTATAACATGTTTAATGATGTTGTTGTTGTTATTGTTGTTATTCAGAGATGAGTATAGCGGAGGTGGAAGAGGCTATGGAGGTGACTATAGTGGCAGTGGCAGTGACAGGTACAGCGATGGTGGTGGAGGCGGAGGCGGTGGGGGTGGGGGTGGGGGCGGTGGTGGAGGCGGCGGTGGGGGCGGCGGTGGCCGATCCAACAGCCGGCTACCCACTGAACCCCCCTACACAGCGTTTGTCGGCAACTTACCGTACAAGGTGGTGCAGAGAGACTTAGAAATTATATTTGAAGGACTCGGAGTAAGTGTTTTTTTTTATTTATTTTTTATTTTTTTATTTTTGCACGCAATATATTTTTCTTTTCCTCCTTCATCCTTTTGTTGAACTCGTAATGTCCTGTACCACATGAAACCACATTAGCAAGATGTTAAAGTCTTTACTGTAGTTTTATACAAATTTTCACAACAATCTGTCCACCAGTAAAGATACTATAAACATTTAGTAGAAAACAACACTATGACTACATCACATTAAATATTCACAACAATCTGTCCACCAGTAAAGATACTATAAACATTTAGTACAAAACAACACTATGACTACATCACATTAAATATTAAAGTCTTTACTGTAATACTGTAAATTTTCACAACAATCTGTCCACCAGTAAAGATACTATAAACATTTAGTACAAAACAACACTATGACTACATCACATTAAATATTAAAGTCTTTACTGTAATACTGTAAATATTCACAACAATCTGTCCACCAGTAAAGATACTATAAACATTTAGTACAAAACAACACTATGACTACATCACATTAAATATTAAAGTCTTTACTGTAATACTGTAAATATTCACAACAATCTGTCCACCAGTAAAGATACTATAAACATTTAGTACAAAACAACACTATGACTACATCACATTAAATATTAAAGTCTTTACTGTAATACTGTAAATTTTCACCTACACGTGGGTTTTGGAATTAAAAAGGGTTAAATTAAACCCTTTCCAAACTAGTTTTTATATCAGAATGTTTTGTTAACTTCCATACACCTTTTCTTTTAATATATTACACCTTTGTGTGCCACTAGGACGTCCCTACAACTCCGTCATGAGATTCGGGTCCACACCATGATATACCTTTGTCACCTCTCAACTCTATTTAATCTGTTTCCCTCTTTTAATTACAGGTACGAAGTGTACGACTGGTCCGAGACAGAGATACAGACAAATTTAAAGGTGAGTTAATTGCTATCACACATTTGTTTGGCTGACAAACAAATTTGCTGCTGGCACGTTTTTGTTGTTATTTTTTAATGTGCATTTGGCCCTCAGTTTCATTAACCCTTTAGTTACCAACCCGGTCAAAACCAGCCCTGGTTCTATGAAATAAAATGCCCCATTTTAAATGTATCCAATTTAAATTAAATTCTTCCGCCATAATTTTCTATAAAAACCTTACATTAAGTTAATCTTAGTAATGAAATAATTGATAATTTTAGTAAATCCCTTAAAATGTTTAATTAATTAATAGAAATACAAGGTTCCTATTTAAATTTAAATCTTGCAACATAATTTTATATAAGAATCTTATTTTAAGTCTTAGTAATGAAATAATTAATAATTTTAACAAATCCCTCAAAATTCTTCATTAATTAATTGAAACAGTGTATTTCATTTGAAAGGATTAATATAAGCAACAGGTTTCATAGGGTAATAATTGTTAAGCCCCTTTGAAGAGATTGTGGTCTCTGGTTGTACCAAGGACCTTCCACTGGGATTTCCTGTCACTTCTTCACACCCAGTGATCATCATCCGTACACATTACATGTCTACACCAGTGCAGTCTGCTCCCTTGCATACAACATCTGATTCCTCTTATACCCAGCTTTTCTCTCTGTCCTGGTTTTCCTTGGTCTTTCTCTGCTGCAGCTCCCTTCCACTGGGATTTCTTGGCACTTCTTCACGCAGTGATCATCATCCATATACATCACATGTCGATACCAGCTCAGTCTTCTCTCTTGTACATAACATCTTATACCCAGTTTTCTTCTCAGCTCATCCAAGCTCTGTTGTTCTTTATCAAAGCAAGCTTGCTTCATTTCTCTCCAACCTGCGCATGTCCTCTGCAGTCACTGCCCATGCAGCATAGGACTTCTCATACAGGCGACCTTTTATTACATGCATACACGACAGACTTCTGTGCAGTTTCTGACTGCCAATTTAGTTCTATTTTATTTTTATGAATACAATATTTCTTTGTCTGTTTTCAGGTTTTGCCTATGTTGAATTTGATCATCTTCAATCACTGAAGAAGGCCCTCACGTATGATGGTGCAGTGAGTATCCCTTTTTTTGTAAATCCCCTGTTATTGTTGTCTAGCCCCAGGTCAGTCCTGATCTAGTAGATCTATGATCAAAGATGTTCCAGCTGTGACCATCCTGTCTTTTATTCAGACAGTCTACCTAGGACTACATTATCTAATGTGTCCTGTCTTATATACAGACACAGTCTATCTAGGACTACACTATCTAATGTGTCCTGTCTTATATACAGAGACAGTGTATCTAGGACTACATTATCTAATGTGTCCTGTCTTATATACAGACACAGTCTACCTAGGACTACACTATCTAATGTGTCCTGTCTTATATACAGACACAGTGTATCTAGGACTACACTATCTAATGTGTCCTGTCTTATATACAGACACAGTGTATCTAGGACTACATTATCTAATGTGTCCTGTCTTATATACAGACACAGTCTATCTAGGACTACATTATCTAATGTGTTCTGTCTTATATACAGACACAGTGTATCTAAGACTACATTATCTAATGTGTCCTGTCTTATATACAGACACAGTCTACCTAGGACTACACTATCTAATGTGTCCTGTCTTATATACAGACACAGTGTATCTAGGACTACATTATCTAATGTGTCCTGTCTTATATACAGACACAGTGTATCTAGGACTACAATATCTAATGTGTCCTGTCTTATATACAGACACAGTGTATCTAGGACTACATTATCTAATGTGTTCTGTCTTATATACAGACACAGTGTATCTAGGACTACAATATCTAATGTGTCCTGTCTTATATACAGACACAGTCTACCTAGGACTACACTATCTAATGTGTCCTGTCTTATATACAGACACAGTGTATCTAGGACTACATTATCTAATGTGTCCTGTCTTATATACAGACACAGTGTACCTAGGACTACATTATCTAATGTGTCCTGTCTTATATACAGACACAGTGTATCTAGGACTACATTATCTAATGTGTCCTGTCTTATATACAGACACAGTCTATCTAGGACTACATTATCTAATGTGTTCTGTCTTATATACAGACACAGTGTATCTAGGACTACATTATCTAATGTGTCCTGTCTTATATACAGACACAGTGTACCTAGGACTACATTATCTAATGTGTCCTGTCTTATATACAGACACAGTGTATCTAGGACTACAATATCTAATGTGTCCTGTCTTATATACAGACACAGTGTACCTAGGACTACATTATCTAATGTGTCCTGTCTTATATACAGACACAGTCTACCTAGGACTACACTATCTAATGTGTCCTGTCTTATATACAGAGACAGTGTATCTAGGACTACATTATCTAATGTGTCCTGTCTTATATACAGACACAGTCTATCTAGGACTACATTATCTAATGTGTCCTGTCTTATATACAGACACAGTGTACCTAGGACTACATTATCTAATGTGTCCTGTCTTATATACAGACACAGTCTACCTAGGACTACACTATCTAATGTGTCCTGTCTTATATACAGACACAGTCTACCTAGGACTACACTATCTAATGTGTCCTGTCTTATATACAGACACAATCTACCTAGGACTACACTATCTAATGTGTCCTGTCTTATATACAGACACAGTGTACCTAGGACTACATTATCTAATGTGTCCTGTCTTATATACAGACTCAGTGTACCTAGGACTACATCATCTAATGTGTCCTGTCTTATACAGACACAGTGTACCTAGGACTACATCATCTAATGTGTCCTATCTTTTTGTTTTGTTCAGCCCCAGGTCGGTCCTGATCCAGTAGGCTTGTGATCAAAGGTATTATACAAATAAATACACTAGGTTTATTATTATTATCTTTGCAGCTTCTTGAACAGCGTTCAATACGGGTTGACGTTGCAGAGGGACGTCAGCGTGACAAGGGGTCTTTTGGTGGTGGTCGTGCTCGTTCACAAGGTATGTCGTATGTGTCAACATTACAAACATGACCATCCTCTCTTATTTTCACACGCAACTAAATGATCACGCATGCCTCTATGACTAATGTTACACACGCTCTCACACACACACACACACACACATATATATATGTAACAATGGCTTTACCTCACATAACATTTACATTACTCTATATATACTAGAGGCACATGGCTTAGTGGTTAGAGCATTGGCCTTGCAATCGAAAGGTTGTGAGTTCAATTCTCAGACCGGGTGATGTGTTGTTTCCTTGAGCAATACACTTTATTTCACATTGCTCCAGTTTACTCAGCTGTAGAAATGTGATGATAGGGACTGGGGTCCCTATCATTCCACTGTGAAAGTGGTTGTGGAGGTGCCACGGCAAAAAAGCACCCAGCACTCACTGTAAATGAGGTTGGTGTTAGGAAGGGCATCCAGCTGTAGAAATCAAGCCAGAATCAGTTCCCGTCTCACCCTTGCAAGCAGGGAAAAGCGGACGTAAAATGATGATGATGATACTACTGTATTTTCACAGTAAAGGCTTTACCTCACATAATAACGAATCTATGAGATGTTGATATTTATTTATCCTATGGTATGAGATACCATTCTGCTTTCGCGGAATTAAAAAAGTACTTTTTTCTTTAACAATGTATTGTCATTAGCTTTACAGTATTGAAATTCATTATTACATGTTATATATATCTATATTACTTGTTAAATATACGTCTATATACTGTTATATATACTTCTATATTACATATATATATATATATATATGTGTAGAAATTAAATGTTAGAGAAAACAATACCAAATTCTGAGCATACTGGCATATAATTCTCACAACTAATCTATCTCTCCTCCTTAATTAGTTTGTACGCATAATTTTGATATATATGTGTGTAGGAGGTGAGTTTTATTGTAGCACAATAAAGCAATGCAAATATCGGATAAGTAGCACTCAACAGTTTATAGGACTGGAGTATATATAATATAAAATGAAAAGATGGTTAAAAGAGTTCCATGTATTTTATTATGCGCATTTCAAAAACAAATATTATCATGGGACGATATTTGCGTTCTCGTCAGATAAAATAGGGAGACATGATATGAAGCTTAAAAAAAACAAAACAATATATATATATATATATATAGAAGAGCTTCTTCGTATGTGAAAAAATGAGGGTGCTCAGAGCGAGCCGCAGAGGCTTGCATACGAAGAAGCTCTTCTATATTAAAACTTTTATACTCTGCTATGTATTGAGTACCTTACTTACTGTGGTTACCTCTGATTCAACCTGGAATAACTTATACTCACACATGTATTATGTCTCTCTCTCTCTCTCTCTCTTCCTACTTCCACAGGTTCATTCATACTCTGGGCGTGGTGGTGGCGGTGGCCGTGAATACCGAGACTACAGCGGGGGCA
Organism: Eledone cirrhosa; assembly: GCA_964016885.1. Lineage (NCBI taxonomy): Eukaryota > Metazoa > Mollusca > Cephalopoda > Octopoda > Eledonidae > Eledone > Eledone cirrhosa. Next base: position 17,566,159 of record OZ024764.1, on the reverse strand, counting down.
ACTCTGAACAGTGGCAACAGAGCCCTCCCATGAGCTATTCCTCCGGGCAGAAGGGCTACGATCGTTCGGACAGAAGCCGGGGTTTCGGAGGAGGAGCAGGAGCAGGCGGCGGTGGGGCTGGTGCTGGTGCTGGTGGCGGCGGTGGGGGGCCACCACCCCGCCAACGGCGCAACAGTGGAGGACAGCCACAGGACTTCCCAGAACCAACAGCAGGTGAGTACCAACAGGAAGTTGGGACCCCCTTTCTTCTCATTACCTTCTGGCCTCCCTCTGCTAATTTTGTCTCTCTGACCCCTAACAACAGGTAACTACAAACGGCCCCCTCTCATTTATCTTGTGTCCTTCCACTACTAATCCTGTACCCCTAACTCTGACAACAAGTAACTGCCAATGGCCCTTTCTTTTTCTGTCCCTTCTGTTGTCTTTTCCATTGTCTTTGTCTTGTGCAGCTCCCTTTTTTTATTTCTAATATATATATATGTATATATATATGTATATGAATAACTATGTTTCTACTCTGGGAGTTTGCTTAACATTACCTATTGAGTACACTGAGAAGCAACCGGTCCTAGCAGTGAAACCCATGCTATTCCTGTCAACTTATTTTGCATTATATATATATATATATATATATATATGTATGTATATGGTGGCCAAGAGTCAGCATGCAGGAGTTTTAACGAAGAAACAATTTAACCTAATAACAAATGTTTTGATATAACAAATGTTTTGATAATCCAAAATGGAGAAAGCAGGCTTCGCTGACATCAAATTTTAAACATAAATGTTTGAACATATTATAAAGATTCTTTATATATATACACACCAGCCCAGTTGCACTTTGCAAACCCTTTTATAAATCATTTTCCTTATATATATATATATATATATATATATATATATATATATATATATATATATATATATATGTATATATCATCATCATCATCATTTTAAGCGGACCTAAAATGATGATGATGATGATATATATATATATATATTTGATTTTTAATGCGATGAAATATCAATGATGGTTGGCAAATCACTGACGAAGGACTATTTTTATCATATGTAACCCATGTGCAACCACGCAGTATTCTTCTTTCTTCTCATGTTTTATATATATATATATATATATATATATATATATATATATATATATATACATATACATATGTATATAATCTATATTCTGTGTCTGGTCCATTATTTTTCAGAATCGTCGCTTGGCAGACGCCCTCTTAAGCTCCTGCCGAGGACGGTGAAAGAACCCGTAAATAACATCGTGAAGTCGAAGAGGAATGCTTCTATCTTCGGCACGGGTAAACCCCGCAATGAGAGCGCCTCTGAATACGGTGACAGGGGAGAACATCTTCAAGATAGTCATCCCGAAGATAATGACAGAGATTACTGAATATTGGGGGAGCCTTGCCTAGGTGGTGGGGGTGAGTACTATGTTTTTTAATATTATTATTGACTTATCGGTAGTGGGTTGGACGCCATGCTTTCTAGCATAGTTACATCCCTTTACAGTCTGAGTTCAAATCCCGCCGAGGTTAACTTTGCTTTTCATCCTTACGGAGTCGATAAAATAAAGTACCAGTAATGTACTGGGTATTTGTTGGCCTTGTGCCTAAAGTATAAACAAATATTGTTATGCTTGGTAGTTCTACCAAGCATAACAATATTTGTTTCTACTTTAGGCACCATGTGTAACTCGGAGGTCAGAGAGTCACTCCTGGAAGAGCTACTACTTCTCTAAATCGAGAGATCACAGCTCTGATACTACAGACATGTGGTTAGAATGTCTGAGGAAAGAATCTCTGGGTTGAGAGACCACAGCTCTGATACTACAGACATGTGGTTAGAATGTCTGAGGAAAGAATCTCTGGATTGAGAGATCACAGCTCTGATACTACAGACATGTGGTTAGAATGTCTGAGGAAAGAATCTCTGGATTGAGAGATCACAGCTCTGATACTACAGACATGTGGTTAGAATGTCTGAGGAAAGAATCTCTGGATTGAGAGATCACAGCTCTGATACTACAGACATGTGGTTAGAATGTCTCAGGAAAGAATCTCTGAATTGAGAGATCACAGCTCTGATACTACAGACATGTGGTTAGAATGTCTGAGGAAAGAACCTCTGGACAGATTTTACAGACAGGAGACTCAGCGGGTAGACCCTGAGCAAGATTGTTAGATAACATCCGTGAGCTTGACTGGTCTCGTTTGGGGATCGAGCCGGATCAGTTGGAGACAATTGCTTCTGATAGGACCTTTCAGGAAGGAGTGTTTGAGGACTCTGCCCTCACGACCTTCTCGGGTATAAGTGGGTGAAAAAGGAGCTGTCTTTGACAGCATTTAGCTGTCGTAATGACTTCTGGCGATGAGTTTTCTCATTTTTTATATATGTATTCAAAAACACTTGCTTCGACTCGGAGATAACATTGTTTTGTTTTTTTTCTTCTCTTTTCAGGATGTCGGCTGTTTGGTGTATGAGTGGAGCTGTCACTGGTCACTAGAGTGCGCCACCACTACTACTACTACTACCACCTTGTCTGTCTGTGTGTCTGTCACTCTCTCTCTCTCTCTCTCTCTCTCTCTAATCTAAATCTACTCTGGTCAGCCTGTATTTTTTTTTTTTTTTTTTTTTTCAAAAGCCACACCACCGCCGCCACCACCACCAACAACCTTACTCGGACACGCGCGCGCGTGTGTGTGAGTGCGTGCGTGCGTGTGCACATACATTATATTATATTATATATATATTATATATATATATATATGTATATATATATATATATATATATACATGTGCGTATGTATGTATGTGTTGTTGTCGTCGTTGTCGTGGTGATGGTAGCAGCATCATCATCAGCAGCAGCTTAACTACCACCACTGCCGCCAACACTGTTACTACTACTACTACTACTACTACCACTACTACTACCAGCGCCACCACCACCATCACAACAACCACCACCACCACCATCCTCTCATGTTTTTTTTTTGTGCATTCCTCCAGCGTATTAGTTGTTCAGACTTACCACCACTACTACTACTACTACTACTACTACTACTACAACAGCAACAACAACATCCTCTATGAAAATACTACTACTACTACTACTACAATGAATTGTATTAACTCCATCACCACCACTACTGCTACTACAACAGATCAACAACTACTACTACCACTACATCATCTTCAATATCAAAATACTACTACTACTACTACTACTACTACTTCTACTACTACTGCTACCACCACATTGTAGCTAGTTACTACCACCACCACCACTACAACAGCAACAACAACGCTTGTAATCATAATACTGGTGGTGCTACTTCTACAGATACTACTGCTACTACTTCTACTACTGCCGCCGCCACCACCACTACTACTACTACTACATCATCTACTGCCTCCACCACCACCACTACTACTACTACATCTACTACTGCCGCCGCCACCACCACTACTACTACTACTACATCATCTCCTGCCACCACCACCACCACTACTACTACTACTACTACATCAACTACTACTGCCGCCACCACTACTACTACTACATCAGCAACAATGCTTGTAATCATAATACTGGTGGTGCTACTACAACAGATACTACAACACTTACCACCACATAGTAGCTGATTACTACCACTAACTACATCAACTATTACTACCACCACCACTACAACTACTACTGCTACTACTATAGATACAACTTTTAATGGTGGTACTACTACAGATACTATTATTAAAACTACAACAGTAGCAACAACGCTTGTAATTATAATAATGGTGGTACTTCTACTACAGATACTACAACTTCTACTACTACTACAACGCTTGTAATCATATAGTACTGGTGATACTACTACAGCAACAACAACAATAATGCTTATTAAAAAAGATATTTGTTCTACTACAACAGGTACTACTATTACTACTACTACAGCAACAACAACAACAATGCTTATTAAAAAAGATACTTGTTCTACTACAACAAGTACTACTACCACCACCACAACTACTACAGCAACAACAACATTTATTATTATTATTATTAATAATAGTAATGATAACACTACTACTACTACAACAACAACAACAGGTACTGCAACTACAACAACTACTACTACTACTACAACTACAACAGCAGACTTATAAATTGTAAGCCTTCACTTGTGCTGTGTAACGAAGGCGATTGATTTAATATTGATTCATGAAATTCAGTGTCAATTATATCTCTCTATCTCTCTTTCTTTCTTTCTCTCTCATCATTAATGAATTGGGGATTTTTTTGTGTTGTTTATTATTATTGTTGTTGTTGTTTAAAATATATGGTCTTTTGAGGTTTTGTTTATTTTTTCTATCTTATATATATATATATATATATATATATATCATCATCATCGTCAACGTTTAACGTCCATTTTTTTTTTTCCATGCTTGCATGGATTAGACGAGTCGTCTGCGTCGAGAGATTAGTTTGGCCAGGATTTTTTTTTATAGCTGGATGCCCTTCCTAATACCTATCACATTTTGCATGGGTCAAGAGATTAGTTTGGCCAGAGCTTTTACAGCTGGATGCCCTTCCTAATACCTATCACATTTTGCATGGGTCAAGAGATTAGTTTGGCCAGAGCTTTTACAGCTGGATGCCCTTCCTAATACCTATCATATTTTGCATGGGTCAGGCGAGTCGTCTGCGTCGAGTGTCTAGTTTTGTCAGGGTTTTTTTATAGCTGGATACCAACCACATTTGCCCTTCCTAATACCAACCACATTTTCCTTGGGTCAAGCAGGTCCGTCTGCATTGAGAGACGAATCTGGCCAGGATTGTCCACGCTGTACTTTGCTCTGATGGAACTGTAAATTTGGCCATGGTTTTTACGGCTGGATGCCCTTCCTAACACCATCCTCTTGTGTTATATGTATAACCAGTGCCCTTACTCGGTTTTCTTGGTGTTTGTTTACTCCTGACCTAATGTTTTTCACTTTCGATCCATTGAGTCCATTATGATTGCCGCAAACAAATCGAATAGTACTTGCTGTACAACAGCTAAAACTTTTCTTTACACCTATTATATATATATAAACTATAAGGATAAGGAACAAGGATTCAATGTTGCATCATAACATATTACATGTTTCACTATCGATCAGCTCGGGGCAAGACCTGTTACAGATCAAACCTGACTCTGTAATCGTAAGGTCATCAGATGTGCTTAGTATATGAATTCGTCTCTGATTATATATGTATATATATATATATATATATGTGTGTGTGTGTGAACACCGCCACCACATCTACTAAAACTAAATGTGTGCACTCTGAACGGCTGATTGCAGCTGCATTACTACAATTCAATAAATTCACTGGGTGAGCTAGACGCTGGTCGGGGACTGTTGAATTAATACCAGCGATCTTCGTTAATTTTATATAGCATATATACATGTGTATATATATATATACATGTGTATATATAAATAGATATATATACAAGTATTTGAGGTCCATAGGTAATTGATAGCTGGGCAAGCTGGTGAAATAGAGCAGTCAGAAGGCGTAGGTAAATATATATTTTGCAGAGAGTCTCCCCCTATCTCTTAGTTGTGTTGGGGACATGACAACCTCCTTAAATATTTGGTGTTAGGAAGGGTATCCAGTCATAGAAATCTTGCCAAATATAGAGTGAAGAGGTCTCTTTGGTTGTCTCAAGGGCAGGACATCCTCTCTAGTGCTGGTGCCATGATAAAATACACCCAGTACACTCTGTACAGTGGTTGGGTGATAGGAAGTGTTTTATATTGAATAATAGCACCAGGTTAGATGAAAATGAAACTTATCTTTGAATGCAGTTTTAATATTTTTCTGGACTGCTTGAATTCTTGAAAGAATTTTTTAAATTAGTAGAAATTGGAGTATGTATGGTCCCGTAGCTCCTGTTAGTCATAGGGGCGCCATATTGACAATACGGTACAGCGTTTTGGGGGCATTTTTTAAGCCTAGCGAAGCCTATCTTCTCTCCAGGCCTGAATGCAGTAGATTTTTAGAGAAGGATAGGTAGTGAGAAATATATATAGAGGAAGAATCGACCCCAGTACTAGACTGGTACTTTTTTTTTATTTATTGCGCTTGAATGGATGAAAAACTAAGTTGACCTCAGCAGGATTTGAACTCAGACAGCCGGAGCGAATACCATAAAGCATTCTGTCCAACGTGCTAATGACTACCAATTCACCTCCTATAGAAACTCGAGTACCAGAGAATAAACCACTAATGGATATATATTAATCATTCTTATAAAACAGGGTTTCCCAAACGTTTTCAAATGCAGAACCCTTTTTGGTTCAGAGACTTTTGGGGGAAACCCCCCAAAGTCTGATACTCTTTATATGGTCGTAATATAAATATACTGTCTATGCTTTTTTTTAGAACCCCAGACTCTCCTGGGAACCATTGTTATAAGATATTGAAGTTAAATTGAAGATAACCCCATACATTCAGATATTGAAACAGGTAGCTGTCATAAAAATCATCATTGGATTGGGCAAATTGCTTTGGCCAGCTCCACTCTCCCTCTCCAGATGTCTCTGTCCTCCATTGCTGTTTTCAGGTCTTCGATTGGGTTGTCAAACCAACATCTTTAGTTAGTTGGTTGATAAAAGCACCCAGTCCACACTGTAAAGTGGTCATGTTGGTGTGACAACAAAAAGCACCCAGTCCACACTGAAAAGTGGTCATGTAGGTGTCATGATAAAAGCACCCAGTACTCACTGTAAAGTAGTCATGTAGGTGTCACAACAAAAGCACCCAGTCCACACTGTAAAGTGGTCATGTAGGTGTTGCAACAAAAGCACCCAGTCCACACTGTAAAGTAGTCATGTAGGTGTTGCAACAAAAAGCACCCGGTATTCACTGTAAAGTAGTCATGTAGGTGTCACAACAAAAGCACCCAGTCCACACTGTAAAGTGGTCATGTAGGTGTCACAACAAAAGCACCCAGTCCACACTGTAAAGTAGTCATGTAGGTGTCACGACCAAAGCACCTAGTACTCACTGTAAAGCCCAAACTGAAGCTGATACAGGAGGGATCTGTCTATATAGATCTTCTTTCGGGGAATGATATTTCTAGGACCTGTTCAGCACTTCAATTTTGAGATCTCTTACATAAAATATTAGAATACACAGCAAACCTCCAATTTTACAGACGAAAGTCACCTTGGTGCAAGTAATTGGAATTGAAAAGTTATACATAGAGCTATTAAATTAAAAAAAGAATCTAACCATTCTAAAACTAAAGAACCCAACTAGTGTACAAATAAACTGGTACAGCTGTTGCTGGTGGAGCACCCCACTGCAGGGGACCTGAGGCATTTGCTTCCCATTAAATCCAGCCCTGACTACAAGTAGCATTTGGATGTATGTCCCATCAAGCTTGTTCTCTAACCTTTTTGTCATTGTCCATGCTGAGGAACCATACAAAAGAATTGACTCGACTACAGCTCTGAAGAAGACTTGTATGGTAGGGACGTAATAAAATACATTTAACCTTGAGAATTGGATGAAGACCCTTAACTCTTTGTCATCTACATCTGGCCCTTAACAAGCACACGTGGCCTGCACAAAGGTTTCTTACAGCGCAAGGATGTTTTATCTTCGTAACATAGAATTTAAAAAGATAAGTAGTATTTGTGTGTGGCCCTTCAGGGACTCGGTTTGACATTTCTGATCTACATTACTTTATATTTTCATGGTAAAGGCTTTAACTCACAGAATATTGAATCTATGAGATTTTGATGTTATTTATTTTGAGAACAGTACTTTAACATCAGTATGAGTAGTCAGTTTGAACAAAAGGAGGTGAGAGAATTCTGGCTGGATACAGCTGGTTTAAATGCTAAAGGGTTAAATAAGTGAAACCTATAAAGTCTAGAAAAAAAATAAACTTTAGCAATTTTATTGAGAGTTACGTGCTGTGTGTAGGATTTGAACCTGATTCACTGAATATCAGCTTATTACACTACTTCAAAACCGAGCTGGAATACCCTGGTGTTTTATATATACTTGGATTCTATCTGTGCTTATGTCCATCTTATTCTATTCAGTGGGTTTATTACACCCTGTTATGCAAAATAAATGTGGAATGTCCGAATCATTACTGTCCATTTTTTCATGCTAGTTGTTCTGTTGTGAGATCAGGGTACTATGTCTTGCTCATACAGAACTGTTTCAAGGTAAAGACCATAGGATTTGCACCTAGAAAGTTCAACTCCGAGGTACAAGTCCTGGCAAGGTTGTTTGTGGAAGACCAGTAGTTGCCCGTGCATACCAAACACCCCTCTCCGTGCCACCAATGTCATCCAAAGGAAAGGCAATGGCCGATACAGCTTGGTGCCAGTAATATCGCAACTCATTTCTACTGCTGCGTGATCTGGAACAATGTGGAATAAAGTGTCTTGCTCAAGAAAACAATGCAGAACCCGGTCCGAGAATTGAACTCAACGATTGTAAGCCCAATGCTCAAACAATTATATTATATACTATTGTATTTTCGCAGTAAAGGCTTTATCTCATAATATTGAATCTGTGAAATTTTGAAATTATTTATTTTGAGAACAATACTTTAACATCAGTATGAGTGGTAAGACAATTGTGGTCAGTTTAAATGCTAAAGGGTTGAAGCATGTCTTGGGCTTTCTAACCAGCCATTCAACCAATAACACTTAGAACTGGAGTAACATCAAACCTTCGAGAGTTAGACTGACAAAAATGAAAAGTTCACTTGCGTGTTCTTGCTATTGGAAAGAGATTAACCCTTTAGTATTTTCATTACTCTATATATACTGTTGTATTTTCACAGTAAAGGCTTTACCTCACATAATATTGAATCTATGAGAGTTTGATGTTATTTATTTTGAGAACAATACCTTAACATCAGTATGAGAGGCTGGTTTGAACAGAAAGAGGTGAGAATTCTGGCTATCCACAATATTCCTGTGTATGATGACATTTAGAAAGGCTTAACCCTTTAGTATTTACATTACTCAATATTTATTGTGTGTATATGATGACTCATACATGCACCTTTGATGAGTTGTAGTGCACCTGAGCACTACACAATAATTGTGTCCTTTATAAGACACTTTATTTCATATTGCTCCGGTCCACTTGGCTGGCAAAAATGAGTTGTATCTGTAATTCAAAGGGCCTTGCCTTGTCATGTTTGGTTTCACGCGGAATCTCCCTGAGAACACTCATGTGGAATAGCGACAGCATCACAACTAATAATGAAGACCTACAGAGATCCACAAGAACCAAACCAGACACACACATAACCAACAACTAATTAGTGCCAAGTAAATAACTGCATGCACAAAACAAGATGGTGGGAGAGAGAGACAAAATACGAAATCAGTTGCTAAGGAGGTTACAGGAAGTGTAGTGAAAGAGCTTTGACAATATAGAACCAACTGGAAATTTATAATAAATTGAAGTGAAAACTAACAGCTACATGTGTTTTTATTGGCAACATGACCCACCCAAAGTATAACTATATTTGTATGTATGTGTGTGTATATATATACTGGTGTTTTAGTTCGGATCTAGCTATTGAAACAGCCAGAGCTCAGGGTCCTGATTATGTTCCTATTATATATATATATATATATTCACACGTATATATGGGTGATTGTAAGTGGTTAAAAGGGGATTAATGTTACATATATATTAGGAAGAGCCGTGAAATCGGAAATATATACCTAGCGTATTGATTAAACCTGATAGCTTCGTTTATTGGTTGTTGATCGATACAAGGTCATTTCGTTCATTTACCGGTGTTCCACGTCAACACGACACCTATGTGTATATATATATATATATAGAAAGATATGTAGATATATTTATATATGGAGAGAGATGTTAACATACGTATATATATATATATACACACGTACGCACATATATTGTTTAGAGTCAGTGACTTGTATTATCAACCGCTATGCTACGGGACATAAACACCCATCACCGGTTGTCAAGCGGTGTCAACACACTTTGTATGTATATATATATATTTCAGGAAAGAGGCCTTTGTGCGTATATATTAGTGTGAGTGTATATATATATATATACCCCGGTATTTTAAACATGTTCAAATATATATACACTCACCAGTATATATATATATATACATATACCGGTATTTTAAAGATACTCAAATATATATATATATTACCGTAATATTTAAAACGTATAAACTTTAATCGGCTGTGGTGTGTACTCAATACGGTTGGATAGAGTGAAGCAATTTATTTTCCAAGGAGAAAAATTGGCAGTAACTTCGAAGTTTCAGCTGACTCGCTTCATTATGTAACTCTCTCTCTCTCTCTATACATATATATATATATATATATAGTATTTAGAAATGTTTTGGAAACAAGACAATTCCACTCTTCAGTTGTCTGATGTTTCGTCTCTTTTAATTCTTATATATGTATATATAGGGTGTCCCCCAAAAATGTATACATACTTCAATGGTATTCTAATAAATATTGCTTTGCTTCTACAGGTAATCAAAGTATGTATACATTTTTTTTTTACACCCCGCATATCTATTGTTACGAGCGTGTCGTTTCGTCCCGTTACCGACAGCCATTCCTGTTTTAAAGCCAACATTTGCCTCCACTCAAACACGTCTTTCCCTTGTTTAGTCTAACAACGGCCGAGCGCTACTGCATTGTTAATGTTGGCGGTAGAAGCGGGCAATGTAAAAACCCGATCAGGAAATAACGTATAGCGAAAAACGAAAGGAAAAAAAAGAGTATATATATATACACACATATAGTTTAAATAAAATGCCATTCTATGATTTTATATCGACCTTTCGTTTCTCTTTTTTTTTTCTTCTAGATCTCTCTCTCACACACACACAAATTATATATATATATATATATATATATGATAATGACATTATTGTGTACAGTGCTCAGGTGCACTACAACTCATCAAAGGTGCATGTATAGTACAAATAATACTTTAGGCATAAATAAATAAAATAAGGTTTAATAATAATTGTTTCTACTTTTGGCACAAGGCCAGCAATTTATCAGTGTATGACTGGTACTTTATTTTAACGACCCCGTAAGGATGAAAAGCAAAGTTAACCTCGGCGGGATTTGAACTCAGAATACAAATGTACAATAATAATGTACAAATGTCAGGAGAGTGAACAGTGTATGAGTCATGATACACACATGCGTTAGTGAAGCGCGTGGCTGAGCGGTTAGAAAATTGGATTCGCAAACGTGAGGTTGTGAGTTCGATTCCCGAAATGGATGATGGTCTACCTATTGTAAACCAGATATTTCACAGGGATACAGTGTACCTATTGTAAACTGGGTATACACAGGGATATGGTGTTGGCTGTGGTTTCAAAAGACAGGACCTGCTGGAAGGCATGCTTAGGGATTCTGCTGACATGACCCTCCAAGGAATAAGTGGATGAAGAAGGGATTATCACTTCTTAGATGCCTTACCATTACTTTATATTGTATTTTCGTGGTAAAGGCTTTATCTCACATAGTATCGAATCTATGAGATTTTGATGTCCAGTTACAGCTGGTCTGAACAGAAAGAGGTGAAAGAATTCTGGCCAGTTACAGCCGGTCTGAACAGAAAGAGGTGAAAGAATTCTGGCGGGTTTGATGGCTAAAGGGTGAAGGCTTTTAATATCTTGGGCCCCAAATTCCTCCTCCCTAGAAAAGGATTTTTCCTACATTTGAGCCCTTTAATTTTTACTAGTGACCTCAGCCCCTGAACAGGTATTCTTACACAGCATCCTAGGGGCTCCCTCATTAGTTTAAATAAGTAATAGCTAAGTACTGTGGTTGATTTAATATTCCCACAAAACATCCTAGAGGCTCCCTCATCAATCTGTTCATATAAGTAAATCAAGTACCAGGGATGATTTAATATTTCTACTGAGCATCCTAGAGGCTCCATCATTTGTTCATATAAGTAACAGTCAAGTACCAGGGTTGATATAATATTTCTACTAAGCATCCTAGAGGCTCCATCATTTGTTCATATAAGTAACAGTCAAGTACCAGGGTTGATTTAATATTTCTACTAAGCATCCTAGAGGCTCCCTCATTTGTTCATATAAGAAGCAGTTAAGTGTTTACACAAGATAAAGAATAAGGGAGAGCAGAATGTAATGTATGATGGAAATAAAGTACCAGTAATACACTGGGGTATTTGCTAGCCTTGTGCGTAAAGTAGAAACGATTATTATTATTATTCTTTGTAAAAAGACGTTTATTGTTTAAAAACACGAAAAGCAAAAATTGAAAGAAGGGATTAGTAGAAGTTACCTCCCTTTCACGTGCGTGCGGGCGTGTATATATATGTGTGCGTGTATACATATACATATGTATGTGTGTGTATAGATACGCTCACGTATATATATTATATATTTACACACACATATACATATGTATACACACACACATTTATATATACGTAGGCATACACACACACATATATATATATATATATATCCAAACATACATATATATATATATATACACACACGTGTATAAATATATATATACACACACGTGTATATATATACACACACACACACATATATATATACACACACACATACATAAATATAAAATAATATAATACAACGATACAACAACGCAATACAATACTGATAACACATATATACATATATATATAAATATATACACACAATAAAAAACATGTATGTACACATGTTTATATATGTTTTATTTATTTCTAAAGAAATCCTTCCATGAAAGCAAAAAGCACAAGAAACGGAAGTACACGAGTGCGGCTGCGCTGTAGTTTCCTCAAACAATCAGCCATTACTGTCTCTTGTGTCTTGTAAATCTTTTCTGTTGCTCCTCTTTCATCTGGACACACTGGGGACACACAAGGAACACACACCCAGAGATCTACCAACAGTACTGACTACCTATATACCTACCAGGGAGCTTACAGGGGTCTCCATGTTGTCTGTCGTCTATTAACCCCCTCAACAAACACATTTGTTTAGCCGCCCCTTCGTCCATGTCTCATCTCCTCAGTTTCACATAGAAAAACGAAACCTGTCTCTTCTTTCTTCTGTCTTCTCTAATCTATGTCCTCTATCTTGTATTTTTCTTATTAATTATTATTATATACCCCTTGTCTACTGTCCTGTGTGTACATCTGCCCTCTATCTTCTATATATATTTAAATATTTATATATATATACGTCTA
>OZ024764.1:17530347-17537847 GCA_964016885.1 Eledone cirrhosa | reverse complement strand
TGTAATGTATGTAGTAAATATTTTGTATGTATCCAAATACATGCTTGTGAAGATATACACATTTATATATATATATATGTATATATATATGTAGGAGGTGAGTTTTATTGTAGTACAATAAAGCAATGCAGATATCGGATATGAAGCACTCTACAGTTTGTAGGACTGGAGTATGCATAATATATAAGAACAAAAGATGCGCATAATAAAATACATGGAACTCTTTTAACCATCTTTTGATCTTATATTATATATATATATCATCATCATCATCATCACCGTTTTACGTCCGTTCTTCCACGCTAGCATGGGTTAGACGGGTTGTCCTGTTGTGGGCAGTGTCTGGTCGGCTGACCATGCCTTGCTCATACAGGAACTGATCTGGCTTGATTTCTACAGCTGGATGCCCTTCCTAACACCAACCTCATTTACAGTGAGTGCTGGGTGCTTTTTCGTGGCGCCTACACGTCCACTTTACAGTGTGGGCTGGGTGCTTTTTTGCCGTGGCACCTCCACGACCACCTTGCGGTGGGGGGGGGGGGGCATATTGTTTATATGCTTCAGCATGTACCCATGGGAGGTCGGGTACCCTGTATTACTGCGTGACGCCAGAAGTCACGGTCGTGTGTCATTGACTTTGAGAGGTGTAGTTGGGTAAGGTCGGCTTTTATCACCTCATCCCAAGTCATCTTGGGTCTCCCCACTCCGCGGTTTCCATCAACTTCCAGTGCTCTGCACCTTTTTATGCAGCTGTCATCCTTCATACGCATCACATGTCCATACCAGCGTAACCGCCTCTCCTGCACGCAGCATTTGATTCCTCTTATGCTCAGTCTCTCTCTCAATTCATTTATGCTTTGTCGTTCACGTATATTACTGTTACACATCCATCGGAGCATGCAGGCTTCGTTTCTCTCTAATCTACGTAAGTCTTCCACCTTCAGCGCCCAGGTCTCACTACCATGCAACATCGCTGTTCGGATACACGCATCATACAGTCTGCCTTTCATTCTGAGGGAGAAGCCTTTTGCAGCTAGCAGTGGTAGTAGTTCCCTAAACTTCTTCCATCCTGTTCTTACCCTAGTTATTGTACTTTCTGAGCACCCACCTCCGTTGCTAATTCGGTCACCTAGGTAGCAGAAGCTGTCTACTGTTTCTACAGGGCCCTCCCAGAGATTGGTGGTACTTGTTTCCTGTGGCTGTTTGCTTGCTGTTTCAGCACAGCTGCTGCATGTGAATCCTACATTCTTAATTAAGCTTCCTGAGATCCCGCTACATCTCTTGTGTACCCATTGTTTGCATTTGGGGCAAAGAATGGAGTTCCTACCTACACCTTTCCTACATACTGAGCAAGGCCATTTCCCTGAGGGGATCTGGGTTCTGTTTTCTCGTCTACTTATAAGGACCTTAGTCTTTGTCATGTTGACTTTGAGGCCCTTTCTCTCTAGTCCCTGCTTCCAGGTTTGGAATTTATTCTCTAGTTCTACCATAGATTCAGCTATGAGTGCGAGGTCATCAGCATACAGGAGTTCCCATGGGCATCCGGTCTTAAACTCCTCCGTTATTGCCTGCAGGACAATGATGAACAGGAGGGGGCTAAGAACAGAGCCCTGGTGGACCCCAACCTGTACGCTAAATTCCTCGCTATACTCATTGCCAATCCTAACTTTGCTGACTGCTCCCCTATACATGGCTTGTACCGCTTTCACAAGCCATTCATCTACTCCTAGTTTTCTAAGAGCCCACCAGATTACTGCACGTGGAACTCTATTAACTCTATTAACACATATATATATATATATATATGTGTGTGTGAAGATATACACATTTATATATATATATATATGATAATAATGGAGCTGCGGCGTTGCAAATGGGATACATATGAAAAAGTGAGTCCTTCATCAGTGACCCTCCAACCGTCCTGGGCATTTCATCGCTTTAAGGGCCATATGCCTCGGGTTGGTGCGAACAACGGCTAAAAAAAGTCATTGGGACACGTAAATAAAGGGGGACGCCAGAGTAACAACAAAAAAGTTTTAGCAACGGAAAGTGAGTAGAAATAGACAAGTCCCAGATCTCTATATATGTGTGTGTGTGTGTGTGTGAAGATATATATATATATATTTATGTGTGTGTGTGTGAAGATATACACATATATATATATGTGTGTGTGTGAAGATATACACATTTATATATACACACACACACACACACACACACACACACACACACACACACACACACACACACACACACACACACACACACACACACACACACACTTGTCCCCTGGTTTTTGCGGGGGTTAAGTTTCAAGAGCACCTGCCCCCGAAGAGTAAAAAATATGCTCCTGCTAGGTCAATACACTCCTGCAAGCGTTGATACCAGCCTTTAAGTCCATCTCTGTAAAACTGAGGGCCATGTCATTTAAACCATGTCAAAGCAGTCCTTTTTCTTACATCTTCAACTGGGGATCATCTTCAACCTCATCTCTTCCACTTCTAAACTGACATCCATTTGTAGGGTGTTGATTTCTTTGGGGCATTGTCCCCATAAACTTGCTCCAGAGTGTCAATGGTTTGGCTCCTCTTCCACCCTAGCTTCACCATGAATTTGTTATTTTGAATGAGGCCATATTGTTGGAGTGGGTGCTGACTTGGGACTGGTGGTGCTGCGTTGCAACATGCATTTAAGGGTTCATGTTAGAACATGTTATCACACGTTAGTTCAAGAACATACAGGTGCATTGCGATCAAAATCTCTGCATATGATTTTTAGCTGTGTACTTTTTTCACAAACCTTTTGTAGCCCCCTCGTGTATATATATATAAAAGTAAATTAGATCAAACTCACTGCTTCATATATCTAAATTTTATTGACTTATTACAATTGTTTCAATATCGATCAACTCAGGGTACAATCGTAATGACCAAGGCCTCAACATCTCTTTAGATATGCGAGTTTGAATGTGTCTTTGCACATATAACCTTGTATATCTGAGATGTCGAGGAAGAGTCAGACCTTCCGCGACATCTCTATTACGGGGTCTTTAGGAGATCCTGTAATAGAGTGAAAGCAGAAATTTTTTGCTTAAAATTTAATCTGAACTAATGATAAATATTTGCTCTATGGGTTTATATATACTTATATATACAATCCTTATCGAGCCCTCTTTGGATTTTGGTCTTAGTATTTATCATTACTATATATGTGTGTGTGTGTGTGTGTGTGTGTGTGTGTGTGTGTGTGTGTGTGTGTATATTACATTTGGGATAGGTCATATTGTTATAATATTGCCAGAAATAATAATAAAACACTGTTTGGTTTGGAGTGGTTTTTGCTTCTGTATCTTTTTTTTATATCTCCATAGTTAATTTATCTGGCAATTAATGTTTATCATTGATTGACCAACGGTTAAAAATATATATAAATATATTAGAATTGGTGCTCTGAAATAGCGATATATATATCAGCAAACAGGGGGAGATAAAGCTGACAGAGCTCTGTTTCGTACTATTTGGTACTTATCAAAGCTAAGTACATGATTTTCAGCAAACAGGTGGAGTACTTAGCTTTGATAAGTACCAAATAGTATGAAACAGAGCTCTGTCAGCTTTATCTCCCCCTGTTTGCTGAAAATTTAAAGTGAGACTCACTACTCTAAAACAATAGCGTAAGGTCTTCAAAATGCTTTTAATTAAGCATACAGTGTATTGCAAAATACACTATATATATACATTCATATAAATAAATATAAATATATATATATATATATATATATATATATATATATATAGGGCAAAGGAGCTCTTAAGAGTCAATGGCCATCCAAAATCACCGGGAGAGATGACCCCTTAGCCTTTGTCAAGGCAGAATTCTAGGAGAAGGAAAACTCTGATATAACACCTGCAACCCTGATGGTATCCAATGATGTTGACTTGTTCTTCTTTTTGGTAAATATCATCTTGGTTAAGAGAGTGGGACTGGCTTTGTGCAGTGCCTTTGCTCACTATAAAAGCTTCACGGCACAGGCATTGCTTTGTATCTGGAGATCTCTCTGCACTTGTCATTACATGGTACCATGGGCCCAGCACTATGTGTCAATAATTGTCACAAGTGTAGTGTTTGTACCAGAGTTTTCAAGTCGCTGGCTGGACTAAAAAGTCACACTCGTTCAGCGTATCGGTAGGGGTTCTCCTACATGGTTATAAAGTAGTGGCCGTACTCGAAAACGAGTTGGCAGCCACCATGTATGTATGTATAGTCTATCAAAGTTCTTTCATCACACACCTGTGACATCATCAGTGGTACTATTATGTTTTCTTCCATTGTACAATATATATATATATATATGAGGTGGTGCTGAAAAATGGATGTAAAATTTTGTGTGTGTGTGTGTGTGTGTGCAGATTATCATGTTTGTGTGTGCCTTTTCTATCTATGTTTGTTCTCATTTCAGATTTAATGAAAAACCCCGTAGATGGATTTTCTGCTGGTTTAATAGATGACGACATCTATCGGTGGGAAGTAGTTATAATTGGTCCTCCAGATACTTTATTGTAAGTAAACACCCACCTCTACTCTCTCTCACCTTTCTATATATATCATCATCATCATTTTACGTCTGCTTTTCCCTGCTTGCAAGGGTAGGACGGGTCCTATTCAGCACAGCAACTCTCCACTTGTCACACTCCTTCGTCATCTCCTCCATGAGTTTCAGTGATCTGAAGTCTGCTCTCACCACCTCCGCCCATGTTTTTCGTGGTCTTCCTCTACTGTGTCTTCTACTGGGATTTCTTGGCACCTCTTCACTCATCGGTCATCCTCCATGTGCATCACATGTCCATACTATCGCAGTCTTCTATATATAAATTTGAGTGAATTTAAGGAAAGATACTATAAACATTTGAATTAACAAACCTTTTACGGTTTTAAAAAAAAAATATTTTCTGCTGAATCATTACAGGATGTTAAGAATTAAATGCAAAGTTTCTCTCTCTCATGTGTTGTCTATTTACTCCCTATCTCTCTATATCATCTATATTATATATGTTCTTGTTGCAGTGAAGAGGGCCTGTTTAAAGCACATTTGGTGTTCCCTAAAGAATACCCATTGAGGCCTCCAAAGATGACATTTAAATCAGAAATATGGCACCCAAACAGTGAGTACTCCTTGCACACACACATAGGTTTATCTATCTGTGTAACTATATATCTGTCTACCTACATAACTATATAACTGTCTGTCTGTCTGTCAGTCTATCTAACCTACTTATCTGTCTCCCTATATAACTATCTTTCTACCTATGTCTACCTACCAATCTATTTACCTACCTACATGACTATCTATTTACATGTCTACCTACCTACCTACCTACCGGTACTGATCAGTGGCCTGGTGGTTGGGGACCTCTGATTTAGAGGGTTTTTAAACCCCACCATCAGGCTATTTTTCTTTAGTCAAAATACAGCAAAGCTTCTATTTCTAACTCACTTTCAAACTTTGCTCGCTATCTTCAAAACAACGTAGTCTTTGATATATTTAAATATATAAACCAACATTAATGCTGTTGTTGTTGTTATGTTTCAGTTGATAAAGATGGTAATGTGTGTATTTCAATCTTACATGAACCTGGAGAAGACAAATTTGGTTACGAGAAGGCCTCTGAACGTTGGTTACCTGTACACACCGTAGAAACAATCTTAGTTAGTGTTATTTCAATGTTAGCAGATCCAAATGATGAATCCCCTGCAAATGTAGAGGCAGCGGTGAGTATTGAACCCCCCAAAACCTTCTCTCTCCTACTTTTTTGTCTGTTTTTCTTTAGCTTGTATCCCCCCCCAATGGAGTTTTAGGCTTAAGTTAAACTATGTTTAACCCTTTTAGTTACCAACCCGGCCCAAACCTGCTCTGGTTCTATGAAATAAAACTACTATTGAGAACAATACTTTAACCCTTTAGCATTTAAGCCGGCCGTATCCGGACAGAATTCTCTCACCTCTTTCTGTTCAAACTGGCTGTAACTGGCCACTCATACTGATGTTAAGGTATTGTTTTCAAAATGAATAACATCAAAACGTCATAGATTCAATATTATGTGAGATAATCTTTACCACAAAATACAATAGTATATATAGAGTAATGTAAATGCTAATGGGTTAAGTTAAACTATGTTTAACCCTTTGTTTACCAACTTAGCCAAATTCAGCTCTGGTTCTGTGAAATAAAACCATGTAACCTTGAAGTGTTTCTATTTAACTTTTTAGCCTTTAAACCAGCCATATCTGGCTAGAATTTTCTCACCTCTTTCTGTCCAAACCGGCCGTAACTGGCTACTCATGCTGATGTTAAGGTATTGTTCTCAAAATAGATATCAAAATCTCAACATAACACAGCACCCAGTCCAGGAATCAAACCCATAACATTATGATAGTAAGTCCAACACCCTCACCACTAAGCCACACACCTTCTATGTTAATTAAATTAACCCTGTAGCTAATTATTGTGTTTGTTTCAGAAAATGTGGAGAGAGCAACCGGAAGAATTTAAGAAGGCTGTCAGTAAATGTGTGAGAAAGAGTCAAGAGGAGTTTAATGATTAAACAAATTTTTCTAATTGATTTACGTTGATTAAAAATAAGGTTTGTCTACATTTTACTTTTTTCGTTTTTGATTTAAAAAAACTTGACAATGTTAAATGTAAAAACAATGTTGTCACTGATAGAGATGACGCTAGAGTATATTTGATGTGTTGTTTCCTTGAGCAAGACACTTTATTTCACATTGCTCCAGTTTACTCAGCTGTAGAAATGAGATGATAGGGACTGGGGTCCCTATCATTCCACTGTAAAGTGGTCGTGGAGGTGCCACAGCAAAAAAGCACCCAGCACTCACTGTAAATGAGGTTGGTGTTAGGAAGGGCATCCAGCTGTAGAAATCAAGCCAGGATCAGTTCCCGTCCCACCCTTGCAAGCAGGGAAAAGTGGACGTAAAAGGAAATGATGATATATATATATATAAAATAATTAAGTCAAATATGTAAAATTTGGCTTCGTTTATTATAAATTATAGATATACTGCTATATATATTTTGGTGACAGCCAACATTGGCTGTAACCTCTCCAGGTAGTCCGAATTGGTGTGGTAGAGACATGTACACATGTTGAAGTGTGTTTTACTCCGTCAATTCATCGATAAGTCCAGCTCCTGGGTGTGTTGTTATTTCCTTGAGGTGTCGGTAAATAACCAACATATACTCAAAATATACATATATATATATATATACATACGTGTGCACACACACACACACACCAGCGCATGGTTTAGTGGTTAGAGCATTGGCCTTGCAATCGAAAGGTTGTGAGTTCAATTCTCAGACCAGGTGATGTTGTTTCCTTGAGCAAGACACTTTATTTCACGTTGCTCCAGTTTACTCAGCTGTAGAAATGAGATGATAGGGACTGGGGTCCCTATCATTAAATCACCCAAGACACCTCC
>OZ024764.1:17520347-17525347 GCA_964016885.1 Eledone cirrhosa | reverse complement strand
AAACCTCCTGTGAGATACAACCTTGTAGGAGACCAGCTAAACCTACATAGGGAGAAACTGGGTTTAAGAGGAATCTGAGGTGGTGTGCAAGTGAGAGAAGACTGCTTTGGTACAGACATGTGATGTGTATGGATAATTATTGGTGGGTGAAGAAGTATTGGAGAATCTCAGTGAAAGGAAACTGCAGCAGAGGTAGACCAAGGAAGACCTGGGCAGAGAGGAAATTGGGTAGTATGGATATGTGATGTGCATGGATGATGATTGTTGGGGAATCTCAGTGAAAGGAAACTGCAGCAGAGGTAGACCAAGGAAGACCTGGGCAGAGAGGAAATTGGGTAGTATGGATATGTGATGTGCATGGATGATGATTGTTGGGGAATCTCAGTGAAAGGAAACTGCAGCAGAGGTAGACCAAGGAAGACCTGGGCAGAGTGGTGAGTTGCTGAGACTGTGTATGAGTCATAAGACACACAGACACACAGACACAATAAATATAGAGTAATATAAGTACTACAGGGTTAAATCCCAGCCCCCATAGTGCTGCTTGCCCCATGATAATCAGACAGATCATACATCTGAAAAAATTCCTTTTTTTTTCACTCTCTGATGATAGCTTATCTGACTTTAACCATTTAGCATTTACATTACTCTATATATACTATTGTATTTTCACAGTAAAGGCTTTACCTCACATAATATCTCCCATAACATTTACATTACTCTATATATACTATTGTATTTTCACAGTAAAGGCTTTACCTCACATAACATTTACATTACTCTATATATACTATTGTATTGTCACAGTAAAGGCTTTACCTCACATAATATCTCCCATAACATTTACATTACTCTATATATACTATTGTATTTTCACAGTAAAGGCTTTAACTCACATAATGAGATTTGGATGATATTTATTTCGAGAACAATGCCTTAACCCATTAGTATTTAAACCGGCCATATCTGAACAGAATTCTCTCACCTTTTTTTGTTCAAACCAGCTGTAACTTGCTCCTCATACCGACTTTAAGTTTTTGTTCTCAAAATAATATCAAGATCTCATAGATTTGATATTATGTGAGGTAAAACCTTTACCGTGAAAACAATAGTATATATGGAGTAATGTAAATGTTATGTGAGGTAAAGCCTTTACTGTGACAATACAATAGTATATATAGAGTAATGTAAATGCTAAAGGGTTAACATCAGTATGAGTGGCCAGTTACAGCTGGTTTGAACAGAAAGAGGTGAGAGAATTCTGGCTGGTTTAAATGCTAAAGGGTTAATGATCCAGCTACCATAGTATTTCTCACCCTCTCTGATGACATAACCTTTTTTATTTTAATAAAATGTGCTGCTCCTAGTCCAAGATGAGTTTTGTACTCTGTCACTTAGTACCAAGGAAACCAGGGAGTTTAACCGTGCAATGGACTGTCATTCTGTCCAGCAGGGAGTCTTGTACTCTCAGTTGCTTTGCACCATGAAACCAGGATAAGAACCAGCAATAACTGGAGGTTTAACCCTGCAATGGACTGCTGTCCTATCCAGGAGAATGTATTGTACACTCAGTCACTTCATACCAAGGAAACCAGAAGTAGCAGCAATAACTGGGTTTTAACCTTGTGATGGATTGGCGTCCTGTCCAGGAGGGAGTCTTGTACACTCGGTTGCCATGGAAACTGCGATAAGTGCCTAATTTTTGGTTATTCAAGATTGTAACTACAGTGGTTGTGAATACGAATCTTAACAAATACAAACCTTAGCTGTGATTCAAACTCTCGACCACTTTCTACAATTTCAAATAACTAAAAATTAGGAAATTTCTAGTTATTCAAAATTGTAAATACTTTGGTTGAGATATTTGCAAGGAAATAACATTTAAAAAACAGCGTCAATCCGAGTTAGAGTTAACCCTTTAGCATTTAAACCAGCCATATCTGATCAGAATTCTCTCACCTCTTTCTGTTCAAACTGGCCGTAACTGGCCACTCATACTGATGTTAAGGTATTGTTCTCAAAATAAGTAACATCAAAATCTCATGGATTCGGTATTATTTGATATGTGAAATAAAGCCTTTACTGTGAAAATACAATAGTATATATATATAGAGTAATGCAGATGTTAAAGGGTTACCACTTTAGCATTTACATTACTCTAAATATACTATTGTATTATCACAGTAAAGGCTTTACCTCGCATAATATCTCCCATAACATTTACATTACTCTATATATACTATTGTATTTTCACAGTAAAGGCTTTACCTCACATAATATCTCACATAACATTTACATTACTCTATATATACTATTGTATTTTCACAGTAAAGGCTTTACCTCGCATAATATCTCCCATAACATTTACATTACTCTATATATACTATTGTATTGTCACAGTAAAGGCTTTACCTCACATAATATCTCACATAACATTTACATTACTCTATATATACTATTATATTTTCACAGTAAAGGCTTTACCTCACATAATATCTCACATAACATTTACATTACTCTATATATACTATTGTATTGTCACAGTAAAGGCTTTACCTCATAATATCTCACATAACATTTACATTACTCTATATATACTATTATATTTTCACAGTAAATGCTTTACCTCACATAATACCTCACATAACATTTACATTACTCTATATATACTATTGTATTTTCACAGTAAAGGCTTTACCTCACATAATATCTCACATAACATTTACATTACTCTATATATACTATTGTATTGTCACAGTAAAGGCCTTAACTCGGATATCAAATCTGAGATTTTAATATTATTTATTTTGAGAATAATACCTTTAAATCAGTATGAGTGGCTAGTTACGACCGGATATGGCCAGTTTAAATACTAAAGGGTTAAAGTAAGAAAAGATTCCTAAAAAATAAAAATGTTTTAAATATTAAGGTAGGTTAAAAAAGTTTATAAGCTGACGAAGATACTCCTGGAATGACCAAATGTGGTTTATATTTCAACTTAGTCCCTGGAAAGAAACAATGCAGTCATTAATAAGATTTGTTAAGATTCGAACACCTTACGACAGTATTTACAACTTCAAATCTTTACGTATTGTCGAATGTTTTAAATTGTGAGCAAAAGTTTGAATTATAACAATTTTTCCTATTCTAACTCTAACTATTGTTGACGCTGTTTTTAAAATATTATAGCAGTATCGGTAGAGCGTCAGACACCATGCTTTACAGCATAGAGTTATGACCCTTTACGTTCAGCGGTCAAATCCCGCCGAGGTTAACTTTGCGTTTCATCTTTACGGGGTCGATAAAATAAAGTACCAGTAATACACTGGAATAATTGCTGGCCTTGTGCCAAAAGTAGAAACAATTATTTCTTTGCAAATGTCACTTAGAGAGAGAAAAAAATCCTATATAATGCAAATTTCTTGTGACACTAAACTCCGCCATTCGCAGATTGCATCAAGATGGGATATTTTTTTTTCACAAAGTTCGATTCCCAGCAGCAGAGTTTAAAGAGTAAAGATCAAGTCCAGTCCAAGTAAAAATAGCTGAACATAATTCGTATATAAAGCATCCAGTTCACCCTGTAAGGTGGTTGTGCTGGTGATACGACAAAAAGCTCCCAGTCTATCCTGTACGGTGGAAGTGCTAGATATATGTGTGTATATATATATATATATATATGTATGTATGTATATTTATACTTAGATATATAAATAAAATATTTGAAGATTAGAAGTCTATGACACAGTAATTCCCCTTTGAAAACAAACTATGAGTTGCCTCCCCTGAAAAATAAATCTCGGCTTTTAAAAAACAAAATTCATCCATTTTACGTCAATTGAGGTTTGCCAAATAACGGTGGCGGTGTAGTGATGAATAATTGTTTCTACTATTGGCACAAGGCCAGCAATTACCTCAGTGTATTACTGGTACTTTATTTTATCGACCCCCGTAAGGATGAAAGCCAAAGTTAACCTCGGCGGAATTTGAACACAGACCGTAAAGGGCTGTAACTCTATGCTGCAAAGCATTGCGTCTGACACACTACCGAGTAATAATAATAGTGGTGGCGGTGATGAGAAAGTCTACAGTCTTCATGTGTGTGTGTGTGTGTATGTCTGTCCCCTAGTCGGCCTTAATGGTAGCACCAAGCCTGTATATATAATAATAATTGTTTCTACTTTAGGCACAAGGCCAGCAATTATCCAGTACATTACTGGTACTTTATTTTATCGACCCCGTAAGGATGAAAGGCAAAGTTAACCTCGGCGGGATTTGAACTCAGACTGTAAAGGGACGTAACTATGCTAGACAGCATGGCGTCCAACCCTCTACCGATACTGCCAATCCACCGCCCTGTATATAATAATAATAATAATAATAATGAAATATTGTGTACAGTGCTCAGGTGCACTACAACTCATCAAAGGTGCATGTATAGTATATAGGGTAATGTACAAACGTCAGGAAAATGAAGTGCATGAGTCATGATACACACGTGTGCATGTGTATGGAAGGGGTACATCAGGTGTAGTTTTGGCGTATTTCGGGAAGCATGAGGGTCTTGATGCAGTGTCTCGGCCGCTAACAACTGATGCAGGTAGTTTGTTCCATGCTTCAGCAACTCTGAGCGTGAAAAAATGTCTACGAAAGTCATGGGAGCTGCGCTGTTTTCTGATTTAGTAGGCATGTCCACGTGTGTTAGACACATGGAGATATAAAACTGTGAACCTTTAATGTTCCGTAATGCCCTACTCTAAGATCTGTGCTCCAGGGGGATTCCCTCCTGAGCCTTAAAGACTGTACCAAGCCTGTATAAAACTGTGATCCCTTAAGGTTCAGTAATACACCTCTCAGAAGTCTGTAGCTATCCTAGTTGGCTTTGATGATAGCACCAACCCTGTATAAGCTTTTATGAAACTCTTATCCTTTAAGGTTCTGTAATGTATCTCTCTGAGGTCTGTCCCTTACGAGGTTGCCCTGGTTGGCCTTCATGGTAT
>OZ024764.1:17495347-17502847 GCA_964016885.1 Eledone cirrhosa | reverse complement strand
AGATGGCTGGGTAGCTCGATGGGTGGTTGGTTGTCTGTATGGGTAGCTGGCTGGGTAGATGGCTGGGTAGCTCGATGGGTGGTTGGTTGTCTGTATGGGTAGCTGGCTGGGTAGATGGCTGGGTAGCTCGATGGGTGGTTGGTTGTCTGTATGGGTAGCTGGCTGGGTAGATGGCTGGGTAGCTCGATGGGTGGTTGGTTGTCTGTGTGGGTAGCTGGCTGGGTAGATGGCTGGGTAGCTCGATGGGTGGTTGGTTGTCTGTGTGGGTAGCTGGCAGGGTAGATGGCTGGATGGCTGGGTGTGTGGGCAGGTAGCAGACTGTTAGACAGCTGTGTATCTGACTTGGGTAGATGGCGCTCCAGTATATTGGGATGGCTGCAAGCGTGGGTGGATGACTGGCTCGGTGATAAATCAATAAACAGATGGATCAATGACTGACTGGGTGGATTGATAGCAGGACATGGTTGAGTGGGTTAGATGGGAGAGGATAGTGGTGGTGGTGGTGCTGTGGTGGTGGTGGTGTAGTGGTGGTAGTGGTGGTGGTGTAGTGGTGGTGGTGTAGTGGTGGTGCTGATGGTGGTGTAGTGGTGGTGGTATTGTTGATGGTGGTGGTGTAGTGGTGGTGGTGTTGTTGATGGTGGTGTAGTGGTGGTGTAGTGTTGGTGGTGTTGTTGATGGTGGCGTAGTGGTGGTGTAGTGGTGGTGGTGTTGTTGATGGTGGTGTAGTGGTGGTGGTGGTGGTGCTGGTGGTGGTGTAGTGGTGATGGTATTGTTGATGGTGGTGGTGGTGGTGTAGTGGTGATGGTATTGTTGATGGTGGTGTAGTGGTGGTGGTGTTGTTGATGGCGGTGTAGTGGTGGTGGTGTTGTTGATGGCGGTGTAGTGGTCGTGGTGGTGATGGTGATAATAATAACAACAACAACAACAACAATAATACTAACAAAAAACTGATAAATTGATTGATAAAGTGAATGGATGGCTGGGTGTAAATGGTGGGGAGGTGTGGGGGTGGAAGAGGGTGGGGGAGTGGATTGGGGTGTTTACGAAAGGTGAGAAAATCACCCTAGGAATGCAAGGGGATGGGGTGGGGTTAATTGAGGGTGCGGGGTGGGTGTTTGAGGGGTGGATGGGTGGATATCAGAATAATTAGTAAGTAAATTGATACATATGGAATGTTTCGTGTAAAAGAATAAAACAGGGGATGTGAGACATAACAGACACAATATACTCTATAACTATCACATATGTATATGTATATATATATATATGTATGTATATATGTATATATATGTATGTATGTATGTATGGTCACCAGTTGGTGCTACTGGTAACATGTATCCCAGTACAACCTGTCTCATGGTCGGGTCGTTGGCGACTAAACTGGCAACCCCACTAAGGTTTCTTGGTGAGGAGGGTGACTTTGGACATCCTGCAGGACTAAAAACAAAACCTGTCAAAGGGCAAAGGAGCTCTTTAGAGTCAATGGTCATCCAAAATCACCAGGAGAGATGACCCCTTAGCCTTTGTCAAGGCAGAATTCTAGGAGAAGTAAAACTCTGATATAACACCTGCAACCCTGATGGTATCCAATGATGTTGACTTATTCTTCTTTTTGGTAAATATCATCTTGGTTAAGAGAGTGGGACTGGCTTTGTGCAGTCCCTTTGCTCACTATAAAAGCTTCACGGCACAGGCATTGCTTTATATCTGGAGATCTCTCTGCACTTGTCGTCACATGGTACCATGGGCCCAGCACTATGTGTCAATAATTGTCACAAGTGTTTTCAAGTCGCTGGCTGGACTAAAAAGTCACACTCGTTCAGCGCATCGGTAGGGGTTCTCCTACATGGATATAAAGTAGTGGCCGTACTCAAAAACGAGTTGGCAGCCACTATATATATATATATATATATATATATATATATATATATATATATATATATATATATGTATATATATAAACATATATACATATACATATATATATATATATATATATCATCATCATCATCATCGTTTAACGTCCATCTTCCATATATTATGTATGAATTGTGTTGTGTTTTATTATATATATATATATATATATATATATATATATATATATATATATATACATATATATACTGTAACAATAATATATATGTATATATATATATATATATACATATATATACTGTAACAATAATATATATGTATATATATATATATATAATAAAACACAACACAATTCATACATAATATATATTGTTACAAGAAACTTTATTATCAAACATTTTCTTTATAATTTCAGGATGATTGATGTGATGAAGGAGAGATTTCCTCTGAAGGACAGCTTTCAAGATGTTGTACCCCTGAAGGACAGTTTATAAGATGTTGTACCCCTGAAGGGACAGTTTATAAGATGTTGTACCCCTGAAGGACAGTTTATAAGATGTTGTACCCCTGAAGGACAGTTTATAAGATGTTGTACCCCTGAAGGACAGTTTATAAGATGTTGTACCCCTGAAGGACAGTTTATAAGATGTTGTACCCCTGAAGGACAGTTTATAAGATGTTGTACCCCTGAAGGACAGTTTATAAGATGTTGTACCCCTGAAGGACAGCTTATCAGATGTTGGACCCCTGAAAAGAATTAATAAAATTTTATTAAAAATAAGAATCTGTGTTGTTGGAACTTATTCTAAGTAAGATTTCTTTTGTATTATATATATATATATATATATATATATATATCCACTACCCCTACCCTATCCTCCCCACTCCCACCAACACCACCCTCTCTCTATAAAGTTGGTACCACAACATCCAGTCCAAATAAATGAGATAAATGAGATCGAGATCGAGATCGAGATCATGTAGGTGTCACGAGAAAAAACACAGTCCACGCTGTAATGTAGCCGTGTAGGTAACATGATAAAAAGTTCCCAGTTCCACACTGTAAATGTGGTTGGTGTTAGGAAGGGCATCCAGCCATAGAAAACCTGCCAGACAGTCCTATATGAGCGATACCGGGTCACCCGAGCAACCTTGCCGCAAGTGGGACAACTCCCTTCTAACCCATGCTAGCGTGGAAAATGGACGTTAAACGAAGATTATGATGATGATGATGATGATGATATATATATAGAGAGATACATCTATATTTATATATAGATACAAAGAATTCTGGAGAAGGCATTTCTATATTAAAAACTGTTTAATTCGAAGGAAATAGAATATATCCAGTATTTAATATAGAAAAAGCTTCTACATGATTAAAACTCAATTATTCCAAGGAAATGGTAGAGTATATAGTGTATTTAACATAGAAATGGATTCTAAAGGACTAGAACTCTTTAATTGGCATCAAATAGTAGTATATATGCAATATTTAATACAGAAATGGCTTCTACAGGACTAAAACTCATTAATATGAGGTGTATTATTACATTATATGCCATATTTAGTACAGAAATGGCTTCTAAATGCAGTAAACTCTATAATTTGAATCAAATAGTAGTATATATGCAATATTTAATACAGAAATGGCTTCTACAGGATTAAATTAATGAATATGACGCGTATTAGTAGATTATAGTGGTGTATATGCAATATTTAATACAGAAATTGATTCTACAGGACTAAAACTCATTAATATGTGTATTAGTACATTATATGACATCTTTAGTACAGAAATGGCTTCTAAATGCAGTAAACTCTTTAATTCGAATCAAATAGTAGCATATATGCAATATTTAATACAGAAATGGCTTCTACAGGACTAAAACTCATTAATATGGGGGATATTAGTAGATTATATGCCATATTTAATACAGAAATAGCTTCTAAATGAAGAGAACTTTTTAATTCGATGGAAATAGTGGTGTATATGCAATATTTAATACAGAAATGGCTTCTACAGGACTAAAACTCATTAATATGAGGTGTATTACTACATTATATGCCATATTTAGTACAGAAATGGCTTCTAAATGCAGCAAACTCTTTAATTCGAATCAAATAGTAGCGTATATGCAATATTTAATACAGAAATGGCTTCTACAGGACTAAAACTCATTAATATGGGAGATATTAGTAGATTATATGCCATATTTAATACAGAAATAGCTTCTAAATGAAGAGAACTTTTTAATTCGATGGAAATAGTGGTGTATATGCAATATTTAATACAGAAATGGCTTCTACAGGACTAAAACTCATTAATATGAGGTGTATTATTACATTATATGCCATATTTAGTACAGAAATGGCTTCTAAATGCAGCAAACTCTTTAATTCGAATCAAATAGTAGCGTATATGCAATATTTAATACAGAAATGGCTTCTACAGGACTAAAACTCATTAATATGGGGGATATTAGTAGATTATATGCCATATTTAATACAGAAATAGGTTCTAAATGAAGAGAACTTTTTAATTCGATGGAAATAGTGGTGTATATGCAATATTTAATACAGAAATGGCTTCTACAGGACTAAAACTCATTAATATGAGGTGTATTATTACATTATATGCCATATTTAGTACAGAAATGGCTTCTAAATGCAGCAAACTCTTTAATTCGAATCAAATAGTAGCGTATATGCAATATTTAATACAGAAATGGCTTCTACAGGACTAAAACTCATCAATATGAGTGGTATTAGTACATTATATACCATATTTAGTACAGAAATGGCTTCTAAATAAAGAGAACTCTTTCATTCGATGGAAATAGTGGTGTATATGCCAAATTTAATACAGAAATGGCTTCTAAATGCAGTAACACCTTTAATTTGAATCAAATAGTAGCGTATATGCCATATATAATACAGAAATGGCTTCTAAATGCAGTAACACCTTTAATTTGAATCAAATAGTAGCGTATATGCAATATTTGATACAGAAATGGCTTCTACAGGATTAAATTAATGAATATGATGCGTATTAGTAGATTATATGCCATATTTAATACAGAAATGGCTTCTAAATGAAAAGAACTCTTTAATTCGATGGAAATAGTGGTTTATGTGCAATATTTAATAGAGAAATGCCTTCTACAAGACTAAAAGTCATTAATATGAGGGATATTAGTAGATTTTATGCCATATTTAATAGAGAAATGACTTCTACAGGACTAAAACTCATTAATATGAGGTGTATTAGTATATGCCATATTTAATACAGAAATGCTTGTATATGCAGTAAACTCTTTAATTTGAAGCAAATAGTAGCGTATATGCAATATTTAATACAGAAATGGCTTCTACAGGACTAAAACTCATTAATATGAGGTGTATTAGTATAATATATGCCATATTTAATACAAAAATGGCTAGTAAATGCAGTAAACTCTTTAATTTGAATCAAATAGTAGCGTATATGCAATATGTAATACAGAAATAGCCTCTACAGGACTAAAACTCATTAATATGAAGTGTATTAGTACAGTATATGCCATATTTAGTACAGAAATAGCTTCTAAATGAAGAGAACTCTTTCATGCGATGGAAATAGTGGTGTATATGCAATATTTAATACAGAAATGGCTTCTACAACACTAATACTCATTAATATGAGGGTATTTATAGTATATATGCAAAATTTAATCCAGAAATGGCTTCTAAATGCAGTAAACCCTTTAATTTGAATAAAATAGTAACGTATATGCCATATTTAATACAGAAATGGCTTCTAAATGCAGTAAACTCTTTAATTCAAATGAAATTAGGGTTATTTTAGTCATTTATGATGCTTTCTTTAGCCATTTTAGAGTCATTTTACTCATTTATACACCGTTTTAGACATTTTAGGGTCATTTTCATCATTTACTATACTGTTTTAGCCATCTAAGTGTCATTTCAGTCATTTCTGATGCCGTTTTATCCACTTTTGAGTAAGTTTCATCATTTATATACCGTTTTAGCCATTTTTCGGGTCATTTTAGTCATTTATGATGCTGTTTTAGTCATTTTAGAGTCATTTTAGATAATTATGATGTCGTTTTAGGCACTTTAGAGGCATTTATTCATTTATTTTGCCGTTTTAGTCATTTATGATGCGGTTTTAGCCCTTTTAGAGTAATTTTAGTCCTTCATGAGGCGGTTTTAGCCATTTTAGAGCCATTTTAGTCATTTATGATGCCGCTTTAGCCATTTTAGAGTCATTTTAGTCCTTTATGAGGCAGTTTTAGCCATTTTAGAGTCATTTTCGTCATTTATACACCGGTTTAGGCATTTTAGTCATTTACGATGCTGTTTTAGCCATTTTAGAGTAATTTTCGTCATTTATAAACCGTTTTAGACATTTTAGGGTTAATTTAGTCATTTAAGATGCCGTTTTATCCAATGTAGAGTTCTTTTCATCATTTATATACCGTTTTAGCCATTTATAGGGTCATTTTACTGATTTATGATGCTGTTTTAGCCATTTTAGAGTCATTTTAGTCCTTTATGAGGAAGTTTTAGCCATTTTAGAGTCGTTTTAATCATTTACGATACGGTTTTAGCCATTTTAGTCATTTATGATGCGGTTTTAGCTATTTTAGAGTCATTTTAGTCCTTTATGGGGCAGTTTTAGCCATTTTAGAGTCATTTTAATCATTTACGATGCGGTTTTAGCCATTTTAGTCATTTATGATGCATTTTAGAGGCATATATTCATTTATTTTGCCGTTTTCGTCATTTATGATGCGGTTTTAGCCCTTTTAGAGGCATTTTAGTTATTTTTGATGCCGTTTTAGCAATTTTAGAGACATTTTAGTCCTTCATGAGGCGGTTTTAGCCATTTCAGAGTCATTTTAGTCAATTATGATGCCGCTTTAGCCATTTTAGAGTCATTTTAGTCGCTTATAATGTGGTTTTAGCCATTTTAGAGTAATTTTCGTCATTTATACACCGGTACAGACATTTTAGGATCATTTTAGTCATTTACAATGCTGTTTTAGCTCTTTAGAGTAATTTTCGTCATTTCTACAACGTTTTAGACATTTTAGCGTCATTTTAGTCATTTACGATGCCGTTTTACCCATTTTAGAGTAATTTTCATCATTTATATATCGTTTTTGCCATTTTTAGAGTCATTTTAGTCATATATGTTGTCGATTTAGGCATTTTAGAGGCATTTATTCATTTATCTTGCCGTTTTAGTCATTTATGACGCGGTTTTAGCCCTTATATTGTCATTTGAGTCATTCATGATGCCTTATTAGCCATTTTAGTCATTTATGATGCGGTTTTATCCATTTTACTCCTTTATGGGGCGGTTTTAGCAATTTTAGAGTCATTTTCGTCATTTATGATGTCGTTTAAGGCATTTTAGAGGCATTTATTCATTTATTTTGCCGTTTTAGTCATTTGTGACGCGGTTTTAGCCCTTTTAGTGTCATTTTAGTCATTTATGGTGCCGTTTTAGCCATTTTAGAGTCATTTTAGTCCTTTATGAGGCGGTTTTAGCCTTATTAGAGTCATTTTATTCATTTATGATGCCGTTTTAGCCATTTTAGAGTCATTTTAGTCCTT
>OZ024764.1:17478321-17495147 GCA_964016885.1 Eledone cirrhosa | reverse complement strand
GAAATGGCTTCTAAATGCAGAAAACTCATTTATTGGATGGAAATAGTAGTGTATATGCCATATTTAATACAGAAATGGCTTCTAAATGCAGAAAACTCATTTATTGGATGGGAATTACAGTGTATATGCCATATTTAATACAGAAATGGCTTCTAAATGCAGAAAACTCATTTATTGGATGGAATTAGCTAGTGTATATGCCATATTTAATACAGAAATGGCTTCTAAATGCAGAAAACTCATTTATTGGATGGGAATTACAGTGTATATGCCATATTTAATACAGAAATGGCTTCTAAATGCAGAAAACTCATTTATTGGATGGAAATAGTAGTGTATATGCCATATTTAATACAGAAATGGCTTCTAAATGCAGAAAACTCATTTATTGGATGGGAATTACAGTGTATATGCCATATTTAATACAGAAATGGCTTCTAATGCAGAAAACTCATTTATTGGATGGGAATTACAGTGTATATGCCATATTTAATACAGAAATGGCTTCTAAATGCAGAAAACTCATTTATTGGATGGAAATAGTAGTGTATATGCCATATTTAATACAGAAATGGCTTCTAAATGCAGAAAACTCATTTATTGGATGGAAATAGTAGTGTATATGCCATATTTAATACAGAAATGGCTTCTAAATGCAGGAAAACTCATTTATTGGATGGGAATTACAGTGTATATGCCATATTTAATACAGAAATGGCTTCTAAATGCAGAAAACTCATTTATTGGATGGGAATTACAGTGTATATGCCATATTTAATACAGAAATGGCTTCTAAATGCAGAGAACTCATTTATTGGATGGAAATAGTAGTGTATATGCCATATTTAATACAGAAATGGCTTCTAAATGCAGAAAACTCATTTATTGGATGGGAAATAGTAGTGTATATGCCATATTTAATACAGAAATGGCTTCTAAATGCAGAAAACTCATTTATTGGATGGGAATTACAGTGTATATGCCATATTTAATACAGAAATGGCTTCTAAATGCAGAAAACTCATTTATTGGATGGGAATTACAGTGTATATGCCATATTTAATACAGAAATGGCTTCTAAATGCAGAAAACTCATTTATTGGATGGAAATAGTAGTGTATATGCCATATTTAATACAGAAATGGCTTCTAAATGCAGAAAACTCATTTATTGGATGGGAATTACAGTGTATATGCCATATTTAATACAGAAATGGCTTCTAAATGCAGAAAACTCATTTATTGGATGGAAATAGTAGTGTATATGCCATATTTAATACAGAAATGGCTTCTAAATGCAGAAAACTCATTTATTGGATGGAAATAGCTAGTGTATATGCCATATTTAATACAGAAATGGCTTCTAAATGCAGAAAACTCATTTATTGGATGGAAATAGTAGTGTATATGCCATATTTAATACAGAAATGGCTTCTAAATGCAGAAAACTCATTTATTGGATGGAATAGTAGTGTATATGCCATATTTAATACAGAAATGGCTTCTAAATGCAGAAAACTCATTTATTGGATGGAAATAGTAGTGTATATGCCATATTTAATACAGAAATGGCTTCTAAATGCAGAAGAACTCATTTATTGGATGGAAATAGTAGTGTATATGCCATATTTAATACAGAAATGGCTTCTAAATGCAGAAAACTCATTTATTGGATGGAAATAGTAGTGTATATGCCATATTTAATACAGAAATGGCTTCTAAATGCAGAAAACTCATTTATTGGATGGGAATTACAGTGTATATGCCATATTTAATACAGAAATGGCTTCTAAATGCAGAAAACTCATTTATTGGATGGGAATAGAGTGTATATGCCATATTTAATACAGAAATGGCTTCTAAATGCAGAAAACTCATTTATTGGATGGAAATAGTAGTGTATATGCCATATTTAATACAGAAATGGCTTCTAAATGCAGAAAACTCATTATTGGATGGGAATTACAGTGTATATGCCATATTTAATACAGAAATGGCTTCTAAATGCAGAAAACTCATTTATTGGATGGAAATAGTAGTGTATATGCCATATTTAATACAGAAATGGCTTCTAAATGCAGAAAACTCATTTATTGGATGGAATTACAGTGTATATGCCATATTTAATACAGAAATGGCTTCTAAATGCAGAAAACTCATTTATTGGATGGGAATTACAGTGTATATGCCATATTTAATACAGAAATGGCTTCT
Organism: Eledone cirrhosa; assembly: GCA_964016885.1. Classification (NCBI taxonomy): domain Eukaryota; kingdom Metazoa; phylum Mollusca; class Cephalopoda; order Octopoda; family Eledonidae; genus Eledone; species Eledone cirrhosa. Next base: position 17,492,934 of record OZ024764.1, on the reverse strand, counting down.
AAATGCAGAAAACTCATTTATTGGATGGAAATAGTAGTGTATATGCCATATTTAATACAGAAATGGCTTCTAATGCAGAAAACTCATTTATTGGATGGGAATTACAGTGTATATGCCATATTTAATACAGAAATGGCTTCTAAATGCAGAAAACTCATTTATTGGATGGAAATAGTAGTGTATATGCCATATTTAATACAGAAATGGCTTCTAAATGCAGAAAACTCATTTATTGGATGGGAATTACAGTGTATATGCCATATTTAATACAGAAATGGCTTCTAAATGCAGAAAACTCATTTATTGGATGGGAATTACAGTCGTATATGCCATATTTAATACAGAAATGGCTTCTAAATGCAGAAAACTCATTTATTGGATGGAAATAGTAGTGTATATGCCATATTTAATACAGAAATGGCTTCTAAATGCAGAAAACTCATTTATTGGATGGGAATTACAGTGTATATGCCATATTTAATACAGAAATGGCTTCTAAATGCAGAAAACTCATTTATTGGATGGGAATTACAGTGTATATGCCATATTTAATACAGAAATGGCTTCTAAAGCAGAAAACTCATTTATTGGATGGGAATTACAGTGTATATGCCATATTTAATACAGAAATGGCTTCTAAATGCAGAAAACTCATTTATTGGATGGGAATTACAGTGTATATGCCATATTTAATACAGAAATGGCTTCTAAATGCAGAAAACTCATTTATTGGATGGAAATAGTAGTGTATATGCCATATTTAATACAGAAATGGCTTCTAAATGCAGAAAACTCATTTATTGGATGGAAATAGTAGTGTATATGCCATATTTAATACAGAAATGGCTTCTAAATGCAGAAAACTCATTTATTGGATGGAAATAGTAGTGTATATGCCATATTTAATACAGAAATGGCTTCTAAATGCAGAAAACTCATTATTGGATGGAATATAGTGTATATGCCATATTTAATACAGAAATGGCTTCTAAATGCAGAAAACTCATTTATTGGATGGAATTACAGTGTATATGCCATATTTAATACAGAAATGGCTTCTAAATGCAGAAAACTCATTTATTGGATGGGAATTACAGTGTATATGCCATATTTAATACAGAAATGGCTTCTAAATGCAGAAAACTCATTTATTGGATGGAAATAGTAGTGTATATGCCATATTTAATACAGAAATGGCTTCTAAATGCAGAAAACTCATTTATTGGATGGAAATAGTAGTGTATATGCCATATTTAATACAGAAATGCTTCTAAATGCAGAAAACTCATTTATTGGATGGGAATTACAGTGTATATGCCATATTTAATACAGAAATGGCTTCTAAATGCAGAAAACTCATTTATTGGATGGGAATTACAGTGTATATGCCATATTTAATACAGAAATGGCTTCTAAATGCAGAGAACTCATTTATTGGATGGAAATAGTAGTGTATATGCCATATTTAATACAGAAATGGCTTCTAAATGCAGAAAACTCATTTATTGGATGGGAATTACAGTGTATATGCCATATTTAATACAGAAATGGCTTCTAAATGCAGAAAACTCATTTATTGGATGGGAATTACAGTGTATATGCCATATTTAATACAGAAATGGCTTCTAAATGCAGAAAACTCATTTATTGGATGGGAATTAGTAGTGTATATGCCATATTTAATACAGAAATGGCTTCTAAATGCAGAAAACTCATTTATTGGATGGAAATAGTAGTGTATATGCCATATTTAATACAGAAATGGCTTCTAAATGCAGAAAACTCATTTATTGGATGGGAATTACAGTGTATATGCCATATTTAATACAGAAATGGCTTCTAAATGCAGAAAACTCATTTATTGGATGGAAATAGTAGTGTATATGCCATATTTAATACAGAAATGGCTTCTAAATGCAGAAAACTCATTTATTGGATGGGAATTACAGTGTATATGCCATATTTAATACAGAAATGGCTTCTAAATGCAGAAAACTCATTTATTGGATGGAAATAGTAGTGTATATGCATATTTAATACAGAAATGGCTTCTAAATGCAGAAAACTCATTTATTGGATGGGAAATACAGTGTATATGCCATATTTAATACAGAAATGGCTTCTAAATGCAGAAAACTCATTTATTGGATGGAAATAGTAGTGTATATGCCATATTTAATACAGAAATGGCTTCTAAATGCAGAAAACTCATTTATTGGATGGGAATTACAGTGTATATGCCCATATTTAATACAGAAATGGCTTCTAAATGCAGAAAACTCATTTATTGGATGGAAATAGTAGTGTATATGCCATATTTAATACAGAAATGGCTTCTAAATGCAGAAAACTCATTTATTGGATGGAAATAGTAGTGTATATGCCATATTTAATACAGAAATGGCTTCTAAATGCAGAAAACTAATTTATTGGATGGGAATTACAGTGTATATGCCATATTTAATACAGAAATGGCTTCTAAATGCAGAAAACTCATTTATTGGATGGAAATAGTAGTGTATATGCCATATTTAATACAGAAAATGGCTTCTAAATGCAGAAAACTCATTTATTGGATGGGAATTACAGTGTATATGCCATATTTAATACAGAAATGGCTTCTAAATGCAGAAAACTCATTTATTGGATGGGAATTACAGTGTATATGCCATATTTAATACAGAAATGGCTTCTAAATGCAGAAAACTCATTTATTGGATGGAAATAGTAGTGTATATGCCATATTTAATACAGAATGGCTTCTAAATGCAGAAAACTCATTTATTGGATGGAATTACAGTGTATATGCCATATTTAATACAGAAATGGCTTCTAAATGCAGAAAACTCATTTATTGGATGGAAATAGTAGTGTATATGCCATATTTAATACAGAAATGGCTTCTAAATGCAGAAAACTCATTTATTGGATGGGAATTACAGTGTATATGCCATATTTAATACAGAAATGGCTTCTAAATGCAGAAAACTCATTTATTGGATGGAAATAGTAGTGTATATGCAATATTTAATACAGAAATGGCTTCTAAATGCAGAAAACTCATTTATTGGATGGAAATAGTAGTGTATATGCCATATTTAATACAGAAATGGCTTCTAAATGCAGAAAACTCATTTATTGGATGGAAATAGTAGTGTATATGCCATATTTAATACAGAAATGGCTTCTAAATGCAGAAAACTCATTTATTGGATGGGAATTACAGTGTATATGCCATATTTAATACAGAAATGGCTTCTAAATGCAGAAAACTCATTTATTGGATGGAAATAGTAGTGTATATGCCATATTTAATACAGAAATGGCTTCTAAATGCAGAAAACTCATTTATTGGATGGAAATAGTAGTGTATATGCCATATTTAATACAGAAATGGCTTCTAAATGCAGAAAACTAATTTATTGGATGGGAATTACAGTGTATATGCCATATTTAATACAGAAATGACTTCTAAATGCAGAAAACTCATTTATTGGATGGAAATAGTAGTGTATATGCCATATTTAATACAGAAATGGATTCTAAATGCAGAAAACTCATTTATTGGATGGGAATTACAGTGTATATGCCATATTTAATACAGAAATGGCTTCTAAATGCAGAAAACTCATTTATTGGATGGGAATTACAGTGTATATGCCATATTTAATACAGAAATGGCTTCTAAATGCAGAAAACTCATTTATTGGATGGAAATAGTAGTGTATATGCCATATTTAATACAGAAATGGCTTCTAAATGCAGAAAACTCATTTATTGGATGGGAATTACAGTGTATATGCCATATTTAATACAGAAATGGCTTCTAAATGCAGAAAACTCATTTATTGGATGGAAATAGTAGTGTATATGCCATATTTAATACAGAAATGGCTTCTAAATGCAGAAAACTCATTTATTGGATGGGAAATAGTAGTGTATATGCCATATTTAATACAGAAATGGCTTCTAAATGCAGAAAACTCATTTATTGGATGGGAATTACAGTGTATATGCCATATTTAATACAGAAATGGCTTCTAAATGCAGAAAAACTCATTTATTGGATGGAAATAGTTAGTGTATATGCCATATTTAATACAGAAATGGCTTCTAAATGCAGAAAACTCATTTATTGGATGGAAATAGTAGTGTATATGCCATATTTAATACAGAAATGGCTTCTAAATGCAGAAAACTCATTTATTGGATGGGAATTACAGTGTATATGCCATATTTAATACAGAAATGGCTTCTAAATGCAGAAAACTCATTTATTGGATGGAAATAGTAGTGTATATGCCATATTTAATACAGAAATGGCTTCTAAATGCAGAAAACTCATTTATTGGATGGGAATTACAGTGTATATGCCATATTTAATACAGAAATGGCTTCTAAATGCAGAAAACTCATTTATTGGATGGGAATTACAGTGTATATGCCATATTTAATACAGAAATGGCTTCTAAATGCAGAAAACTCATTTATTGGATGGAAATAGTAGTGTATATGCCATATTTAATACAGAAATGGCTTCTAAATGCAGAAAACTCATTTATTGGATGGGAATTACAGTGTATATGCCATATTTAATACAGAAATGGCTTCTAAATGCAGAAAACTCATTTATTGGATGGAAATAGTAGTGTATATGCCATATTTAATACAGAAATGGCTTCTAAATGCAGAAAACTCATTTATTGGATGGGAATTACAGTGTATATGCCATATTTAATACAGAAATGGCTTCTAAATGCAGAAAACTCATTTATTGGATGGGAATTACAGTCTATATGCCATATTTAATACAGAAATGGCTTCTAAATGCAGAAAACTCATTTATTGGATGGAAATAGTAGTGTATATGCCATATTTAATACAGAAATGGCTTCTAAATGCAGAAAACTCATTATTGGATGGGAATTACAGTGTATATGCCATATTTAATACAGAAATGGCTTCTAAATGCAGAAAACTCATTTATTGGATGGGAATTACAGTGTATATGCCATATTTAATACAGAAATGGCTTCTAAAGGCAGAAAACTCATTTATTGGATGGGAATTACAGTGTATATGCCATATTTAATACAGAAATGGCTTCTAAATGCAGAAAACTCATTTATTGGATGGGAATTACAGTGTATATGCCATATTTAATACAGAAATGGCTTCTAAATGCAGAGAACTCATTTATTGGATGGAAATAGTAGTGTATATGCCATATTTAATACAGAAATGGCTTCTAAATGCAGAAAACTCATTTATTGGATGGAAATAGTAGTGTATATGCCATATTTAATGCAGAAATGGCTTCTAAATGCAGAAAACTCATTTATTGGATGGAAATAGTAGTGTATATGCCATATTTAATACAGAAATGGCTTCTAAATGCAGAAAACTCATTTATTGGATGGAAATAGTAGTGTATATGCCATATTTAATACAGAAATGGCTTCTAAATGCAGAAAACTCATTTATTGGATGGAAATATAGTGTATATGCCATATTTAATACAGAAATGGCTTCTAAATGCAGAAAACTCATTTATTGGATGGGAATTACAGTGTATATGCCATATTTAATACAGAAATGGCTTCTAAATGCAGAAAACTCATTTATTGGATGGGAATTACAGTGTATATGCCATATTTAATACAGAAATGGCTTCTAAATGCAGAAAACTCATTTATTGGATGGAAATAGTAGTGTATATGCCATATTTAATACAGAAATTGCTTCTAAATGCAGAAAACTCATTTATTGGATGGAAATAGTAGTGTATATGCCATATTTAATACAGAAATGGCTTCTAAATGCAGAAAACTCATTTATTGGATGGGAATTACAGTGTATATGCCATATTTAATACAGAAATGGCTTCTAAATGCACAAAACTCATTTATTGCATGGAATTACAGTGTATATGCCATATTTAATACAGAAATGGCTTCTAAATGCAGAGAACTCATTTATTGGATGGAAATAGTAGTGTATATGCCATATTTAATACAGAAATGGCTTCTAAATGCAGAAAACTCATTTATTGGATGGGAATTACAGTGTATATGCCATATTTAATACAGAAATGGCTTCTAAATGCAGAAAACTCATTTATTGGATGGGAATTACAGTGTATATGCCATATTTAATACAGAAATGGCTTCTAAATGCAGAAAACTCATTTATTGTATGGGAATTACAGTGTATATGCCATATTTAATACAGAAATGGCTTCTAAATGCAGAAAACTCATTTATTGGATGGAAATAGTAGTGTATATGCAATATTTTAATACAGAAATGGCTTCTAAATGCAGAAAACTCATTTATTGGATGGGAATAGTAGTGTATATGCCATATTTAATACAGAAATGGCTTCTAAATGCAGAAAACTCATTTATTGGATGGGAATTACAGTGTATATGCCATATTTAATACAGAAATGGCTTCTAAATGCAGAAAACTCATTTATTGGATGGGAATTACAGTGTATATGCCATATTTAATACAGAAATGGCTTCTAAATGCAGAAAACTCATTTATTGGATGGGAATTACAGTGTATATGCCATATTTAATACAGAAATGGCTTCTAAATGCAGAAAACTCATTTATTGGATGGAAATAGTAGTGTATATGCAATATTTAATACAGAAATGGCTTCTAAATGCAGAAAACTCATTTATTGGATGGGAATAGTAGTGTATATGCCATATTTAATACAGAAATGGCTTCTAAATGCAGAAAACTCATTTATTGGATGGGAATTACAGTGTATATGCCATATTTAATACAGAAATGGCTTCTAAATGCAGAAAACTCATTTATTGGATGGGAATTACAGTGTATATGCCATATTTAATACAGAAATGGCTTCTAAATGCAGAAAACTCATTTATTGGATGGGAATTACAGTGTATATGCCATATTTAATACAGAAATGGCTTCTAAATGCAGAAAACTCATTTATTGGATGGGAATTACAGTGTATATGCCATATTTAATACAGAAATGGCTTCTAAATGCAGAAAACTCATTTATTGGATGGGAATTACAGTGTATATGCCATATTTAATACAGAAATGGCTTCTAAATGCAGAAAACTCATTTATTGGATGGGAATTACAGTGTATATGCCATATTTAATACAGAAATGGCTTCTAAATGCAGAAAACTCATTTATTGGATGGAAATAGTAGTGTATATGCCATATTTAATACAGAAATGGCTTCTAAATGCAGAAAACTCATTTATTGGATGGGAATTACAGTGTATATGCCATATTTAATACAGAAATGGCTTCTAAATGCAGAAAACTCATTTATTGGATGGGAATTACAGTTTATATGCCATATTTAATACAGAAATGGCTTCTAAATGCAGAAAACTCATTTATTGGATGGAAATTACAGTGTATATGCCATATTTAATACAGAAATGGCTTCTAAATGCAGAAAACTCATTTATTGGATGGGAATTACAGTGTATATGCCATATTTAATACAGAAATGGCTTCTAAATGCAGAAAACTCATTTATTGGATGGGAATTACAGTGTATATGCCATATTTAATACAGAAATGGCTTCTAAATGCAGAAAACTCATTTATTGGATGGGAATTACAGTGTATATGCCATATTTAATACAGAAATGGCTTCTAAATGCAGAAAACTCATTTATTGGATGGGAATTACAGTGTATATGCCATATTTAATACAGAAATGGCTTCTAAATGCAGAAAACTCATTTATTGGATGGGAATTACAGTGTATATGCCATATTTAATACAGAAATGGCTTCTAAATGCAGAAAACTCATTTATTGGATGGAAATAGTAGTGTATATGCCATATTTAATACAGAAATGGCTTCTAAATGCAGAACACTCATTTATTGGATGGGAATTACAGTGTATATGCCATATTTAATACAGAAATGGCTTCTAAATGCAGAAAACTCATTTATTGGATGGGAATTACAGTGTATATGCCATATTTAATACAGAAATGGCTTCTAAATGCAGAAAACTCATTTATTGGATGGGAATTACAGTGTATATGCCATATTTAATACAGAAATGGCTTCTAAATGCAGAAAACTCATTTATTGGATGGAAATAGTAGTGTATATGCCATATTTAATACAGAAATGGCTTCTAAATGCAGAAAAAGTCATTTATTGGATGGAATTACTGTGTATATGCCATATTTAATACAGAAATGGCTTCTAAATGCAGAAAACTCATTTATTGGATGGGAATTACAGTGTATATGCCATATTTAATACAGAAATGGCTTCTAAATGCAGAAAACTCATTTATTGGATGGAAATAGTAGTTTATATGCCATATTTAATACAGAAATGGCTTCTAAATGCAGAAAACTCATTTATTGGATGGGAATTACTGTGTATATGCCATATTTAATACAGAAATGGCTTCTAAATGCAGAAAACTCATTTATTGGATGGGAATTACAGTGTATATGCCATATTTAATACAGAAATGGCTTCTAAATGCAGAAAACTCATTTATTGGATGGAATAGTAGTGTATAATGCCATATTTAATACAGAAATGGCTTCTAATGCAGAAAACTCATTTATTGGATGGGAATTACAGTGTATATGCCATATTTAATACAGAAATGGCTTCTAAATGCAGAAAACTCATTTATTGGATGGAAATAGTAGTGTATATGCCATATTTAATACAGAAATGGCTTCTAAATGCAGAAAACTCATTTATTGGATGGAAATAGTAGTGTATATGCCATATTTAATACAGAAATGGCTTCTAAATGCAGAAAACTCATTTATTGGATGGGAATTACAGTGTATATGCCATATTTAATACAGAAATGGCTTCTAAATGCAGAAAACTCATTTATTGGATGGGAATTACAGTGTATATGCCATATTTAATACAGAAATGGCTTCTAAATGCAGAAAACTCATTTATTGGATGGAAATAGTAGTGTATATGCCATATTTAATACAGAAATGGCTTCTAAATGCAGAAAACTCATTTATTGGATGGGAATTACAGTGTATATGCCATATTTAATACAGAAATGGCTTCTAAATGCAGAAAACTCATTTATTGGATGGAAATAGTAGTGTATATGCCATATTTAATACAGAAATGGCTTCTAAATGCAGAAAACTCATTTATTGGATGGGAATTACTGTGTATATGCCATATTTAATACAGAAATGGCTTCTAAATGCAGAAAACTCATTTATTGGATGGGAATTACAGTGTATATGCCATATTTAATACAGAAATGGCTTCTAAATGCAGAAAACTCATTTATTGGATGGGAATTACAGTGTATATGCCATATTTAATACAGAAATGGCTTCTAAATGCAGAAAACTCATTTATTGGATGGAAATAGTAGTGTATATGCCATATTTAATTACAGAAATGGCTTCTAAATGCAGAAAACTCATTTATTGGATGGAAATAGTAGTGTATATGCCATATTTAATACAGAAATGGCTTCTAATGCAGAAAACTCATTTATTGGATGGAAATAGTAGTGTATATGCCATATTATATACAGAAATGGCTTCTAAATGCAGAAAACTCATTTATTGGATGGAAATAGTAGTGTATATGCCATATTTAATACAGAAATGGCTTCTAAATGCAGAAAACTCATTTATTGGATGGGAATTACAGTGTATATGCCATATTTAATACAGAAATGGCTTCTAAATGCAGAAAACTCATTTATTGGATGGGAATTACAGTGTATATGCCATATTTAATACAGAAATGGCTTCTAAATGCAGAAAACTCATTTATTGGATGGAAATAGTAGTGTATATGCCATATTTAATACAGAAATGGCTTCTAAATGCAGAAAACTCATTTATTGGATGGAAATAGTAGTGTATATGCCATATTTAATACAGAAATGGCTTCTAAATGCAGAAAACTCATTTATTGGATGGAAATAGTAGTGTATATGCCATATTTAATACAGAAATGGCTTCTAAATGCAGAAAACTCATTTATTGGATGGGAATTACAGTGTATATGCCATATTTAATACAGAAATGGCTTCTAAATGCAGAAAACTCATTTATTGGATGGGAATTACAGTGTATATGCCATATTTAATACAGAAATGGCTTCTAAATGCAGAAAACTCATTTATTGGATGGGAATTACAGTGTATATGCCATATTTAATACAGAAATGCTTCTAAATGCAGAAAACTCATTTATTGGATGGGAATTACAGTGTATATGCCATATTTAATACAGAAATTGCTTCTAAATGCAGAAAACTCATTTATTGGAGGGAAATTACAGTGTATATGCCATATTTAATACAGAAATGGCTTCTAAATGCAGAAAACTCATTTATTAGATGGAAATAGTAGTGTATATGCCATATTTAATACAGAAATGGCTTCTAAATGCAGAAAACTCATTTATTGGATGGGAATTACAGTGTATATGCCATATTTAATACAGAAATGGCTTCTAAATGCAGAAAACTCATTTATTGGATGGAAATAGTAGTGTATATGCCATATTTAATACAGAAATGGCTTCTAAATGCAGAAAACTCATTTATTGGATGGAAATAGTAGTGTATATGCCATATTTAATACAGAAATGGCTTCTAAATGCAGAAAACCCATTTATTGGATGGGAATTACAGTGTATATGCCATATTTAATACAGAAATGGCTTCTAAATGCAGAAAACTCATTTATTGGATGGAAATAGTAGTGTATATGCCATATTTAATACAGAAATGGCTTCTAAATGCAGAAAACTCATTTATTGGATGGGAATTACAGTGTATATGCCATATTTAATACAGAAATGGCTTCTAAATGCAGAAAACTCATTTATTGGATGGGAATTACAGTGTATATGCCATATTTAATACAGAAATGGCTTCTAAATGCAGAAAACTCATTTATTGGATGGGAATTACAGTGTATATGCCATATTTAATACAGAAATGGCTTCTAAATGCAGAAAACTCATTTATTGGATGGGAATTACAGTGTATATGCCATATTTAATACAGAAATGGCTTCTAAATGCAGAAAACTCATTTATTGGATGGGAATTACAGTGTATATGACATATTTAATACAGAAATGGCTTCTAAATGCAGAAAACTCATTTATTGGATGGAAATAGTAGTGTATATGCCATATTTAATACAGAAATGGCTTCTAAATGCAGAAAACTCATTTATTGGATGGGAATTACTGTGTATATGCCATATTTAATACAGAAATGGCTTCTAAATGCAGAAAACTCATTTATTGGATGGGAATACAGTGTATATGCCATATTTAATACAGAAATGGCTTCTAAATGCAGAAAACTCATTTATTGGATGGGAATTACAGTGTATATGCCATATATAATACAGAAATGGCTTCTAAATGCAGAAAACACATTTATTGGATGGAAATAGTAGTGTATATGCCATATTTAATACAGAAATGGCTTCTAAATGCAGAAAACTCATTTATTGGATGGGAATTACAGTGTATATGCCATATTTAATACAGAAATGGCTTCTAAATGCAGAAAAGTCATTTATTGGATGGAAATAGTAGTGTATATGCCATATTTAATACAGAAAATGCTTCTAAATGCAGAAAACTCATTTATTGGATGGAAATAGCAGTGTATATGCCATATTTAATACAGATATGGCTTCTACAGGACTAAAACTCATTAATATAAGGGGCATTATTAGAGTATATGCCATATTTAATACAGAAATGGTATCTAAATACACAAAACTCATTTAATCGATTGAAATAGTAGTGTATATGCAATATTTAATACAGATATGGCCTCTACAGGACTAAAACTTATTAATATGATGGATATTAGTAGATTATATGCCATATTTAATACAGAAATGGCTTCTATATGCAGAAACCTCATTTATTCGATGGATATAGTAGTGTATATGCAATATTTAATACAGATATGGCTTCTACAGGACTAAAAGTCTTTAATTCCAATCAAATAGTAGTGTATATGCAATAGTTAATGCAGAAATGGCTTCTACAGCAGTAAAACTTATTAATATGAGGGGTATTAGTACAGTATATGCCATATTTATTACAGAAATGGCTTCTACATACAGAAAACTCATTTATTCAATGGAAATAGTAGTGTATATCCAATATTTAATACAGAAATGGCTTCTACAGCACTAATACTCATCAATATTAGAGGTATTAGTACAGTATATGCCATATTTAAAACAGAAATGGCTTCTAAATGCAGAGAATTCATTTATTCGAAGTAAATAGTAGTGTATATCCAATATTTAATAAAGATATGGCTTCTACAGGACTAAAACTCATTAATATGACGGATATTAGTAGATTATATGACATAATTAATACAGAAATGGGTTCTAAAGGACTAGAACTCTTTAATTCCAAACAAATAGTAGTATATATCCAATATTTAATACAGATATGGCTTCTACAGGACTATAACTCATTAATATGAGGGGTATTAGTAGATTATATGCCATATTCACTATGGAAAAGACTTCTAAATGCAGGGAACTCATTTATTCGATGGAAATAGTAGTGTATATCCAATATTTAATACAGAAATGGCTTCTACAGGACTACTACTCATCAATATGAGGGATATTAGTAGAGTATATGCCATATTTAATACAGAAATGGCTTCTAAATGCAGAAAACTCATTTATTCGATGGAAATAGTAGTGTATATGCAATATTTAATACAGATATGGCTTCTACAGGACTAAAACTCTTTAATTCCAATCAAATAGTAGTGTATATGCAATAGTTAATGCAGAAATGGCTTCTACAAGAGTAAAACTTATTAATATGAGGCGTATTAATAGATTATATGCCATATTTAATATGGAAATGGCTTCTAAATGCAGGGAACTCATTAATTCGATGGAAATAGTAGTGTATATGCAATAATTAATACAGAAATGGCTTCTACAGGAGTAAAACTCATTAATATGACGGGTATTAGTAGCTTATATGCCATATTTATTACAGAAATGGCTTCTATATGCAGAAAACTCGTTTATTCGATGGAAACAGTAGTGTATATGCAATATTTAATACAGAAATGGCTTCTACAGGACTAATAGTCATCAATATGAGTGATATTAGTAGTTATATGCCATATTTAATGCAGAGAATTCATTTATTCAATGTAAATAGTAGTGTATATCCAATATTTAATACAGATATGGCTTCTACAAGACTAAAACTCATTAATATGATGGATATTAGTTGATTATATGAGATATTTAATACAGAAATGGGTACTAAAGGACTAGAACTCTTTAATTCCAATCATATAGTAGTATATATGCAATATTTAATACAGATATGGCTTCTACAGGACTAAAAGTCATTAATATGAGGGGTATTAGTAGAGTATATAACATATTTAATACAGAAATTGTTTCTAAATGCAGAAAACTCATTTATTCGATGGAAATATTAGTGTATAAGCAATATTTAAAACAGATATGGCTAATACCAGACGAATACTCATCAATATGAGTGGTATTAGTAGATTATATCCCATATTTAATACAGAAATGGCTTCTAAATGCAGAAAACTCATTTATTCAATGGAAATAGTAGTGTCTATACAATATTTAATACAGATATGGCTTCTACAGGACAAAATCTCTTTAATTCCAATCAAATAGTTGTGTATATGCAATAATTAATGCAGAAATGGCTTCTACAAGAGTAAAACTCATCAATATGAGGGGTATTAGTAGAGTATATGCCATATTTAATACAGAAATGGCTTCTAAATGAAGAAAACTCGTTTATTCGATGGAGAGATAATCGGGAAAAGGGAGATAATCGGGAAAAGGGGAGATAATCGGGAAAAGGGGAGATAATCTGGAAAAGCGGAGATAAGCGGGAAAAGGGGAGATAAGCGGGAAAAGGGGAGATAATGGGGAAAGGGGAGATAATCGGGAAAAGGGAGATAAGCGGGAAAAGGGGAGATAATCGGGAAAAAAGGAGATAAGCGGGAAAAGGGGAGATAATCGGGAAAAGGGGAGATAATCGTGAAAAGGGGAGATAATCGGAAAGGGGGAGATAATCGGGAAAAGGGTAGATAATCGGGAAAAGGTGAGATAAGCGGGAAAATGGTAGATAAGCGGGGAAAAGGGGAGATAATCGGGAAAAGGGGAGATAAGCGCGAAAAGGGGAGATAAACGGGAAAAGGGGAGATAATCGGGAAAATGGGAGATAAGCGGGAAAAGGGGAGATAAGCGTGAAAAAGGGAATTAATCGGGAAAAGGGGATGTAATCGGGAAAAGGGGAATTAATCTGCAAAAGGGGAGGTAATCGGGAAAGGGAAGGTAATCGGGTAATAATTTCCAGCCAAGGGGAGATAATTTCCACCCCAAGGGGAGACAATTTCCAGTCAAGGGGAGATAATTTCCAGCCAAGGGGAGATAATTTCCAGCCAAGGGAGATACTTTCCAACCAAGGGGTGACAATTTCCAGCCAAGGGGAGATAATTTCCAGCGAAGGGGAGATAATTTCCAGCCAAGGGGAGATAATTTCCTGGCAAGGGGAGA
>OZ024764.1:17360821-17395821 GCA_964016885.1 Eledone cirrhosa | reverse complement strand
TATATATATATATATATATATATATATATATATGGCTCCAGCTGGGACGGAAAAACTAACAAACCGGTCGATCACTTGTGTGTATATATATATATATATATATATATATGTGTGTTTATATATACAGACATATATATTTATATACACATGCTGGTATGACGACGTAAGCTTCGAAGAAGTTCTCCCGCAAAAAATACCTTACGCACAAGTATGTCCGTGCATATAGATATATATATGTATATACATATATATATATATATATATACACATCTGTGTATATGTACATTATATATATATATCTGTGTGTGTTTATATATATTTTGATGCAATCATGTATTTATATATATCTATAAGTATGTCCGTGTATGTATATATATATATATATATAGAGAGAGAGAGATGTGTATATATGTGCATTTATATATATATCTATAAGTATGTCCGTGTATATATATATATATATGCGTATATACGTCTGTATATATATATATATATACAAGACAATACATAGAGCCAGCGCCAAATATAATCCACCATTATCACCATCATCATCATCATCATCAACACGAATATCAACAACACCGAATATCGCCGTAATTTAGCTCATTAACAAATGTTTAGCTAATTAACGTAACCAACAACATTACCGCTACTACTACTGCTACTTATACTGCTAGTACTACTACAACTGCTACTTATACTACTGCTACGGCTGCTACTTATACTACTACTACAGCTGCTACTTATATACTACTACTACTACTACAACTGCTACTACTACTACAGCTGCTACTTATATACTACTACTACTACAACTGCTACTTATACTACTACTACAACTGCTACTTATACTACTACTACAACTGCTACTACTACTACTACTACAACTGCTACTTATACTACTACTACTACAACTGCTACTTATACTACAACTACTACTACTACTGCTAATACTACTACAACTGCTACTTATACTACTACTACTACTTATACTGCTAATACTACTACTACTACAACTGCTACTTATACTACTACTACTACAACTGCTACTTATACTACTACTACAACTGCTACTACTACTACAACTGCTACTTATACTGCTACTACTACTACTACTTATACTACTACTACTACAACTGCTACTTATACTACTACTGCTACTACTACTACTACTTATACTACTACTACTACAACTGCTACTTATACTACTACTACAACTGCTACTACAACTACTACTACTACTACTACAACTGCTACTTATACTACTACTACAACTACTACAACTGCTACTTATACTACTACTACTACTACTACTACAACTGCTACTTATACTGCAAATACTACTACAACTGCTACTGGGTTCTGATTTAGGCACAAGGCTATTAATGTTGGGTTCAGGTGAAGGGAAAGTTGATTAAATCATTTTGTTCGACGCTCCACCGACTAAATCCGATCTGTCTTATGTATTTGTGTAAATCTATGTATGTCTACATTTGTTTATATATATACCTGCGTGTAAAACTATGTATATCTCTATCTATATATATATATATATATATATATGAGAAAGTATGACCCCGACGGCAGAGCTCAAGCCGTCTCGACGGCTATTTCTGGAAATAGCCGTCGAAACGGCTTGAACTCTGCCGTCGGGGTCATACTTTCTCCTATTTCCCACTCTACTACCCTAAGTATTGAGTACTCTGGTGCGTTATGGTCCATCTGGTTCCTTACCACAATTCCTTTGTTATATATATATATATATATATATATGTAGGAGGTGAGTTTTATTGTAGTACAATAAAGCAATGCAGATATCGGATAAGAAGCACTCTACAGTTTGTAGGACTGGAGTATACATAATATATAAGATCAAAAGATGGTTAAAGGAGTTCCATGTATTTTATTATGCGCATTTCAAAAACAAACATCATCATGCAATAATATTTGTGTTTTCATCAGATAAAACAGGAGAACATGATATGAAGGCTAAAAAACTCCTGTTTTATCTGATGAAAACACAAATATTATTGCATGATGATGTTTGTTTTTGAAATGCGCATAATAAAATACATGGAACTCCTTTAACCATCTTTTGATCTTATATATATATATATATATATATATATATATAAAGGTATGTATGTATGTGTAAAGCTATATGTGTTTATCTATTCATCTATATATATGTATATATATATCCCTGTGGTGTTGGCGGACGTTGGGTAAGGAGTACTCAATACCGATATAGTGTTTAATAATTGTTTATAATGGCTAAGTTATGAGTCTTGTTAATTTGGAGTTTCACCTGTGTGTGTATGTATATATATATATAGGTATATATAGATATAGATATATCTGTGTTGATATTAAAAGGTTGGAAATGAAAAAGTATTATGGCAGCCATTTTGTGTTGGTTTGAAATAGATATATATATGTGTATATATATATATATATATATATATATATATACACACATACATACATACCTTGGCAAAGACCCTCAGCAGGGTGATTCTTAACAGGATCCAGTCCGAGATGGAGAAGAAGCTCAGGGATAACCTGAACAGCTTCAGTGAGGGAAGATCAACCATCAGTCACATCCTGATGCTGAGGAGGATATTAGAGGGAGCTAGAGCAAAGTGCCTTCCTGCGGTCATGGTTTTCATTGACTTTAGGAAGGCCTTTGATTCTGTGGACCGTCACTGCCTGATGAAGATCTTACAGGCTTATGGAATCCCCAAGAAGATAGTGGACCTGATATCACTGCTCTACACCAACACCAAAGCCCAAGTCATTACACCTGATGGGATGACAGAGCTCTTTGAGATACTGGCTGGAGTGCTCCAGGGAGATACATTGGCTCCCTACCTTTTTATCATCATAGTGGACTGTTGTATGCGCCTTGCACTGGAGAAACACCAGGACTCGGGCTTTACGGTAACACTGGCTCAGAGAAGGAGAGTTAAGGCTAAAAAGATATGAGATGCTGAATTTGGTGACTACATAGTTCTGATGACAAACACAGTGAAGGAGGCAGGGGGTGGAGACTGTGTCGATGAGTGTGGGGCTGAGAATGAATGAGAGTAAGACAAAATATCTGGTAGAGAACATTAAGAAGCCAGAGAAGATTATGAATGTAGGTGGGAAGCCACTGGAGCTGGTTGAGGACTTCATTTACCCGGGAGCAAAGATTGGGAATACAGAGGAGGATGTGGTGGAAAGGAAGAGCAAAGCCTGGGATGTGTGTCACAGTTTGAGGTCGGTGCAGAAGTCGGACCTTCGTAAAGACCTGAAGATCCATCTCTTCATTGCAGTAGTGGAGTCTGTGCTGCTGTACAGGTCTGAGACTTGGACACTGACCAAGAAACTCACTCAGATGGTCGATGGGTGCTACGCGAGAATGGTGTGGATGGCTCTGAACATTAATCAGTATACACTGAGGATGAAGAACTCGGAGCTGTATGGGAGCCTCCCAAATGTCAGCTCAAAAGTGAGACTGAGGTTAGCTGGACATATCATCATCATCATCATCAACGTTTAACGTCCGTGTTCCACGCTTGCATGGGTTTGGACGGGGGTAGTCCCACTTGAGGCAAGAGTGATTGTCTTGCTCGCATAGGACTGTCTGGCAGGTTTTCTACAGTTGGATGCCCTTCCTAACACCAACCACATTTACAGTGTGGGTCTGGGAGGTTTTTACCGTGTTGCCTACACGGCCACATTACAGCGTGGACTGTGTGTTTTTTTGTCGTGACACCTACACGATCTCATTTGTTTCGGCCTGGATGGCGCGGCACCAACATAACTTTACATAGGACGGGGTGGTGTGGATGGGTGGGGGTGGTGGCGGGACGGGGTGTATTTTGTTAGAGATGCCTACTGGCATATATTATGTATATCTAACCCCTGCTAGCAAGGAAAACAGGCTTTAAATATTGATGATGATAAAGATGATGTCGATAATAAGGCCAACAATTTTGGGCGAGGGGAAAGTTGATTAAATCTACCCCAGCGTGTTACTGGTACTTTATTTGATCAACCCTGATAATAGTAGTTATAATAATAATGATTATATAACAATATTTTCATTTTCTATTTATGTTTTCAGTTCGTTGGCTGGTGTCCGAGCAGCTGCTGGAAGTGAAGTTAAGGAAACCAAACAAGACAACACCAGTACCAGTAATATCTTGGGGGCTCCCCCTATATGCATATATATATATAGCTGGAAGAGTACCCAATACCTATTAAACAGTGTAATGTAAAAAAAAATATATAATTTTTTAAAAGTGACAGTGATTTCGAAGTTTCAGCTGTATCACTTTATTTGACTGCATATATATACATATATACACACACATATATATATTCATACACATATATATATATATTATATATATATAAGAAGACTATTCATTTCCGAAAGAAATATATATATACACACAGACATTATATATATATATATATATACATAGACATATATATATATACACACACATTATATATATACACATAGACATATATATATATATATATAATCCCTCAAAACAAACAGACACAAGCATAAACACCAAAACTAGCTGAAGGTGAAGTAGTGGCAAGCATGCATCACCAAGAAGATGATGTTCAGGTGCCATGCCTGTCAGGAATTCTGGATCTACAGAAGATGTGTCAAGAAGAGAATGTTAAATTCTCTTCTGAGACCAACAGGTATCTGGTCTACCTGATGTTGAAGAAAGTTGGTCCCATGATGGCATCAAAACTATTGGACAGATGTAAGTTCTCTCTCTCTCTCCCCATATATATGTGTCTCTTCTTCTCTCTCTCCCCATATATATATGTGTCTCTTCCCCTCTCTCTCTCTCCCCATATATATGTCTCTTCCTCTCTCTCTCTCTACTGTAAAGTGGTCATGTAGGTGTCGCGACAAAAAGCACCCAGTCCATACATGTAAGGTAAAGCCTTTACTGTGACAATACAATAGTATATATAGAGTAATGTAAATGTTATGTGAGATATTATGTGAGGTAAAGCCTTTACTGTGACAATACAATAGTATATATAGAGTAATGTAAATGTTATGTGAGATATTATGTGAGGTAAAGCCTTTACTGTGAAAATACAATAGTATATATAGAGTAATGTAAATGTTATGTGAGGTAAAGCCTTTACTGTGACAATACAATAGTATATATAGAGTAATGTAAATGTTGTGAGATATTATGTGAGGTAAAGCCTTTACTGTGACAATACAATAGTATATATAGAGTAATGTAAATGTTATGTGAGATATTATGTGAGGTAAAGCCTTTACTGTGAAAATACAATAGTATATATAGAGTAATGTAAATGTTATGTGAGATATTATGTGAGGTAAAGCCTTTACTGTGAAAATACAATAGTATATATAGAGTAATGTAAATGTTATGTGAGATATTATGTGAGGTAAAGCCTTTACTGTGAAAATACAATAGTATATATAGAGTAATGTAAATGTTATGTGAGATATTATGTGAGGTAAAGCCTTTACTGTGACAATACAACCCCTGACATTATGATCTCAAGTCCAACACCAGCACCCTTACTATTAGGCCACACATCTCCACTACCCCTGCATGGGTGTGTAACCATAACCCTTTCAAACCGTCCATATCCAACCAGAATTCTCTCACCTCTTTCTGTTCAAACCAGCCACTCATACTGATGTTAAGGTATTGTTCTCAAAATAAATAATATCAAAGTCTCATAGATTCAATATTATGTGAGATGAAGTGTTTACCATGAACATAGAATAGTATATAGAGATTAATGGAAATGCTAAAGGGTTAAATGTCTTCTGTTTTATAATCTAAGATCTTATCCCTATTTGATGGGTAAGCAGAAATATTGTGTGTCCTGAGTTGATTAGACTTGTGGTTCTTCATCCTTGTATGGCTGGGTACCCTTAAATGTTTTCCTATGTTTTATAATCTAAGATCTTATCTCTAGCGAAGGGCAGTGCCCTGGCTTGATTTTTCAAGTGGGTTCCCAAAATACTTGGTCGCTGAGCAAGAATGTGGGGGTATTTTAGGATCCTCACTCCTGCTTCAGTTCTTTCCAGGCCACATATATTTTAACCCCTATCATCATTTTATTTCATTTCATTTTACGTCTACTTTTCCCTGCTTGCAAGGGTGGGACGGGACTGATTCTGGCTTGATTTCTACAGCTGGATGCCCTTCCTAACACCAACCTCGTTTACAGTGAGTGCTGGGTGCTTTTTTGCCGTGGCACCTCCACGACCACTTGACAGTGGAATGATAGGGACCCCAGTCCCTATCATCTCATTTCTACAGCTGAGTAAACTGGAGCAATGTGAAATAAAGTGTCTTGCTCAAGGAAACAACACATCACCCGGTCTGAGAATTGAACTCACAACCTTTCGATTGCAAGGCCAATACTCTAACCACTAAGTCATGTGCCTCCCTATATTTATATTTACTGAATTATATATAACACATGTAATATAACCCCTATTTTTATAGTATTTGCTGTATTATATATAACACTCTGTCCAGCCCCACATGTAATATAACCCCTATTTTTATAGTATTTGCTGTATTATATATAACACTCTGTCCAGCCCCACATGTAATATAACCCCTATTTTTATAGTATTTGCTGTATTATATATAACACTCTGTCCAGCCCCACATGTAATATAACCCCTATTTTTATAGTATTTGCTGTATTATATATAACACTCTGTCCAGCCCCACATGTAATATAACCCCTATTTTTATAGTATTTGCTGTATTATATATAACACTCTGTCCAGCCCCACATGTAATATAACCCCTATTTTTATAGTATTTACTGTATTATATATAACACTCTGTCCAGCCCCACATGTAATATAACCCCTATTTTTATAGTATTTGCTGTATTATATATAACACTGTCTCTCCAGCCCCACATGTAATATAACCCCTATTTTTATAATATTTACTGTATTATATATAACACTCTCTCCAGCCCCACATGTAATATAACCCCTATTTTTATAGTATTTACTGTATTATATATAACACTCTGTCCAGCCCCACATGTAATATAACCCCTATTTTTATAGTATTTGCTGTATTATATATAACACTGTCTCTCCAGCCCCACATGTAATATAACCCCTATTTTTATAATATTTACTGTATTATATATAACACTCTGTCCAGCCCCACATGTAATATAACCCCTATTTTTATAGTATTTACTGTATTATATATAACACTCTGTCCAGCCCCACATGTAATATAACCCCTATTTTTATAGTATTTACTGTATTATATATAACACTCTGTCCAGCCCCACATGTAATATAACCCCTATTTTTATAGTATTTACTGTATTATATATAACACTGTCTGTCCAGCCCCACATGTAATATAACCCCTATTTTTATAGTATTTGCTGTATTATATATAACACTGTCTGTCCAGCCCCACATGTAATATAACCCCTATTTTTATAGTATTTACTGTATTATATATAACACTGTCTGTCCAGCCCCACATGTAATATAACCCCTATTTTTATAGTATTTGCTGTATTATATATAACACTGCCTGTCCAGCCCCACATGTAATATAACCCCTATTTTTATAGTATTTGCTGTATTATATATAACACTGCCTGTCCAGCCCCACATGTAATATAACCCCTATTTTTATAGTATTTACTGTATTATATATAACACTCTGTCCAGCCCCACATGTAATATAACCCCTATTTTTATAGTATTTGCTGTATTATATATAACACTGTCTGTCCAGCCCCACATGTAATATAACCCCTATTTTTATAGTATTTGCTGTATTATATATAACACTGTCTCTCCAGCCCCACATGTAATATAACCCCTATTTTTATAGTATTTACTGTATTATATATAACACTCTCTCCAGCCCCACATGTAATATAACCCCTATTTTTATAGTATTTGCTGTATTATATATAACACTGTCTCTCCAGCCCCACATGTAATATAACCCCTATTTTTATAATATTTACTGTATTATATATAACACTCTCTCCAGCCCCACATGTAATATAACCCCTATTTTTATAGTATTTACTGTATTATATATAACACTGTCTCTCCAGCCCCACATGTAATATAACCCCTATTTTTATAATTACTGTATTATATATAACACTGTCTGTCCAGCCCCACATGTAATATAACCCCTATTTTTATAATATTTACTGTATTATATATAACACTCTGTCCAGCCGCACATGTAATATAACCCCTATTTTTATAGTATTTACTGTATTATATATAACACTGACTCTCCAGCCCCACATGTAATATAACCCCTATTTTTATAGTATTTACTGTATTATATATAACACTCTGTCCAGCCCCACATGTAATATAACCCCTATTTTTATAGTATTTCTGTATTATATATAACACTCTCTCCACCCCCACATGTAATATAACCCCTATTTTTATAGTATTTGCTGTATTATATATAACACTCTGTCCAGCCCCACATGTAATATAACCCCTATTTTTATAGTATTTACTGTATTATATATAACACTCTGTCCAGCCCCACATGTAATATAACCCCTATTTTTATAGTATTTACTGTATTATATATAACACTCTGTCCAGCCCCACATGTAATATAACCCCTATTTTTATAATATTTACTGTATTATATATAACACTGTCTGTCCAGCCCCACATGTAATATAACCCCTATTTTTATAATATTTACTGTATTATATATAACACTGTCTGTCCAGCCCCACATGTAATATAACCCCTATTTTTATAGTATTTACTGTATTATATATAACACTCTGTCCAGCCCCACATGTAATATAACCCCTATTTTTATAGTATTTACTGTATTATATATAACACTCTGTCCAGCCCCACATGTAATATAACCCCTATTTTTATAGTATTTACTGTATTATATATAACACTGTCTGTCCAGCCCCACATGTAATATAACCCCTATTTTTATAGTATTTACTGTATTACTGTGACTGTGCCCCTAGGCTGGCTAATTAGAGGAGGAGAGGGGAACCCTTCCCGAGTGCCCTTGAAGTGTTGTGTGCTTCAGGATTGGTGGGACACCTGTGTCGACCCTGGGTAGTTATACCCCCTATTGGGGAACTCTGTTGTTTGCATATTTCTTGTTAGTTATATATTGTAAACCTGCCCCTGTCTATTGCATTGTCCCCTATATGCCGGCCCTTGTGGCCAATAGAGAAATAATAATTATTATTTTTATTATTATTATTTAACAGTGATGGAAAGTGGTGAAATCCTGTGGGATAAGGATGAAAAATATGAAGTGGAGGCTGTTGTGGACCACACAAATGAGGAGGTAAGGGTCATGAATCATTACCCGCTACACAGTAACCTTTTCCCTTTGCCGCTTTTTTTTTCTTTTCTATCTTCCCCTCACACCACCTCTAAGTATTGGGAATATATATTATATATTGTAAATACACTCTTACTATATATATATATATATATATATATATATATATATATCATCATCATCATTTTATGTCCCCTTTTCCCTGCTTGCAAGGGTGGGATGGGTCCCATTCAGCACAGCATCTCTCCACTTGTCATGGTCCTTTGTCATCTCCTCCGTGAGCTTCAGCAATCTGAGGTCTGTTCTCATCACCTTCGCCCATGTTTTTCATTATATATTGTAAACCTCCCCTCATACTAGCCAAATTACCCGTGCCTCGCTGCGTTTGACACATTTTTTTTGTAAGTAAATGATTGATTTTAAACCAGTGATATAATTTATGGGGAAAAACTCTGCATTTCAATATTACTCAATGTAAAATGTAATGCAGGAAAAACTGGAAAACATTATTTGGATTGGCAGTATCGGTAGAGGGTCGGACGCCATGTTAGGGTGGTGGATTGGCAGTATCGGTAGAGGGTCGGATGCCATGTTAGGGTGGTGGATTGGCAGTATCGGTAGAGAGTCGGACGCCATGCTAGGGCGGTGGATTGGCAGTATCGGTAGAGGGTCGGACGCCATGCTAGTGTGGTGGATTGGCAGTATCGGTAGAGGGTCGGACACCGCCATGCTAGTGTGGTGGATTGGCAGTATCGGTAGAGGGTTGGACGCCATGCTAGGGCGGTGGATTGGCAGTATCGGTAGAGGGTCGGACGCCATGCTAGGGCGGTGGATTGGCAGTATCGGTAGAGGGTCGGACGCCATGCTAGTGTGGTGGATTGGCAGTATCGGTAGAGGGTCGGACACCGCCATGCTAGTGTGGTGGATTGGCAGTATCGGTAGAGGGTCGGACGCCATGCTAGGGCGGTGGATTGGCAGTATCGGTAGAGGGTCGGACGCCATGCTAGTGTGGTGGATTGGCAGTATCGGTAGAGGGTCGGACACCGCCATGCTAGGGCGGTGGATTGGCAGTATCGGTAGAGGGTCGGACGCCACGCTTTGCAGCGAAGAGTTACGGCTCTTTATGATCTGAGTTCAAATCCCGTTGAGGTTAACTTTGCCTTTCATCCTTACGGGGTCGATAAAATAAAGTACCAGTAATACACTGGGTTAATTGCTGGCCTTGTGTCAAAAGTAGAAACAATTATTTTTTGTAATATATCAAATTAAAATTACATTATTAAATCTTGTTCTTATTTTGTTTCTTGTAAATAATTTTTTTTTTAAATTTGCTGAAATTTTGTGAATAGGCATCAAATGTTGTCATTTACCTCTGGTTTAATTTCATATAAAAAGTGGGATACCAGCAATAGCAGGGGGTTTAACCCTGCAATTGACTGGTGTCCTGTCCAGAGGGGAGTCTTATACTCTGTCTCATGAAGCCAGTTCCTATGACAGAGTATAAGACTCCCCTCTGGACAGGACACCAGTCAATTGCAGGGTTAAACCCCCTGCTATTGCTGGTATCCCACTTTTTATATGAAATTAAACCAGAGGTAAATGACAACATTTGATGCCTATTCACAAAATTTCAGCAAATTTAAAAAAAAAATTTTTTTTTAAAATGGGGGTGTCTAAACTCTGTCTCATGAAGCCAGTTCCTATGACAGAGTTTAGACACCCCCATTTTAAAAAAAAATTTTTTTTTTTAGTGCTTGGGGTCGCGATATAATTGACTTTCCTCTCCCCACAAATTGCTGGCCTTGTGCCGAAAGTAGAAACAGTTGCTAACGTTGTTTGTTGTTTCTGTTTCAGGATGTCAACTATTACTACATCAAATGGAAGGGCTGGAGTACCGAGTTCAATACCTGGGAACCTGAGGCTAACCTGGAGTGCCACGAGCTGATCGACGAGTACCACCAGAAGAGGGCCTCGGTGAAGACGCGCAAGAGGTCCACTGCCTCCGCCGACAGTGGCCGTGGTGGTGGTGGTGGTGGTGGTGGTGGAGGAGGAGGGACAGTAGGTGGTGCTGCTGGTGTTGGCGGCGCCGCCGAGCCGTTCGGGGGCGAGGCTCTGAGCAAACGGCGTCGCGTGGAGGAGCTTTTCGACAAGCTGTTCCGGTCCCCCGTGCACGAGCGAATCACCCCGATGCAGATAATGTCCCTGACGACGGTGAAGCACGGCGGTGTCGCGGCCAACAAGATAATCAAGGGCCTGATGATGTGTAAGGGCCGGAAACCGAGGCGCATACGCCACAACAACTACAACAACACCAAGAGCAAGCACTACAAGCAGACGAAGCATTTGGTACAGGTGGCGCTGCGAGAGTGGCAGGACAAGTTGAACGCCGTGTGCGCGGACCCTTCCCCGATCTGCGTGGAGAACGAGGTCGACCTTGAGGGCCCACCCGAGAACTTTGAGTACATCAACGACTACAAGGCGATGGAGGGCATAGAGATCCCACAGGACCCCCTAATAGGCTGCGAGTGTACGGACTGCTACGGGGAACGCAAGTCATGCTGCCCCGCCAACTGCGGGACGGAGTTTGCCTACTACAGGGGCAAGAGGTTGAGGGTGGGGCGCGGCATCCCCATCTACGAGTGCAACCGTCGCTGCAAGTGTGGCCCGGAGTGCCCCAACAGGGTCGTACAGCAGGGTCGCAAGTTTAAGGTGTGTGTCTTCCGCACCGCCAACGGACGAGGGTGGGGCGTTAAGACCATCCAGAAGATCAAGAGAGGGTCCTTCGTCATGGAATATGTCGGAGAGGTAAGTTGCTGCCTTCTTTTGTTGTTGGGGGGCGGGGCGGGGGGGAGCTGCATGGCTTAGTGGTTAGTGCACTGGGCTTGCAATTGTGAGGTTGTGAGTTCGATTCCCAGACCGGTGATGTGATGTGCTGTGTCCTTGAGCAAGACTCTTTACTTCACGTTGCTCCAGTTTACTCAGCTGTAGAAATGAGTTGTGATGTCACTGGTGCCAAGCTGTATCAGCCATTGCCTTTCCCTTGGACATCATATATAGTATATATAGGGTATATATAATGTATACACAGTATATATAGGGTATATATAATGTATACACAGTATATATAGGGTATATATAATGTATACACAGTATATATAGGGTATATATAATGTATACACAGTATATATAGTGTATATATATGTTGTGATGTCACTGGTGCCAAGCTGTATCAGCCATTGTCTTTCCCTTGGACAACACCAGTGGCATGGGGATTGGAGAGGTAAATCGTATGTATGGGTATGTTTATATATATATGTGTGTGTGTGTGTGTGTTTATGTAAATGTCTATAAACACACACACACATTTAAAAAGCATCCAGCCCACACTGTAAATGTGGTTGGTGTTAGGAAGGGCATCTAGCTGTAGAAAACCTGCAACAAACACCCCTATATGAGCGAGACATGGTCACCCGACAACTTCTAACCCATGCTAGCGTGGAAGATGGGTGTTAATCGATGATGATGAATTGGCTGCTCATACTGATGTTAAAGTATTGTTCTCAAAATAAATAATATCAAACTCTCATAGATTTGATATTATGTGAGGTAAAGCCTTTACTGTGAAAATACAATAGTATATATAGAGTAATGTAAATGTTATGTGAGGTAAAGCCTTTACTGTGACAATACAATAGTATATATAGAGTAATGTAAATGTTATGTGAGATATTATGTGAGGTAAAGCCTTTACTGTGAAAATACAATAGTATATATAGAGTAATGTAAATGTTATGTGAGGTAAAGCCTTTACTGTGACAATACAATAGTATATATAGAGTAATGTAAATGTTATGTGAGATATTATGTGAGGTAAAGCCTTTACTGTGACAATACAATAGTATATATAGAGTAATGTAAATGGTATGTGAGATATTATGTGAGGTAAAGCCTTTACTGTGACAATACAATAGTATATATAGAGTAATGTAAATGTTATGTGAGATATTATGTGAGGTAAAGCCTTTACTGTGACAATACAATAGTATATATAGAGTAATGTAAATGTTATGTGAGATATTATGTGAGGTAAAGCCTTTACTGTGAAAATACAATAGTATATATAGAGTAATGTAAATGGTAAAGGGTTAAACATGTGTTTTATTTGAGTTATATTGTGTAAAAGTATATCAAGTATTACCCTTTCTCTCCAACCACAGGTCATAACAAACGAAGAAGCTGAAAGGAGAGGGAAACGCTACGACGCTGAAGGTCGTACCTACCTATTTGACTTGGACTACAATGACGGTGATTGTCCTTTCACAGTTGACGCTGGCTATTATGGAAATGTGTCTCATTTCGTCAACCATTCCGTGAGTGGTAACCGTTTCTTGTTGTTCAGTAAATTAGTGTCAATTAATATTGGTGTGTGTCGTTAGTTGTCTAGCTACGGTTAATTTTTACCTGTCTGATAAACAACCCCTCCAAGCCTTGCCCTGGTTCTATGAAACAAGCCCACCCATTTTAAAGGGTTTCTATTTAAATTGAAATCTTCATAATTTATATAATTTTATATAAGAACCTTACATTAACCCTTTAATGTTCAAACTGGCCAAAACCGGCCAGAATTCTCTACCTTTTTCTGTTGAAACTGGCTGTAACTGGTCACTCAAACTGATGTTAAGGTATTGTTCTGAAAATAAATACTTTTAAAATCTCATAGATTCGATATTATGTAAGATAAAGCCTTTATGTGATATTATATAGGGTAATGTAAATGCTAAAGGGTTAAGTTACTGTCTTAGTAATGAAATAATTAATTTTAGTAAATCCCTTAAAATTCTTCATTAATTAAATGAAATACAGGGTTTCTATTTAAACCAGCCGTATCTAGCCAGAATTCTCTCACCTCTTTCTGTTCAAATCAGTCCTAACTGGCTACTCATACTAATGTTAAGGTATTGTTCTCAAAATAAATAATATCAAAATCTCATAGATTCGATATTATGTGAGATAAAGCCTTTACCACAAAAATATAATCGTATATATAGTATAATGTAAATATTAAAGGGTTAAATTAAAATCTTCCAACATAATTTTATATAAGAACCCCATATTAAGTTACTGTCTTAATAATGAAATCATTCAAGATTCTTCATCAGCCCTTTTGATACCAACCCGGAGAAAATCACCAATTTTTAAGGGTTTTTATTCAAATTAAAATCTTACATTAAGAACCCTATTTTAAGTTTATGTCTTAGCAATGAAGTAATTAATTATTTTAGTAAATCCCTTAACATTTTTCATTAGTTAATTGAAATACAGGGTTCCTATTTAAATTCATTAAAATTCTTCATTAATTAATTGAAATAAAGGGTTCTTATTTAAGTCCCTCAAAATTCTTCATTAAACTTTTTGTGACAATATTTCTGATAGGATCCCCTCAATATCTCCACCTGCCCTCAATATCTCCTGACCTGCCCTCAATATCTCCTGACCTGCCCTCAATATCTCCTGACCTGCTCTCAATATCTACTGACCTGCCCTCAATATCTCTTGACCTGCCCTCAATATCTCCTGACCTACCCTCAATATCTCCTGACCTATCCTCAATATCTCCTGACCTGCCCTCAATATCACCTGACCTGCCCTCTATATCTCCTGACCTGCCCTCAATATCTCCTGACCTGCCCTCAATATCTACTGACCTGCCCTCAATATCTCTTGACCTGCCCTCAATATCACCTGACCTGCCCTCAATATCTCTTGACCTACCCTCAATATCTCCTGACCTGCCCTCAATATCACCTGACCTGCCCTCAATATCTCCTGACCTACCCTCAATATCTCTTGACCTGCCCTCAATATCTCCTGACCTGCCCTCAATATCTCCTGACCTGCCCTCAATATCTCCTGACCTGCCCTCAATATCACCTGACCTGCCCTCAATATCACCTGACCTGCCCTCAATATCTCCACCTGCCCTCAATAATCTCTCTATCTTCTCTCATCCTAACAGTGTGATCCCAACTTGGAAGTATTTGGTGTGTGGATCAACACTCTTGACCCTCGTCTACCTCGGATTGCTCTCTTTGCCAAACGTGACATTGCTAAGGGAGAAGAGCTTACCTTTGATTATATGATGACAGGTAAGTTGTTGTTGTTGTTGTTGTTACTGTTATTACAGTTGTTACTGTTGTTGTTCTTGTTACTGTTGTTACAGTTGTTTGTTACTGTTGTTGTTCTTACTATAGTTGTAGTTAGTTATTTGTTGTTGTTGCTAGAAATAGCCAAATATCTTCCTCAAAAAAGAGAAAAGACAATGAAGGAAAACAAAATGAAAAACAATTTTTTAAGGGGAAAATATACGATATTTCCCGGTGTCGAAGACCCTACTTTTTTCCTAAAATAAGTCTCAAAAATCTACCATGTGTTCTGGAGACCAAAGGTTGTTTATTATTTTATTTCAAATTTTTGGTTGTCAAAATTAGGGTGCTTCCTCGAGGACGAAGGGTCTTCTGTGCTGGGAAATACGATAAATAGGGAGACACAAAGCCAGCGAATTTGAAAATTAGGTAGTAACGTGTGCTTACACCGTATTTGACTAAATAGAATTGGTCTGTTAGTTGGGGTTTTAAAAAACCCTCTGAATGGAAAAAAGGATGAGTATTGACATACGTTCAAAGTGGTAGTGTTGGTACCACGATATAATGCACCCAGTGTACTCTGTAAAGTGGTAGTGCTGGTACCACGATATGATGCATCCAGTGTACTCTGTAAAGTGGTAGTGCTGGTACCACGATATGATGCACCCAGTGTACTCTGTAAAGTGGTAGTGCTGGTACCACGATATGATGCACCCAGTGTACTCTGTAAAGTGGTAGTGCTGGTACCATAATAAAATACACCCAGTACACTCTGTAAAGTGGGGGAAAAAAGGATGAACATTGACGAACATGGGACACAAACGACATCTTTATTTTTTTTAAATAAACAATATATATATATACACAAAGGGCACAGAACTCCAGGGTCATCAGCTGTTGAGATGGACTTTGGCAGTTTTGACCCCTACCAACAGTACTGCTGGTCCACTTGGGGTCACACCGTCTGACATAAGCCAAACCCTGTCCAGTGGAGTGAGAGACGAGAGACAAAACATTATTTTATAGCAATTGAGCTACAAACCACTTAAAATGTTGTGATGTCGGGGAAAAGTGTGGTGCCTCACATAGATAATGGATGTTTTGATCATAGGTCTGTTGGGTAGGACTGGCCTGGGGCTAAATAACACAGACACATGTTCAGACAGATAGATAGATGGACATGTGTGTGGGTGGCGGCGTAGATAGGTAGACAGATGGACAGACAAATATATAGATACCGTCTAACCCATGCTAGCGTGGAAGATAGCCGTTAAACGATGATGATGGGTAGACAGTTGGGTGGTTAGATAGGTAGATTGAAATATAGAGGCAAATAAATAGAGAGACAGGCAACCAGATAGATGGATGGATGGATAGACAGACAGGTAGATGTACACACAGATATCTTTAATATCTGTCTGTCTGTCTATCTAGGTAGATGGACAGGCAGATATCTTTAATGTCTGTCTGTCTCTCTATCTAGGTAGATGGACACACAGATGTCTGTCTGTCTGTTTATCTAGGTAGATGGACAGGCAGATAAATAGACAATAGAGAGACATACAGATGGATGGATAGATAAATAGGTAGAGGGACAAACAGATATATTTAATATCTATCTGTCTGTCTAGGTAGCTGGACACATAAATATCTAGATAGATAGATATGTTTCTTTATTAGCCACAGGGAGACAAATACAAAGGGGGAAGGGGTAGCTGGACACATAAATATCTAGATAGATAGATATGTTTCTTTATTAGCCACAGGGAGACAAAAGAAGGGGACAAATACAAAGGGGGAAGGGGTAGCTGGACACATAAATATCTAGATAGATAGATATGTTTCTTTATTAGCCACAGGGAGACAAAAGAAGGGGACAAATACAAAGGGGGAAGGGATAGCTGGACACATAAATATCTAGATAGATAGATATGTTTCTTTATTAGCCACAGGGAGACAAAAGAAGGGGACAAATACAAAGGGGGAAGGGGTAGCTGAACACATAAATATCTAGATAGATAGATATGTTTCTTTATTAGCCACAGGGAGACAAAAGAAGGGGACAAATACAAAGGGGGAAGGGATAGCTGGACACATAAATATCTAGATAGATAGATATGTTTCTTTATTAGCCACAGGGAGACAAAAGAAGGGGACAAATACAAAGGGGGAAGGGGTAGCTGGACATAAATATCTAGATAGATAGATATGTTTCTTTATTAGCCACAGGGAGACAAAAGAAGGGGACAAATACAAAGGGGGAAGGGGTAGCTGAACACATAAATATCTAGATAGATATGTTTCTTTATTAGCCACAGGGAGACAAAAGAAGGGGACAAATACAAAGGGGGAAGGGGTAGCTGGACATAAATATCTAGATAGATAGATATGTTTCTTTATTAGCCACAGGGAGACAAAAGAAGGGGACAAATACAAAGGGGGAAGGGGTAGCTGGACATAAATATCTAGATAGATAGATACGTTTCTTTATTAGCCACAGGGAGACAAATACAAAGGGGGAAGGGGTAGCTGGACACATAAATATCTAGATAGATAGATATGTTTCTTTATTAGCCACAGGGAGACAAAAGAAGGGGGAAGGGGTAGCTGGACATAAATATCTAGATAGATAGATATGTTTCTTTATTAGCCACAGGGAGACAAAAGAAGGGGACAAATACAAAGGGGGAAGGGGTAGCTGGACATAAATATCTAGATAGATAGATATGTTTCTTTATTAGCCACAGGGAGACAAAAGAAGGGGACAAGTACAAAGGGGGAAGGGGTAGCTGGACATAAATATCTAGATAGATAGATATGTTTCTTTATTAGCCACAGGGAGACAAAAGAAGGGGACAAATACAAAGGGGGAAGGGATAGCTGGACACATAAATATCTAGATAGATAGATATGTTTCTTTATTAGCCACAGGGAGACAAAAGAAGGGGACAAATACAAAGGGGGAAGGGGTAGCTGGACATAAATATCTAGATAGATAGATACGTTTCTTTATTAGCCACAGGGAGACAAAAGAAGGGGACAAATACAAAGGGGGAAGGGGTAGCTGGACATAAATATCTAGATAGATAGATATGTTTCTTTATTAGCCACAGGGAGACAAAAGAAGGGGACAAGTACAAAGGGGGAAGGGGTAGCTGGACATAAATATCTAGATAGATAGATATGTTTCTTTATTAGCCACAGGGAGACAAAAGAAGGGGACAAATACAAAGGGGGAAGGGGTAGCTGGACATAAATATCTAGATAGATAGATATGTTTCTTTATTAGCCACAGGGAGACAAAAGAAGGGGACAAATACAAAGGGGGAAGGGGTAGCTGGACATAAATATCTAGATAGATAGATATGTTTCTTTATTAGCCACAGGGAGACAAAAGAAGGGGACAAATACAAAGGGGGAAGGGATAGCTGGACACATAAATATCTAGATAGATAGATATGTTTCTTTATTAGCCACAGGGAGACAAAAGAAAGATTAATAGGTGGGTGGACACAGAGGTAGATAAATAGGTGGGTGGACACAGAGGTAGATAAATAGGTGGGTAGACACAGAGGTAGATAGGTGGGTGGACAGAGGTAAATAAATAGGTGGGTGGACAGAGGTAGATAAATAGGTGGGTGGACACAGAGGTAAGTAGGTGGGTGGACAGAGCAATCTTTATCTATCGAGGTAGATGAAGGATAGATAGACAAACAGACAGATAGATATTTGTATTTTTTTTTTTCTTTCTTTTTCCAGTCGATGCAAACCAATCGGCCTTCAATACATCGACGTCATCTACCATGGCAGCTACTGCCCCTGTGTCCCCGGGGGGTAGCAAGGGTGAGGACCACGATGAAGAGGATGAAGAGAACGACAACAACAACAACAATAACAATAACAATGGTGTGAGTGCGGGTGCGGGTGTGGTCATGACGACATCGGCGGGGGCGGCGGAAGATGGTGATGGTGAGAAGACGAAGAAGCCGGCCAGCTGCAGCATGGGGCTGGGCCTACACTCTCATGTGACGACAGCTTGTCGCGGCGGCAGCAGCAGCAGCAGCAAAGGATCAACCACCACCACCACCACCACCACCATTAATAATAATAATAATAATAATAATAGTAGTAGTAGTACCAACAGCAACAACAACACTACCCCCAGTGTTAGAGTTAAGGACCCCCCTACATCTAGTTCAGAACTTTTAGCCTCCACACAGCCATCTTCTAACAACAACAACAACAACAACAATAGCAATAATAATAATGATGCTAATGATGATGATGGTGGAAAAAATGTTAAAAGTAGTTTGACAAGGGCTGACGCCATAGTTAATACTGCTACGACTACAAATACTACTGCTACTGTTGCTGATACCGTCACAGCTACAACTGGAACCGAGGTGGACGATGCTAGTTCTACCTCCGTCTCGACCGCCGCCGCCGCCAACAACAACAACACCACCACCACCACTACCACCACCGCCGCCACCGCCAGCAGCACCACCACCACCACCACCGTCGTCTTGTCTTCTCTCCTCAGCGACAGCCACGGCGCAGGCGAGCTGCCACCAACACCGCCTCTGTCACAGCCCCAGGCCCTTCGTCGCGGTGGTGCCGCGCCCAAGTTGACCGA
Organism: Eledone cirrhosa; assembly: GCA_964016885.1. Classification (NCBI taxonomy): domain Eukaryota; kingdom Metazoa; phylum Mollusca; class Cephalopoda; order Octopoda; family Eledonidae; genus Eledone; species Eledone cirrhosa. Next base: position 17,375,659 of record OZ024764.1, on the reverse strand, counting down.
GGACGGGAAGCAGTATCGCATTGTGTGCCAGTGTGGCGCGGCCAATTGTAGAAAGTACCTCTTTTGAGTTCATTGTCATTGCAGAGGTGCCTCGGTGTTCCACTGCGGCATTTCTGCATTCCTTGCCTACTTACATGCATAGCTGTATATATATATATATATATATATATATATATATATATATATATATATATATGTATGTGTGTATACATATATATGTGTATGTGTATATACACACATACATATATACACATATACACACACACGCGTATATATATATACATACATACATATATGTATATTTATATGTACATTTGTAAATGTATGTTTGTGTGTGTATATATAGATAGACATGTACATAAATACAAATATATATATTATACATATATATTACATATATGTGTGTAAATATATATGCATATATGTATATATATTAAACATATATATATATATGTGTGTGTGTATGTAAATATATTATACAAGCATTTGTATATATACATACAAGCATACATATATATATATTATATGTATATATCTATGTAAATATATATACATACATACATACAAGCACACATAACCTGTATATATTCACACATAAATTTCAAACTATACATACATCCCGATAAACATACATGCTTCGGGTTGCAAGCCATCCCACTCACCCCTCTTTTTAAATCTTGCAAGGACCGGGGGGGGAACAAATTCACCAGTGGTGGTGGGCATGATGAAATGCACCCAGTACACTCTGTAAAAGCGGTTGGCTGGCATTGAGAGAGAGGGCATCCAGCTGTAGAAACCAAGCCAAACTATTGAACATATAAGCAAGGCGTGTTTATTTCATGTTTATATATATATATGTATATGTTTATGTATATATATATATATTTTTTTTTCTCTCTGGCCTGCTTCGTCTTTGACCAGGACGAATGGTCGAACCCATGCCAACATGGCAAAACAGACGTTAGATGATAATTGCGATTATCATACATACATGTTTGTGTGTATGTATATACACACACACACACACACACACACACACATAAATATACATACATACACATACACATAGATAAATATGCTCATATTTTAACTAATTTGTTGGACTAAGTGGAGGTATGTGGCCCTGTGGTGATGGCGTTGGACTCAACAATCGTAAGGTTGTGGGTTTGATTCCTGGGATGAGTAGTGCTGTGGTTTTATTTCACATGGCTTCTTCTGCCAGGAGTTGTAACTGACAGATAGTATCAGTAATGGAAAGACCAATGGAGACATTGTTTCCTTGGTCTGATCTGATGATCAGCTCCTTTCTTCTGCCAGGAGTTGTAACTGACAGATAGTATCAGTAATGGAAAGACCAATGGAGACATTGTTTCCTTGGTCTGATCTGATGATCAGCTCCTTTCTTCTGCCAGGAGTTGTAACTGACAGATAGTATCAGTAATGGAAAGACCAATGGAGACATTGTTTCCTTGGTCTGATCTGATGATCAGCTCCTTTCTTCTGCCAGGAGTTGTAACTGACAGATAGTATCAGTAATGGAAAGACCAATGGAGACATTGTTTCCTTGGTCTGATCTGATGATCAGCTCCTTTCTTCTGCCAGGAGTTGTAACTGACAGATAGTATCAGTAATGGAAAGACCAATGGAGACATTGTTTCCTTGGTCTGATCTGATGATCAGCTCCTTTCTTCTGCCAGGAGTTGTAACTGACAGATAGTATCAGTAATAGAAAGACCAATGGAGACATTGTTTTCTTGGTCTGATCTGATGATCAGCTCCTTTCTTCTGCCAGGAGTTGTAACTGACAGATAGTATCAGTAATAGAAAGACCAATGGAGACATTGTTTTCTTGGTCTGATCTGATGATCAGCTCCTTTCTTCTGCCAGGAGTTGTAACTGACAGATAGTATCAGTAATAGAAAGACCAATGGAGACATTGTTTTCTTGGTACTGACAAACTGTATCAACAATGAAATGACTAGTGGAAACCTTTCCCTGGTCTGATCTGAGGGTTTTCTCCTATTCTGATTAAACATTTTTTTTTTCCTGTTCCGTTGAACTATAAAATTGTTCACTTTGGGTTCTGTATAAAACAAAAGAGTCCATGTTTGGCAATAAAAAAAAATTAAAAAAAACCCACTTCATTAACACATCTCTTCATTAAGCATTTCATAAAGACACTGTTGGTGTTTCGAACATAACTTAACAAAGGTTCTTACATAAAATTATGATGGAAGGTTTTTAGATAAATATAAACACTTTAACCCTTTCATTTCCATATTTCTAATGAAAGACACTGTTGGTGTTTGGAACATAACTTAACAAAGGTTCTTACATAAAATTATGATGGAAGGTTTTTAGATAAATATAAACACTTTAACCCTTTCATTACCATATTTCTACTGAAAGACACTGTTGGTGTTTGGAACATAACTTAACAAAGGTTCATGGATTTACATTTACAATGATAGGATAGAGAGATCTCAAACGGACCTTAAATAACAGATGATTAGCAAAACCAACTGGCAGGAGACCCAGGGGTAGACCCACCTCTAGTAGGATGGTTGAATAATATCCATGAGCTTGGCTGGTCTTTCTTGTGGATCCAGCTGGATCAATTGGAAACTGCGAACCCTTACCTGTGGTCATGAACCTTAAGTAGTGACTGAAAGAAAATGATTGAATACAAGTGGCCAAAATGGGGTTCCTTTGAAGGGTCTTTACTCGATAGTGTGTGTAGCTCAGATCAGTCATTCCAGGTAGAGCTGCTACTTCTCCAAATTGAGAGATCACAGCTCTGATACTACAGACATGTGGTTAGAATGTCTGAGGAAAGAATCTCTGAATTGAGAGATCACAGCTCTGATACTACAGACATGTGGTTAGAATGTCTGAGGAAAGAATCTCTGAATTGAGAGATCACAGCTCTGATACTACAGACATGTGGTTAGAATGTCTGAGGAAAGAATCTCTGGATTGAGAGATCACAGCTCTGATACTACAGACATGTGGTTAGAATGTCTCAGGAAAGAATCTCTGAATTGAGAGATCACAGCTCTGATACTACAGACATGTGGTTAGAATGTCTGAGGAAAGAATCTCTGGATTAGGAGATCACAGCTCTGATACTACAGACATGTGGTTAGAATGTCTGAGGAAAGAATCTCTGGATTGAGAGATCACAGCTCTGATACTACAGACATGTGGTTAGAATGTCTGAGGAAAGAATCTCTGAATTGAGAGATCACAGCTCTGATACTACAGACATGTGGTTAGAATGTCTCAGGGAAGAATCTCTGAATTGAGAGATCACAGCTCTGATACTACAGACATGTGGTTAGAATGTCTCAGGAAAGAATCTCTGAATTGAGAGATCACAGCTCTGATACTACAGACATGTGGTTAGAATGTCTCAGGAAAGAATCTCTGGGTTGAGAGATCACAGCTCTGATACTACAGACATGTAGTTAGAATGTCTCAGGAAAGAATCTCTGAATTGAGAGATCACAGCTCTGATACTACAGACATGTGGTTAGAATGTCTGAGGAAAGAATCTCTGAATTGAGAGATCACAGCTCTGATACTACAGACATGTAGTTAGAATGTCTCAGGAAAGAATCTCTGGACACATTTTACAGGCAAAACCAACCGGCAGGAGACCCAGGGGTAGACCCTGAGCAAGATGGTTGGATAACATCGATGAGCTTGGGGGGTCCAGCCGGATCAGTTGAGACAGTTGCTTCTGACAGGACCTGCTGGAGTCAGTGTTTAAGGACTCTGCTCCCATGATCCTCTCAGGAATAAGTGGTTTTGAAACCCTCTTTAACCACACAGCTATACCTATACATGTGTGTGTATATGTATATATTGAAAAAAAAATTGGTTTGATGGTGCCTGACTGGGAGTTAAAAGCTCTTGAAATAAAAAATTTGGCGTGGAAAGGTGAATAATGGGGTCCATAATTTGGGGAATAGATACATACAGTGTAATATCATCAATTAAGATGTGTGTAAGCAATGCCCTGGTGTATCTCTCTAAACGATCAGTGTCTCCATTGAATTGGTGTGTCCTGGTTGTGGAAAGATGTGCTTGAGCAAGTCTGGCCTGAAGAGCCACAGTGGCAGCCATGTTAAGAGAGAATCAGTGAACTTTGATCTCCACGGTGTTGCAAGATGTAATGACTGTCGACTTATAGCAGGTGAAGGTTCACAGACACCCTGGTGCCAGGGAGATCCATAGTTGTCAATAAACGCCATCATATATATATATATGTGTGCGTGTGTGTGTGTATATATATGCTTTCCCCCCTCAGGGCTTGAGACAGGCTTTAACCATTTAGTATTTAAATTACTCTATATATACTATTGTATTTTCATGGCAAAATCTTTTATCTCACATATCTAATCTATCAGATTTTGAGAACAATACCTTAACATATAAGTGTCTGGTTGTGGCCAGTTTGAACAGAAAAAAGTGAGAGAATTTTGGTTGGATATGGCTGGTTTAAATGCTAAAGGGTTAAAACAGACTTTAGCTCTGTGATGGACTGGAGTCCTATCCAAGGGAAGTCTTGTACTCTCAGTCACTTCACACCAAGGAAACCAAAATAGACTCTAGCATGATCAGCTCCTTGGCTTGGTACAGATTTCAGGGTTTTTTTCCTTCCAACTTCCATTATTTTGTATGCAGCTGTAGCAGTGTAGTAACATTACTCGATAAAGTGCGTAGCTTGGAGATCAGTGAGTCACTCCAGGTAGAGCCACTACCTCTCTGAATTGAGAGATCTCAGCTCTGATACTACAGACATGTGGTTAGAATGTCTCAGGAAAGAATCTCTGAATTGAGAGATAATAGCTCTGATACTACAGACATGTGGTTAGAATGTCTCAGGAAAAAATCTCTGAATTGAGAGATCACAGCTCTGATACTACAGACATGTGGTTAGAATGTCTGAGGAAAGAATCTCTGAATTGAGAGATAATAGCTCTGATACTACAGACATGTGGTTAGAATGTCTCAGGAAAAAATCTCTGAATTGAGAGATCACAGCTCTGATACTACAGACATGTGGTTAGAATGTCTGAGGAAAGAATCTCTGAATTGAGAGATAATAGCTCTGATACTACAGACATGTGGTTAGAATGTCTCAGGAAAAAATCTCTGAATTGAGAGATCACAGCTCTGATACTACAGACATGTGGTTAGAATGTCTCAGGAAAGAATCTCTGGATTGAGAGACCACAGCTCTGATACTACAGACATGTGGTTAGAATGTCTCAGGAAAGAATCTCTGGATTGAGAGACCACAGCTCTGATACTACAGACATGTGGTTAGAATGTCTCAGGAAAGAATCTCTGAATTGAGAGATCACAGTTCTGATACTACAGACATGTGGTTAGAATGTCTCAGGAAAGAATCTCTGGATTGAGAGACCACAGTTCTGATACTACAGACATGTGGTTAGAATGTCTGAGGAAAGAATCTCTGAATTGAGAGATAATAGCTCTGATACTACAGACATGTGGTTAGAATGTCTCAGGAAAAAATCTCTGAATTGAGAGATCACAGCTCTGATACTACAGACATGTGGTTAGAATGTCTGAGGAAAGAATCTCTGAATTGAGAGATAATAGCTCTGATACTACAGACATGTGGTTAGAATGTCTCAGGAAAAAATCTCTGAATTGAGAGATCACAGCTCTGATACTACAGACATGTGGTTAGAATGTCTCAGGAAAGAATCTCTGGATTGAGAGACCACAGCTCTGATACTACAGACATGTGGTTAGAATGTCTCAGGAAAGAATCTCTGGATTGAGAGACCACAGCTCTGATACTACAGACATGTGGTTAGAATGTCTCAGGAAAGAATCTCTGGATTGAGAGACCACAGTTCTGATACTACAGACATGTGGTTAGAATGTCTGAGGAAAGAATCTCTGAATTGAGAGATAATAGCTCTGATACTACAGACATGTGGTTAGAATGTCTCAGGAAAAAATCTCTGAATTGAGAGATCACAGCTCTGATACTACAGACATGTGGTTAGAATGTCTGAGGAAAGAATCTCTGAATTGAGAGATAATAGCTCTGATACTACAGACATGTGGTTAGAATGTCTCAGGAAAAAATCTCTGAATTGAGAGATCACAGCTCTGATACTACAGACATGTGGTTAGAATGTCTCAGGAAAGAATCTCTGGATTGAGAGACCACAGCTCTGATACTACAGACATGTGGTTAGAATGTCTCAGGAAAGAATCTCTGGATTGAGAGACCACAGCTCTGATACTACAGACATGTGGTTAGAATGTCTCAGGAAAGAATCTCTGAATTGAGAGATCACAGTTCTGATACTACAGACATGTGGTTAGAATGTCTCAGGAAAGAATCTCTGGATTGAGAGACCACAGCTCTGATACTACAGACATGTGGTTAGAATGTCTCAGGAAAGAATCTCTGAATTGAGAGATAATAGCTCTGATACTACAGACATGTGGTTAGAATGTCTCAGGAAAGAATCTCTGAATTGAGAGACCACAGCTCTGATACTACAGACATGTGGTTAGAATGTCTGAGGAAAGAATCTCTGGATTGAGAGACCACAGCTCTGATACTACAGACATGTGGTTAGAATGTCTCAGGAAAGAATCTCTGAATTGAGAGATCACAGTTCTGATACGACAGACATGTGGTTAGAATGTCTGAGGAAAGAATCTCTGGATTAGGAGATCACAGCTCTGATACTACAGACATGTGGTTAGAATTTCTCAGGAAAGAATCTCTGAATTGAGAGATCACAGCTCTGATACTACAGACATGTGGTTAGAATATCTCAGGAAAGAATCTCTGGATTGAGAGATCACAGCTCTGATACTACAGACATGTGGTTAGAATGTCTCAGGAAAGAATCTCTGGATTGAGAGACCACAGCTCTGATACTACAGACATGTGGTTAGAATGTCTCAGGAAAGAATCTCTGAATTGAGAGATAATAGCTCTGATACTACAGACATGTGGTTAGAATGTCTCAGGAAAGAATCTCTGAATTGAGAGACCACAGCTCTGATACTACAGACATGTGGTTAGAATGTCTGAGGAAAGAATCTCTGGATTGAGAGACCACAGCTCTGGTACTACAGACATGTGGTTAGAATGTCTCAGGAAAGAATCTCTGAATTGAGAGATCACAGTTCTGATACTACAGACATGTGGTTAGAATGTCTCAGGAAAGAATCTCTGGACACATTTTACAGGTAAAACCAACCGGTAGTAGAGCCTGAGCAAGATGATTGGATAACATCCATGAGGTTGGTTGGTCACACTTGGAGGATCCAGCCAGATCAATTGAAGTTGGTTGTTTCTGACAGGACACACTGGAGGGAGTGTTTGAGGACTCTGTGTCCATGACCCTCTCAGGAATAAGTGGAAGAAGAAGCTGTGGCAGTGAAATTTGGGATATGTTTATAAATTTGCACACCTTGCCAACCCTAATCATTGCCACCCTCCAATAAATTATCTCTCACCCAGAATCTAGTTTTCATGTATAAAGATTATAACAACTGTCACCACGTTACATCTGTAGCTGTCAATACTACCACCTCTACAACTGTCACCACCACCTTACATCTGTAGCTGTCAATATTACCACAAATACTACCACCTCTACAACAACTGTCACCACCACCTTACATCTGTAGCTGTCAATACTACCATAAATACTACCACCTCTACAACAACTGTCACCACCACCTTACATCTGTAGCTGTCAATACTACCATAAATACTACCACCTCTACAACAACTGTCACCACCACCTTACATCTGTAGCTGTCAATACTACCACCTCTACAACTGTCACCACCACCTTACATCTGTAGCTGTCAATATTACCACAAATACTACCACCTCTACAACAACTGTCACCACCACCTTACATCTGTAGCTGTCAATACTACCATAAATACTACCACCTCTACAACAACTGTCACCACCACCTTACATCTGTAGCTGTCAATACTACCATAAATACTACCACCTCTACAACAACTGTCACCACCACCTTACATCTGTAGCTGTCAATACTACCATAAATACTACCACCTCTACAACAACTGTCACCACCACCTTACATCTGTAGCTGTCAATACTACCACCTCTACAACAACTGTTACCACCACCTTACATCTGTAGCTGTCAATACTACCACCTCTACAACAACTGTCACCACCACCTTACATCTGTAGCTGTCAATACTACCACCTCTACAACAACTGTCACCACCACCTTACATCTGTAGCTGTCAATACTACCACCTCTACAACAACTGTCACCACCACCTTACATCTGTAGCTGTCAATACTACCACAAATACTACCACCTCTACAACAATAACAGTTATCACCACCATCACATCTGTAGCTGTGAACACTACCACCTCTCCTACAACCTCTAACGCTACTACTACCATCACCACCACCTCAACAACAGCCACTACTACTATTACCTCTACAACTATAACAACTATCACCACCAACACTACCATAACTACAGACACCGCTAACACTTCTACTACTACTACCATCACAACAACAACCACTACTGACACTACTACTACCAACACCACCATTGACACTACTACTACCACCACCACAGCAGTTATACCCGCGACCACCTCAACAACACCACCACTGACACTACTACCACTTCAACAACACCACCATTGACACTACTACTACCACCACCACAGCAGTTATACCCGCGACCACCTCAACAACACCACCACTGACACTACTACCACTTCAACAACACCACCATTGACACTACTACTACTACCACCACCACAGCAGTTATACCCACCACCAACACCTCAACAACAGCCACCACCACTGACACTACTACTACCACCACCACTGCAGTTATACCCAACACTACTACTACCACCACCACCACTGCTACTATTACTAATATTCTATGTTTGTCTTTTGTTTTGCCATTTTCAAATTTTTTTTTTCCGAATAAATGTTTTTGAATACATTTTCAGAATTTTCATTTCATTTCATCTTTTTAATCATTGCCTTCATTGCTGTTATCATCAGCAGCATCACGAGGAGGGAGTTAGGTGTAAAAGCCAATCTTTCATCATCTATTTGTCTAACGCCCATAGACATGTTTACAAAGTCAGAAAACAGCACAGCTCCCGTGACTTTGGGAAACATTGTCAAGAAGGTCGAGGGTGTCTTAGCATCACTCAGCAAGATCTTTGTCAGCCACTCTCCAGCTATCTATTTAAAGCTGTATATAGCTATGGTGTGGCCACACTTAGAATTTGCAGCACCAGTCTGGAACCCCTATTTTGCTCAGAATATTGACCTCCTGGAAACTGTTCAGAGACATGCAACCAAGCGAATACCCTCCATCAGGCATCTACCATACTCTGAACACGTTGCTTCCCTGGGTATGGATACATTGAAGCTCCAACGTCTGGCACCTGACTTGGTAGACACCCAAATTATTAACCATCTCGCCAACAAAAACCCTGAGCACCTTTTTGAATTCCATGTGTCTAACACCCGTGGACATGCCTACAAAGTCAGAAAACAGCACAGCTCCCATGACTTCTGGAAACATTGTCAAGAAGGCCTAGGGTGTCAGCCGCTCTCTAGCTATCTATTTAACCCTTTAGCATTTACATTACTTTATATTTGCTATTATATTTTCATGGTAAACAGTTTATCCCATAATATTGTATCTATGAGATCTTGATATTAATTATTTTGTGGATTGGCAGTCTCGGTAGAGGGTCAAACGCCATGCTTTGACGCATAGAGTTACCGTCCTTGCCATTCTGAGTTCAAATCCCACCGAGGTTAACTTCGCCTTTCATCCTTACGGGGTCGATAAAATAAACTACCAGTAATACACTGGGGTAATTGTTGGCCTTGTGCCAAAAGTAGAAACAATTATTTATTTTGAGAACAATACCTTAACACAAGTATGAGTGGCCAGTTACAGCTGGTTTGAACAGAAAGAGATGAGTGAACTCTGGCCGAGGGTTAAAAACTGCCCAAGAAACGATGTATGTCAATATGGCACCCCCTACGACCCCCATGGGAGTTACAAGTTCATACCATACCATGATGATATATATATCTGTAAGTATGTTTTGAAACAGTGAGCTAGTTTGAAATTAGTAATATAAGCTTTCACCGTATTTTTGACTAAAGAAATTTTTAGCCTGATAGTGGGGTTTCGAACCCTCGGAGAAATGGAAAAAGATGAGTATTGATGTACATGGGTGTCGAACCCACATCTTTGGTTATCCAGACCACTGTGCTACCATTACACCAATACATCACCCATCTCCTTCCATTCAAATTAGAAGCTATATATATATATATATACACACACACAGTGGTGGACTGGGTCTAAAAATATTGGTTGCCAGGAGATGAAGGGGTCCCACCTACATATAGAATGCTATCATTTAATTTTTATAATGAATAAATAACATTTTTTTAAATACATAAGTGGTAACAAAACTGCAATAAAATTTTTGTAGAAAAATATCTTACCTTCCCCTATAAAATATATTTTGTATTTTGGTGAAATCCAGAGACTTTCAATAATGACTAGAAGTCGACCATAAATATTACTAATAACTCTAGGAAAGCCATGAACAACACCACATCTTTTTAACTTTGATTTTGAAAGTAGGTTTATAATTATCAATTTTCCTTTTACTTTTGTAGATGTCTCTGTGGCCTAGTTGGGAGAATCACAGACAGTGGTGATCCTGGTCTGAAGTTCAATCCTGGTTGGGGGTAGGGTTCCTGGTAAACCTTTTCAGTTTTTTTTCTATGGTTTGTAAAATAAAAACTCGGCCAGGATTGAACCCAGAACCAGGATCTCCACTGTTTCCAGTACTTACCACTAGGCCACAGAGACAACTACAAAAATCTCAGGAAAAATCATACTTATAAACCTACTTTCAAAATTTTCAAACCAAAGTGTTGTGGTGTCGTTTGTGTCTTCCTTAATCTTATTGCTCCTACTTAAGGTCGACTTCTAAATCATTTGGGTGTTCCATAAACTACTTCCTCGTTTTGTTTCACATCTATTTATCTATATATATATATATGTGTCTGTTGTATGTTTGCATGCATGAATACTTAAGCTTTAGATTTAGTAGAATGTACAACCACTGATTCCAGCTATTTGCCCTATCATATATTATGGTTTCCAGTAATTCCCGGGGAATTGGTTGACCAAATACTTTGCTTAATTGTTTTATTTTAATTTTATTCTTTCTCTTAGATTTCAGGGTGTTTTTTAAAGCAAAGCATTGGCCCCTAAAATACTACAGTGAGCCCTGCAATGCTACTGTGGCCTCTTGCAATGCTACCCTGGGGCTAATAGCTCTAGGAAAGTCATGAACAACACCACATCTTTTTAACTTTGATTTTGAAAGTAGGTTTATAATTATCAATTTTCCTTTTACTTTTGTAGATGTCTCTGTGGCCTAGTTGGGAGAATCACAGTCAGTGGTGATCCTGGTCTGAAGTTCAATCCTGGTAGGGTTCCTGGTAAACCTTTTCATTTTTTTTTTCTATGGTTTGAAAAATAAAAACTGGAAAAAAAGGTTTCATGTACCTCTCCACCAGGATTGAACCCAGAACCAGGATCTCCACCGTCTCCAGTACTTACCGCTAGGCCACAGAAACAACTACAAAAACCTCAGGAAAATTCATACATATAAACCTACTTTCAAAATTTTCAAACCAAAGTGTTGTGGTGTCGTTTGTGTCTTCCTTAATCTTATTGCTCCTACTTAAGGTCGACTTCTAAATCATTTGGGTGTTCAATAAACTACTTCCTCGTTTTGTTTCACATCTATTTATCTATATATATATGTGTGTGTTGTATGTTTGCATGCATGAATACTTAAGCTTTAGATTTAGTAGAATGTACAACCACTGATTCCAGCTATTTGCCCTATCATATATTATGGTTTCCAGTAATTCCCGGGGAATTGGTTGACCAAATACTTTGGTTAATTGTTTTATTTTAATTTTTTTTATTTTTTTATTTTATTCTTTCTCTTAGATTTCAGGTATTATTTGAAAGCAAAGCATTGGCCCCTAAATTACTACAGTGAGCCCTGCAATGCTACTGTGGCCTCTTGCAATGCTACCCTGGGGCTAATAACTCTAGGAAAGCCATGAACGCCACCACATCTTTTTAACTTTGATTTTGAAAGTAGGTTTATAATTATCAATTTTCCTTTTACTTTTGTAGATGTCTCTGTGGCCTAGTTGGGAGACACACAGACAGTGGTGATCCTGGTTTGAAGTTCAATCCTGGTTGGGGGTAGGGTTCCTGGTAAACCTTTTCAGTTTTTTTTCTATGGTTTGTAAAATAAAAAACTGAAAAAAGATTACATGTACCTCTCGGCCAGGATTGAACCCAGAACCAGGATCTCCACCGTCTCCAGTACTTACCGCTAGGCCACAGAGACAACTACAAAAACCTCAGGAAAATTCATACATATAAACCTACTTTCAAAATTTTCAAATCAAAGTGTTGTGGTGTCATTCATGCCTTCCTTAATCTTATTGCTCCTACTTAAGGTCGACTTCTAAATCATTTGGGTGTTCAATAAACTACTTCCTCGTTTTGTTTCACATCTATTTATCTATATATATGTGTGTGTTGTATGTTTGCATGCATGAATACTTAAGCTTTAGATTTAGTAGAATGTACAACCACTGATTCCAGCTATTTGCCCTATCATATATTATGGTTTCCAGTAATTCCCTGGGGAATTGGTTGACCAAATACTTTGCTTAATTGTTTTATTTTAATTTTTTTTTTAATTTTATTCTTTCTCTTAGATTTCAGGTATTATTTGAAAGCAAAGCATTGGCCCCTAAAATACTACAGTGAGCCCTGCAATGCTACTGTGGCCTCTTGCAATGCTACCCTGGGGCCCATTTGCCATTGGGCAATCTGGCCAGTTAGCCACTGTATATACACATGATGATGATCTATATATACACACATAATATCTATATTTACATGATGATATATATATATATACAGTGGTGGACTGGGTCTAAAAATATTGGTTGCCAGGAGATGAAGGGGTCCCACCTACATATAGAATGCTATCATTTAACATTTTTTTAAATACATAAGTGGTAACAAAACTGCAATAAAATTTTTGTAGAAAAATATCTTACCTTCCCCTATAAAATATATTTTGTATTTTGGTGAAATCCAGACTTTCAATAATGACCAGAAGTCGACCCTAAATATTACTAATAACTCTAGGAAAGCCATGAACAACACCACATCTTTTTAACTTTGATTTTGAAAGTAGGTTTATAATTATCAATTTTCCGTTTACTTTTGTAGATGTCTCTGTGGCCTAGTTGGGAGACTCACAGACAGTGGTGATCCTGGTCTGAAGTTCAATCCTGGTCAGGACTAGGGTTCCCAGTAAACCTTTTCAGTTTTTTTTCTATGGTTTGAAAAATAAAAACTGAAAAAAGGTTTCATGTACCTCTCAACCAGGATTGAACCCAGAACCAGGATCTCCACTGTTTCCAGTACTTACCGCTAGGCTACAGAGACAACTACAAAAATCTTAGGAAAATTCATACTTATAAACCTACTTTCAAAATTTTCAAACCAAAGTGTTGTGGTGTCGTTCGTGTCTTCCTTAATCTTATTGCTCCTACTTAAGGTCGACTTCTAAATCATTTGGGTGTTCCATAAACTACTTCCTCGTTTTGTTTCACATCTATTTATCTATATATATATATATGTGTGTGTGTTGTATGTTTGCATGCATGAATACTTAAGCTTTAGATTTAGTAGAATGTGCAACCACTGATTCTAGCTATTTGCACTATCATATATTATGGTTTCCAGTAATTCCCGGGGAATTGGTTGACCAAATACTTTGCTTAATTGTTTTATTTTAATTTTATTCTTTCTCTTAGATTTCAGGGTGTTTTTTAAAGCAAAGCATTGGCCCCTAAAATACTACAGTGAGCCCTGCAATGCTACTGTGGCCTCTTGCAATGCTACCCTGGGGCTAATAGCTCTAGGAAAGTCATGAACAACACCACATCTTTTTAACTTTGATTTTGAAAGTAGGTTTATAATTATCAATTTTCCTTTTACTTTAGTAGATGTCTCGGTGGCCTAGTTGGGAGACACACAGTCAGTGGTGATCCTGGTCTGAAGTTCAATCCTGGTAGGGTTCCCAGTAAACCTTTTCAGTTTTTTTTCTATGGTTTGAAAAATAAAAACTGAAAAAAGGTTTCATGTAACTCTCCACCAGGATTGAACCCAGAACCAGGATCTCCACCGTTTCCAGTACTTACCGCTAGGCTACAGAGACAACTACAAAAATCTTAGGAAAATTCATACTTATAAACCTACTTTCAAAATTTTCAAAACAAGTGTTGCGGTGTCGTTCGTGTCTTCCTTAATCTTATTGCTCCTACTTAAGGTCGACGTCTAAATCATTTGGGTGTTCAATAAACTACTTCCTCGTTTTGTTTCACATCTATTTATCTATATATATATGTGTGTGTGTTGTATGTTTGCATGCATGAATACTTAAGCTTTACATTTAGTAGAATGTACAACCACTGATTCTAGCTATTTGCCCTATCATATATTATGGTTTCCAGTAATTCCCGGGGAATTGGTTGACCAAATACTTTGCTTAATTGTTTTATTTTAATTTTATTCTTTCTCTTAGATTTCAGGGTGTTTTTTAAAGCAAAGCATTGGCCCCTAAAATACTACAGTGAGCCCTGCAA
>OZ024764.1:17333321-17350821 GCA_964016885.1 Eledone cirrhosa | reverse complement strand
ATGTTATTTATTTTGAGAACAATGCCTTAACATCAGTATAAGTGGCCAGTTACAGCCGGTTTAAACAGAAAGAGGGAGAGAATTCTGGCCGGTTACAGCCGGTTTAAACGCTAAAGGGTCAACGCTGAATTTACAATGAATTATAAAGGATACTTACTTGGATAAAAAGATGTGATAATCACCAGAAGGAGGATCGCTAAGAAAAAGATGAAAGGTGATGTCCTTCTTGATTTTAAAGAGACCTTCGTTGCTCGGCAACAAGTCAATTATACAGTTGGCTGAGTTGGGCTCCACCAGGTAGCGCTGCAGTTCTGAATATAGGTACCTGCAATACATATATATATTAAATATACATTACATATATCATATATATATTGAATATACATTACATATACACATCACACACATATATATATATTATATATATATATATATATATATATGTTTTATGTGTTCAGTATTTCCGTAGATAAGGTAAAGGAAGTAAGAGTGCTCTATGTATAGTACAGAGCTATTTAATTATATATATAATTAAATATATATATATATATCAAATTAGAAATTGATTGACATATAAATATATCTAAAATAAACATATGAAACAATGACAGCGGATAATTTGTAAAAGTGTGTAAGCACACATAGCTAGGTAGGTAACTAAATATGATGCGTAAACACAGATGGTTGGACCTATTCCTTGTTGAAAATCCAGGATCTGGCTACTGTCGTTTACCAATCGATTAATTGGTGAAATATATTTCTTTAATGGAATATATACAAGGAAGATTAATCCATTTATAAGGTATCTATTTTTAAAGTTCTAGTTAAACTTTATTTAGTTACCTACCTAGCTATGTGTGCTTACACACTTTTACAAATTATCCCCTGTGATTGTTTCATATTTATATGTCAATCAATTTCTAATTTGATATAAAATGCTCGGATCTATTCATTAGAATCTTGGAGCATATTTTACGGGTGATATGGCGCATGTCTATCTGACATGACACCCTTAATTTTGGATATATATATATATATATATATATATATATATATATATATATATATATATATATATATATATATATATATATACATATATCATATATACACATTTTATATATCATATATATATAGATAGATAGTGAGAAATATTGTATAAATGTATACACACATATATATGTGCGCTTGTGTATATATATATATACACACACCATGTATGTGAGTGAGAGAATGAGTAAAAGAGAAATATAGAGAGAGAAAGGACAAGCCCATTACCTGCGAAAGGCCCTACAGGCCAACACAGCGGCGTCACTGTCTATTAAACATCGACCATCGGTAGTAAGGTAGCTCGGATTCAAGCACTGGTGACCTATTGCCATGGAAACAACTTCAGGGGATTTGTTGCCTGCAGAAAACCAAAAGAAGTACATACCTATATATATATATATATATACATGTATATTTGTTGGAAGAAATTTAGGGAGCTGCTTCCTCTGCTGATGAAGAAGGGTTTCTCCCTGCGTACGAAAGGCCAGTTATATGATGCCTGTGTGAGGTGCGCGATACTGCATGGTAGTGAGACATGGGCAGCAACTGCAGTGGATATGCGACGGCTGGAGAGAAATGAGGCAAGCATGCTCTGTTGGATGTGCAATGTCCAAGCATGGATGAGTTGAGAGAGAAACTGTGTATAAGAGGGATAAGTTGTGGTGTGTGGGAGAGAAGACCGAGATGGTATGGACATGTGATGCGCATGGAGGATGATCGCTGGGTAAAGAAGTGCCAAGAAATCCCTGTGGAAGAAAGACCATGAAAAACATGGGCGGAGGTGGTGAGAGCAGACCTCAGATCGCAGAAACTCACAGAGGAGATGACGAAGGACCGTGACAAATGGAGAGATGCTGTGCTGAATAAGACCCGTTCCACCCTTGAAAGCAGGGAAAAGTGGACGTAAAATGATGATGATGATAAACCTGCTATGGTTATATAGCTTCTAATTGAATGGAAGGAAGTATGGGAGGCGTATAGGTGTAATGGTAACACATTTGCCGGGCAAACTAAAGATGTGGGTTTGTATCCTATGTCCATCAATACTCATCCTTTTTTCCATTCAGAGGGTTTTTTTAAAACCCCAAATAACAGACCAATTCTATTTAGTCAAATACGGTGTAAGCACATGGTACTACCTAATTTTCAAATTCACTGGCTGTTTGTAATCAAAGCCTACACAGGGCTGAGTGGTTAGAGAATTGGATTCACAATCGTGAGGTTGAAAGTTCGATTCCTGGACTAGGTGATACGTTATGTCCTTGAGCAAGACACTTTATTTCACGTTGCTCCTTCTGCCTGGAGTTGCGGCTGATAGATAGTATTAGCAATTGGAAAGACCAACAGAAACATTGTTTCCTCGGTCTGATTTGACAATACACCCACTACACTCTGTAAAGTGGTAGTGTTGGTACCACAATATAATACACTCTGTAAAGTGGTAGTGTTGGTGTCATGATATAATACACCCAGTACACTCTGTAAAGTGGTAGTGTTGGTGCCATGATATGATACACCCAGTACACTCTGTAAAGTGGTAGTGTTGGTGTCATGATATAATACACCCAGTACACTCTGTAAAGTGGTAGTGTTGGTGTCATGATATAATACATCCAGTACACTCTGTAAAGTGGTAGTGTTGGTGCCACGATATGATACACCCAGTACACTCTGTAAAGTGGTAGTGATGGTATCATGATATAATACATCCAGTACACTCTGTAAAGTGGTAGTGTTGGTACCACAATATAATACACCCAGTACACTCTGTAAAGTGGTAGTGATGGTGTCATGATATAATACACCCAGTACACTCTGTAAAGTGGTAGTGATGGTGACATGATAAAACACAACCAGTAGACTCAGACACACAGACGAAATAAGACCAAATTTCCTCTCACCTGACACGAGGATGACGGCTGCAACCGACTTCCTTCTGTAGCGTAGAGGTGAGAACTGCTCCAGGTACATATACATGTGGTTATAAACAAGATCAGTGAACTGTTGGCCTAGACTTTTTCCTTCGGGGGTAACCTCCTGCAAACACAACAAAACAATGTTCATACTGATATATACATTTTATTACTTATTTCAATTTGCTGTTCATCATTTCATCATCATTTTACGTCCGCTTTTTCCCTGCTTGCAAGGGTGGGATGGGAACTGATTCTGGCTTGATTTCTACAGCTGGATGCCCTTCCTAACACCAACCTCATTTACAGTGAGTGCTGGGTGCTTTTTTGCCGTGGCACCTCCACGACCACTTTGCAGTGGAATGATATGGACCCCAGTCCCTATCATCTCATTTCTACAGCTGAGTAAACTGGAGCAATGTGAAATAAAGTGTCTTGCTCAAGGAAACAACACATCACCCGGTCTGAGAATTGAACTCACAACCTTTCGATTGCAAGGCCAATGCTCTAACCACTAAGCCATGTTCATCTTGTTATTTTTCTCATCTTAATGTCTGTACACCTTAGTATAAATGCTCTGTATCACTAAATCCAAAATCAGTATTTGGATAATTTGACTGGTATGAGCAGTATTTAAAATCGAGTGTCACAGCATCTTTGCAGATGGCGGTTTTTAGACTCAAGAAACGTAACGAAGACATAACAAATCGTCGGTCAGACGCCATGCTTTCCTGCATAGAGTTACGGCCCTTTATGATCTGAGTTCAAATCCTGTCGAGATTAACTTTGCCTTTCATCCTTAGGGGGTCGATAAAATAAAGTACCAGTAATGCACTGGGGTAATTGCTGTCCTTGTGCCAAAAGTAGAAACAATTATTATTATATATATATATATATTTGTGGATAGAACAATGAAAAAGAGACAGAGGAGTATTTGAGGACTCTGTCCCCAAGAGACACTGGCAGGAATGTTAGAGGACTCTGCCCCCACGACACTCTCAGGGATAAGTGGGCGAAGAAGAAGATCAACAACAACAACATAATAAAACACCAACCTGAGCATATTTGATGTTAAGTTTATCAAGGGCAGCCATACTGGCCAATCTTTTAGCATCTTTCTTGTTTTGTGCTACAGCTTCCACTAAGTATTCGTTGTTCAACATCACACAGGCCTTGAATCTGGGGAAAATACACAAATGGGTAAATAGATAAATAGATAGATAGATAGATATGTTGGTAGGTTGGTAGATAGATAGATATGTTGGTAGGTTGGTAGATAGATAGATAAATAGATAGATATGTTGGTAGGTAGGTAGATAGATAGATATGTTGGTAGGTAGGTAGATAAATAGATAGATAGATAGATATGTTGGTAGGTTGGTAGATAAATAGATAGATAGATAGATATGTTGGTAGGTTGGTAGATAGATAGATATGTTGGTAGGTAGATAGATAGATAGATAGATAAATAGATAGATATGTTGGTAGGTAGGTAGATAGATAGATATGTTGGTAGGTAGGTAGATAGGTTGGTATGTTTGTGTGTGTATATGTAGATAGAGAGATAAATATATAGATACGTAGGTATGTGTGTATATGTAGATAGATATGTATATAGATACGTAGGTATGTGTGTATATGTATATAGGTAGATAGATATGTAGGTACGTATGTGTATATAGCTAGATATATAGATAAGAAAGTCATGGGAGCTGTGCTGTTTTCTGACTTTGTAGGCATGTCCACGTGTGTTAGACACATGGAATTCAAAAAGGTATTCAGGGTTGTTGTTGGCAAGATGGTTAACAATTTTGTGGGTGTCTACCAAGTCAGTTGCCAGACGTCGGAGCTTCAATGTATCCATGCCCAGGGAAGCAAGGTGTTCAGAGTATGATAGATGTCTGATGGAGGGTATTCGCTTGGTTGCATGTCTCTGAACAGTTTTCAGGAAGTCAATGTTCCGAGCAAGATAGGGGTTCCAGACTGGTGATGCAAATTCTAAGTGTGGCCACACCATAGCTACATACAGCTAAGAAACAAAAACAAAACACTGAAAGACCACTTACCCCATGGGTCCTCGTTCATCTGCCACGACAATCTCACAAGACTTGCCCGCCGACTGAGCATACTGATACAGCTGGGTCACCGAGTGCTTTGATTCTGAAGATTTTCCTGTGTCCTGTAGTGAGGGCTGGTTGTTGGTGAAAGCTTGCGATGGTCTCTCTGTAGGGAGGGAGAGATAAAGAGATATGTAGGGTGGTAGGAAAGGTATCCAGCGATAGAAAACCTGCCAAATAAAGAGTTAGGAGGACGCAACAACCTGTCTAGTGTTGGTGATAGGAAGAGCAGCAGTAGAAAGCTTGCCAAACAAGGGGTTGGGAGGGTCCTTTAGTCATGTCAAGGACATGACAACCTTCCTAGTGTTGCTGATCTACATGATAAACACACCCAGTACACTCTGTAAAGTGGTTGGTGTCAGGAAGGGCATCCAGTAGTAGAATATTTGCCCAACAAAGGGTTGGGAGGACCTTTCATTTGTGTCAAAGACATGACAGCCCCTCTAGTGTTGTTCACATGATAAAATACACTCGGTAGAGCATGGGGTTGTGTTCTAGGCCTCTGTCAAACCTGAAGATGCTCTACCGAATTTGCCAATCCACATCCCTCAATAATAATTGTTTCTACTTTAAGCACAAGGCCAGCAATTCGATTAAATCAACTCCAGTACGTGACTGGTACTTTATTTTATCGACCCCGTAAGGATGAAAGGCAAAGTTAACCGTGGCAGGGTTTGAACTCAGACCATAAAGGGCCATAACTATGTGCCGCAAACTATGTTGTCCAACGCCTTACCACTACTGCCAATCCATAA
The DNA here is from genome assembly GCA_964016885.1 of Eledone cirrhosa. Lineage (NCBI taxonomy): Eukaryota > Metazoa > Mollusca > Cephalopoda > Octopoda > Eledonidae > Eledone > Eledone cirrhosa. The sequence continues at coordinate 17,344,986 of OZ024764.1, read as the reverse complement.
TAATAACAACAACAACAACACCACTTACCAGTTCCGTTGTACTTTTGTAAGACCCCTATTTCAAAAGCCTTAACAGCAGCGTTTGTCTTGGCTTCCTTCTTTGTGTTGCCGACACCCTGGGGGTATATAACCCCATTTATTTCTACCTGTACAGCAAAGATGGCGAGAGGGTGTTCCCTCGAAGGCATGACATCAACTTCATGGAAAGTGAGCTATGAAGACAAAAAAAAAAAAGGTATCACTTGTATTAGCCCTTCAAATATCAATCAAACCCTCCAGTGACCCTTTTTATATCAATCAACCATCTCTCCCAAACAAATCAATCCCTCTATCTCTACGACCCCTTTTAAATCCCTCAAGGGGGTGTTTCTTTTAAAGGAATTACATCAACTTGATGGAATGCGAGCTGTGGAGACAAAAATAAAAAATATTAACCCTTCAAATATAAAGCAACCTCTTCACCAGAAGGGAGCTACAGTAGGGGAATACCTGGACAGAGAGAAAAACCTGGGTATAAGAGGAATCAGATGTCATGCGAAAGAGAGAAGACTGCTCTGGTGTGGACATGTGATGTATATAGATGATCATTGAACTGGGTATAAGAGGAATCAGATGTCATGCGAAAGAAAGAAGACTGCTCTGGTGTGGACATGTGATGTATATAGATGATCATTGAACTGGGTATAAGAGGAATCAGATGTCATGCGAAAGAAAGAAGACTGCTCTGGTGTGGACATGTGATGTATATAGATGATCATTGAACTGGGTATAAGAGGAATCAGATGTCATGCGAAAGAAAGAAGACTGCTCTGGTGTGGACATGTGATGTATATAGATGATCATTGAACTGGGTATAAGAGGAATCAGATGTCATGCGAAAGAAAGAAGACTGCTCTGGTGTGGACATGTGATGTATATAGATGATCATTGAACTGGGTATAAGAGGAATCAGATGTCGTGTGAAAGAAAGAAGACTGCTCTGGTGTGGACATGTGATGTATATAGATGATCATTGAACTGGGTATAAGAGGAATCAGATGTCATGCGAAAGAGAGACTGTACAGGTATGGATAATCATTGTTCAGTGAAGAATTGCCTCTTTCCTGACATTTGTACATTATTCTATGTACTATACATGCACCTTTGATGAGTTGTAGTGCACCTGAGCACTGTACACAATGTTTATTATATAATATATATATAAACACACACATATACGCATGCATGTATCAGTGTGTATATCATGACTCATACACTGTTCACTTTCCTGACATTTGTACATTATTCTATGTACTATACATGCACCTTTGATGAGTTGTAGTGCACCTGAGCACTGTACACAATAATTTCATTATATATTATTATCATTTATGATGAAGAAGATCATGGTGATGATGATGATATGATAGTCTACATAATAGCATTTGAACTCTCTACCTTGACCTTCCTCTGACTTGCGTATTCATGCAAACACTGAACCGGGTTTTTCTCCTTTGATTGGTACTCTTTAATAAGGGTCTCAGATGCCTTGGCAAGTGTACAGCTGATGGGGGCAACATGGTTGGTGCCAGATTCTGCCAGACCTGGAATATAGGGTTGAGTAAACTGTCTTTTCTTCTCACAGGGTCGTTGAGCAGATTCCATGCCCTGAAACATCTTTCCCACTGATGTCTGAAAGAAGACAAGAGATTAAATGATAGAAATACATCATAACACATGCTGCCGCTTTGAAACAAAGGTATTCAACTCTCTAGCCTTGGTGTCACTATATAGAAGAAAACTTGCCAAATGAAAGGTCAGGAGGACTCTTCAGCTGTGTAAAAGACATGAAAACCTCCCTAACTTCTGATGATCTATATGATAATCACCCAATACTTTCTGTAAAGTGGTACCCAACCATAGAAAACCTGCCAAATAAAGGGTCGAAAGGACCCTTCAGCTGTGTCAAAGATATGACAATGTCCCTAGTTTTGGCAAGAGGGACAATCGTCAATGCATTTCGAACTGAACTGGTTCTTACCAGGACAATTCCTCCCGCTCTTACAACTGAAGGGAGCGACCGTTCTGATGAGAACCAGTTCAGTTCGAAATGCATCGACGATTGTCCCCCCTTTGCTTCTGCTGGACACCACCAGGTGGTGATAGCTGCTGGTGTTTTTGCATAGCTACGAAATTCCAATACATATCAGTATACTAAATTCAGTATGCTAAATTCTAATTAACATACATACATACATACATACATACATACATACATACATACATACATACATACATACATACATACATACATACATACATACATACATACATACATACATACATACATACATACATACATACATACATACATACATACATACATACATACATACATACATACATACATACATACATACATACATACATACATACATACATACATACATACATACATACATACATACATACATACATACATACATACATACATACATACATACATACATACATACATACATACATACATACATACATACATACATACATACATACATACATACATACATACATACATACATACATACATACATACATACATACATACATACATACATACATACATACATACATACATACATACATACATACATACATACATACATACATACATACATACATACATACATACATACCAATCCTTTTAGCTGTTTCTTCTTACTTGAAATATAATGTTACCATTCTAAACAGGATATACATACATATATATATATATCATCATCATCATCATATTACGTCCGCTTTTCCTTGCTTGCAAGGCTGAGGGAGGGGGGGGGGTCTTATTATACACATAAATTTCATGACAAATGGATCTATAAGAAATTTCTGTTGTGAAGTATGATGTCTGGCATATATATATATATATATATATATATATATATATATATATATATATAAATAAATATACACACACACACATATATATGTATATATATACATATATATACACACATATACATATTTATATATATACATATTTATATATATATACATACATATACACACATATATACATATATATATATGTATACATATTTATCTATATATACATACATATATATACATATACACATACATATATATACATACATATATATACATATACATATATGCATACACATATATACATATATATATATGTATGTATATATGTATATGTATGTATATATGTGTATATGTATGTATATATATCATCATCATCACCGTTTTACGTCCGTTCTTCCACGCTAGCATGGGTTAGACGGGTTGTCCTGTTGTGGGCAGTGTCTGGTCGGCTGACCATGCCTTGCTCATACAGGAACTGATTTGGCTTGATTTCTACAGCTGGATGCCCTTCCTAACACCAACCTCATTTACAGTGAGTGCTGGGTGCTTTTTTGCCGTGGCACCTCCACGACCACCTTGCAGTGGGGGGTGTGGGGGCATATTGTCTATATGCTTCAGCATGTACCCATGGGAGGTCGGGTACTCTGTATTACTGAGTGACGCCAGAGGTCACGGTCGTGTGTCATCGCCTTTGAGAGGTGTAATTGGGTAAGGTCGGCTTTTATCACCTCATCCCAGGTCATCTTGGGTCTCCCCACTCCGCGGTTTCCATCGACTTCTAGTGCTCTGCACCTTTTTATGCAGCTGTCATCCTTCATACGCATCACATGTCCATACCAGCGTAACCGCCTCTCCTGCACACAGCATTTGATTCCTCTTATGCTCAGTCTCTCTCTCAATTCATTTATGCTTTGTCGTTCACGTATATTACTATTACACATCCATCGGAGCATGCAGGCTTCGTTTCTCTCTAATCTACGTAAGTCTTCCACCTTCAGCGCCCATATATATATATAAATATGTATATATATATATATGTATATATGTGTGTATATATATGTATGTATATATATAAATATGTATATATGTATATGTGTGTATATATATATATGTATATATATATACATATATATATATATGTGTGTGTGTGTATATTTATGTATATATATATATACATATATATACATACATATATATGATTTTATCTGAAGAGAACACGTTGGCAGATGTTATACAAAGGCCATTCATCTTCGAAATACGGATAATAAAATAAATAGGGATGGACTAATGTATCTTATTTGTTTATTATTATATAGATATATATATATATCCAGGAAGCTCCAACCGTTAAGGTTGTCTTTTTTCAGGTATTTATTTATAAAACAAATCTGTATTGTATTTTATCTGATGAAAGCGCACCATAATTTGCCTTGGTGGCCCTTGAAATATGTGTAATAAAATAAATATGGTTTTATAAATATAGTTTCCATTTGTTAATATATTGTATATTTACTCCACAAATCTGTTGAGTGCTTTATATCAGTTATGAAAATGTTTAAGCTTGTTGAATCCCAACAAATTAAATATAACCTCTGCATGTATATATATATATATATATGTATATATATATATATTTTGAACCCTCAGATATCTGAGGGTTGTAAACCCCATTATCAGGCTAAAATTTCTTTAGTCAAAAATACGGTGAAAGCTACTCTATTTTCTCATTTCAAACCTGCTCACTGTTTCAAAACATACTTACTTGTCATATATATATATATGTTTGTGTGTGTGTGTGTATATACAAAAATATGACCATCATTATCCAGTGGTTTCAGCCAAAATCAACTCACCAATTGATCTCCAATTGATCTGTCGTTCATTGGCATTGCCAAGTCCTTGACTTCAACACCAGAATTTCTGGAGATGAATATATATATATCTATACATATGTGTATATATATGTACATGACAAAAGGCTCCCAGTCTACACTGTAATGTGGTCATGTAGGTGACACAGTAAAAAGGCTCCCAGTCCACACTGTAATGTGGTCATGTAGGTGACACAGTAAAAAGGCTCCCAGTCCACACTGTAATGTGGTCATGTAGGTGACACAGTAAAAAGGCTCCCAGTCTACACTGTAATGTGGTCATGTAGGAGACACAGTGAAAAGGCTCCCAGTCCACACTGTAAAGTGGTCATGTAGGAGACACAGTAAAAAGGCTCCCAGTCTACACTGTAAAGTGGTCATGTAGGAGACACGGTAAAAAGGCTCCCAGTCCACACTGTAAAGTGGTCATGTAGGAGACACGGTAAAAAGGCTCCCAGTCCACACTGTAAAGTGGTCATGTAGGTGACACAGTAAAAAGGCTCCCAGTCTACACTGTAAAGTGGTCATGTAGGAGACACAGTAAAAAGGCTCCCAGTCTACACTGTAAAGTGGTCATGTAGGAGACACAGTAAAAAGGCTCCCAGTCTACACTGTAAAGTGGTCATGTAGGAGACACAGTAAAAAGGCTCCCAGTCTACACTGTAAAGTGGTCATGTAGGAGACACGGTAAAAAGGCTCCCAGTCCACACTGTAAAGTGGTCATGTAGGAGACACGGTAAAAAGGCTCCCAGTCCACACTGTAAAGTGGTCATGTAGGTGACACAGTAAAAAGGCTCCCAGTCTACACTGTAAAGTGGTCATGTAGGAGACACAGTAAAAAGGCTCCCAGTCTACACTGTAAAGTGGTCATGTAGGAGACACGGTAAAAAGGCTCCCAGTCCACACTGTAAAGTGGTCATGTAGGAGACACGGTAAAAAGGCTCCCAGTCCACACTGTAAAGTGGTCATGTAGGTGACACAGTAAAAAGGCTCCCAGTCTACACTGTAAAGTGGTCATGTAGGAGACACAGTAAAAAGGCTCCCAGTCTACACTGTAAAGTGGTCATGTAGGAGACACAGTAAAAAGGCTCCCAGTCTACACTGTAAAGTGGTCATGTAGGAGACACGGTAAAAAGGCTCCCAGTCCACACTGTAAAGTGGTCATGTAGGAGACACGGTAAAAAGGCTCCCAGTCTACACTGTAAAGTGGTCATGTAGGAGACACGGTAAAAAGGCTCCCAGTCCACACTGTAAAGTGGTCATGTAGGAGACACGGTAAAAAGGCACCCAGTCCACACTGTAAAGTGGTCATGTAGGTGACACGGTAAAAAGGCTCCCAGTCCACACTGTAATGTGGTCATGTAGGAGACACAGTAAAAAGGCTCCCAGTCCACACTGTAATGTGGTCATGTAGGAGACACAGTAAAAAGGCTCCCAGTCCACACTGTAAAGTGGTCATGTAGGTGACACAGTAAAAAGGCTCCCAGTCCACACTGTAAAGTGGTCATGTAGGAGACACGGTAAAAAGGCTCCCAGTCTACACTGTAAAGTGGTCATGTAGGAGACACAGTAAAAAGGCTCACAGTCCACACTGTAATGTGGTCATGTAGGAGACACGGTAAAAAGGCTCCCAGTCCACACTGTAATGTGGTCATGTAGGAGACACGGTAAAAAGGCTCCCAGTCCACACTGTAATGTGGTCATGTAGGAGACACAGTAAAAAGGCTCCCAGTCCACACTGTAAATGTGGTTGGTGTTAGGAAGGGCATCCAGCTGTAGAAAACCTGCCAGAGACAGTTCTGTGCGAGCAAGACATGGTCACCCGCCCAATCTTGCCTCAAGTGGGACAAACCTGTCCAACCCATACTAGCATGGAAGACGGACTTTAAACGATGATAATGATATATACACAATATATATTTATTTATATATATATGGGGCGTATAACCTGAAGTTGCTGCAATAGGATTATATATATATATATATATATATATATATATATATATATATATATATAACAAATTAAGATGATAGATTTCTTAAATCATCCAATAGCCTCATATATAATAAATCAATACAAGTTATTGAACTGATACTTATAACATTATAGAAAAATAAACGGTGGGATCTGATATATTAAATATTACAAAACAACATCAAATACTGTACATCTTCAGAAACAATATAAATGATAAAAATAACGGTACACAATAATTCATACATATCTCTCTATATATCTAAATCTCTCTCTATATATATATATATGTGTGTGTGTATGTGTGTGTATATATATATATATATATATGTGTGTGTATATACATATGTTTGTGTGTGTGTGTATATATATATATATATATATATAAAAAAACGGGGGCTGTTTTATATACATATATATATATATTAACGGGGGCTATTTTATACACACATATATATATATATATATATATATATATATATATATATATATATATTAACGGGGTCTATACATACACATATAAAGGCTACATACATTTAAGTGACGTGAACGCTTTACTAACGTCAACAATCAGACAAAACATAGAGAAGAAATCCGGTTGTCTTAACTAATCCATTCATATATAAGTATGTACGTGTGTATTGGAGGTTGTGTCCCCATGGCTAGGAAGCTAACGTGCTCGGACACTGTCAAAGGAGCTCAGTAAGGAAATGATCCGAGGGACGATGCTTAGGGACGAGTGGACATCCACGTCACAGAAACACTACAATATATATATATATATATATATACATACGATTGCACATATATATATATATATATGCACGATGTGCACATATATATATATGTACGATGTGCATATATATATATATATATATATATATATATGCACATCGTATAGAAAATATATTGTTAAACCTGGCGGTGAAGTTTAAACGATTTCCATGATTGAATCACATTTATACATACATACAACTATATATACACAAATCTCTATATACATACATCTATATATACACAAATCTATATACACACACATCTATCTATATATATATATATATTAAAATAACAGATTAAAGTTTAAGCAAAAAATCGCAGCTTGTATATATATACCCACACGTTGATGGGCAACATATATGTAATACACACACACATATATATATATACACACATATATATATATATTATATACAGATCAGTGATAAAATTGATATAAATAAAGCCTAGTGTGAGGGCAGTGAGAGCTGGACACATGGGTTGGCGAGGACCAGCTATGAGACCCACCACACCCAGTAAAGTGTGTGCTGTGCTCCTAATTAAGGACTTGAGAAACCAGCTGTTTATTGCTGCCGTTGTTGTTATTATTAATACTACATCAACAACAACAAATATATATATTAATGTGTGTATATATATATATATGTATAGTATTATTGTAGGCTATGATGTATATGTATGTATATATATTTCGAAATAAAATAGCTTACCCGGGGAAGTTTAGGGGGAAAAAACACGTTTGATGTGATCAAGTGGTGTTGAAGCAGTTGTCTTCTCTTGGTTAACTATAACGGACATAGAGAGGGGGAGAGAGAGGCGGTGATGCATAGAGAGAGGGGGGAGAGAGTCAAGGAGAGATATATAGGTAGAGAAATATAGAGAGGGGGAGAACGTGACGAAGGAGGATAGACAGAGGGGAAGAGAGAGAGAGATACATACATAGAGATATAAAGGGAGGAGGAGAGCGTGACGGAGTGGGAGAGAGAGTAATACTTATATAGACGGAGGGGGAGAACGTGACGGAGGCGGCTAGAGAGAGGGACAAAGAAAAAGAAGGAAAAAGAAGAATGTTAGGCTTTTTTGTTGTGTTGTTGTTTACTACGGATGTACAGAAGTGACATATTTGAAATTAACTATTATAGATCCTCCGTCGGTGATGATGATGCGTTTTCTTCTAGATGTTTCCATGAACGGAACTAGGGTTAAATATTTACTACATTTATAGCGTGTCAAGTGGCTGAGTATTCCGCAGACACGTGTTTTTGTACCCTCTATTGGTAATCCTCAGGGCGTAGTAGTAGTAGTAGTAGTAGTAGTAGTAGTAGTAGTGTCGAAGTCTTTTATACACAAAATAAATTAATGGGGATCCTCCGTCTGTATAACGATGATCACTCACCAGATCCTTCGTCGGTGTAACGATGATAACGTAATGAATCCTCCGTCGGTGTAAAGATGATCACTCAGCAGATCCTCCGTCGGTGTAACGATGATCACTTACTGGATCCTCCGTCGTTATAACGATGATCACCCCACTGGAGCCTCCGTCGGTGTAACGATGATCACTTACTGGATCCTCCGTCGTTATAACGATGATCACCCACTGGAGCCTCCGTCGGTGTAACGATGATAACGTACTGAATCCTCCGTCGATGTAACGATGATCACCCGGCAGATCCTCCGTCGGTATAACGATGATCATCGTGAATTGTCCTTCCAGATTTTTCCATCAACAGACCTTGGCGTATTGTGTGTGTGTGTGTATATGTGTGTGTGTGTGTGTGTGTGTGTATGTCTGTAGGTGCCTGAGCATTCTTGTAATTCTAAATCGTCGACTAGAAGAATATTTCACAGACACGTGGACTCTTAATGTGGTTGAGTATTCCACAAATGTGTACGAAAGGGACCGAGCATTCCACAGACACGTGTACCCTTAACGGAATTCTCAGGGAGATTCAGCATCATGCAATATGTATAACAAGGCTGGCTGGGCCCTTTGAATTACAGGTGTAAGTGGCTGAGTATCTCCACAGACACGTGTAGTCTTAACGTAATCTTCCGGTAACAAGGCTCGAAAACTGGACCTCTGAACAACAGATTTGGTGGTCCATCAGAGTCTGTGTGAAGCGCGGGCATTTACATAGTTTCTGTCTACCAAAAATTTACTCACTCTCTTCAAAAGCTATGGTAAAAGTCATTAGCCCCAGGTTTGCCCTGCTCTGGGATAGAACAAGCCCCCGGGGCCTCCCATTCTTAAGCAGTCAGCCAACTAAAAGACAACCATGACCACCACCGAAGAACTTTAAACATAGGATTATATAGTTCCAAATAGGTTCTATATCGTTGGAGGAGGAGGTGGTGTCGTGTGGTGTGATGTTTTGGAGAGGGCAAGATTCGGCTGCTATTTCTAGCAAAGACATCTGCGACAGAGCCGTCGGAGATGCTAGAAAAGACAGTCGAACTCCCCTCAAACCACGATTCCTCTCTATTTGCCTCAAGGGCAGACGACAGAGTGTGACCATTATTGTATACAACGGGCGGTTGATTGCTAGCAAGCAGAATCGGTAGCATAGAGTTACGGCCCTTTACGGTCTGGATTCAAATCCCGCCCGGGGTCGACAAAATAAAGTACCAGTAATACACTGAGGTTATTGCTGGCCTTGTGCCCAAAGTAGAAAGAATTATTACAAGGTCGATAAAATAAAGTACCAGTAATACACTGAGGTAATTGCTGGCCTTGTGCCAAAAGTAGAAAGAATTATTACAAGGTCGATAAAATAAAGTACCAGTAATACACTGAGGTAATTGCTGGCCTTGTGCTAAAAGTAGAAAGAATTATTACAAGGTCGATAAAATAAAGTACCAGTAATACACTGAGGTAATTGCTGGCCTTGTGCCAAAAGTAGAAAGAATTATTACAAGGTCGATAAAATAAAGTACCAGTAATACACTGAGGTAATTGCTGGCCTTGTGCCAAAAGTAGAAAGAATTATTACAAGGTCGATAAAATAAAGTACCAGTAATACACTGAGGTAATTGCTGGCCTTGTGCCAAAAGTAGAAAGAATTATTATATACAATGAGAAGAAATAAAACAGGAAAAAGACCCAGAAAAAATAAGAAAACCCCGAAAAACCCCTATGGATCGTTCAGGACTGGCCTAGGGCTAAACAACAACAAAACTATATGTATTATATAGAGTCAGAACCCTGACTGAGCCACCTCAACAGCTATATATATATATATATATATATATATATATATATAACAGTATTCTAATAAATATAGCGTACAGGTAATCAAAGTGTGTATACACTTTTTTGGGACACCCTGTGTATATATATTTCCAAAGCCCAATTAACTTGCAGGCCCCTGCAAATGGATTTTGTTGATTTCGGATTTACAGAAACCTAGTGGAGATGTCATATAATTGTTTCTACTTTAGGCACAAGGCCAGCAATAACCCAGTGTATTACTGGTAGTGGAGATGTCATATAATTGTTTCTACTTTAGGCACAAGGCCAGCAATAACTCAGTGTATTACTGGTAGTGGCGATGTCATATAATTGTTTCTACTTTAGGCACAAGGCCAGCAATAACCCAGTGTATTACTGGTAGTGGAGATGTCATATAATGTTATGTAATATGTCCACTCTAGGTAACAGTCAAACTTTTCCCCGAGTCGGTTTTTTTTGCGTTGTTCTGGTCCTTGAGACTCGTTTTTCGGTCGCTGGCTTCAATTTGCACAGCTGTTTAAACGTAGTTATAACTCTAAGGTAAAATTCCTTATTGAGTGCTTTGTGTCTGCACTTCCCGACAGTATTCGTTAGCTTGCCCGCAACCAAAGCATCGATTATGCTGTACTACTTTCTTGTATATATATATATATATATAGGAAAAAGTATGGCCCCGACGGCAGAGCTCAAGCCGCCGTTTCGACGGGGTTATGGTCCATCTGGTTCCTTACCACAATTCCTTCGTTATATATATATGTATGCATATATATATATATATATATATATATATATATATATATATATATATATATATGTATATATATGCGTATATATATATATGTATATATATATATATGTATATATATGCGTATATATATATATAAATATATATATGGAAAGTTATATTTAAAATGTTGGGTTACAACGTATATATATATATATATA
>OZ024764.1:17325821-17328321 GCA_964016885.1 Eledone cirrhosa | reverse complement strand
ATATATATATATATATATACACAATTTCCCGGTACAAATTTTCAACTGTGCTTTATCTATATGTGAGAAGAAAGAACAGGATTGGCCCTAGACTCTGGATTAATTAATTAATTAATTAATTAAATAATTAACTACATAAGTAATGGCAGTATTTCACGACGAGGTGGAAATTGAAGACATGGAATTTGATGAGGAAGCCGAAATCTACCATTTTCCATGTCCCTGTGGTGACCGGTTCGAGATTAGCTTGGAAGATCTGCAAAATGGGGAGGACGTGGCCACATGCCCTGGGTGTTCACTTCTGATCAAAGTTATATATGATGTGGAGGACTTTATGGTTTCCGAGAAGGTTACACGTGTGACTAAACCCCAAAAAGCAGCGGCTTGTGTTTAGGATCAGACCTGTCCTGGGTATATATAAAAAGGTAGGTACCTGTATTATCACACACACACACACACACACACACACATATATATATATATATATATATCACACACACACACACACACACACACACATATATATATATCATCACACACACACACACATATATATATCATACACAGACATATATATATATATCATCACACATATATATATATCATCACACATATATATATCATCACACACATATATCATACACACACACACACACATATATATATATCATCACACGCACATATATATATATATATTATCACACACACACACACACATATACATATATATATATATATATTATCACACACACATATACATATATATATATATAAACAAAACAGACACAGGTGTGTTTTGTTTTTATTGGCAGCATGACTCTTCCAAAATATAACAATGTTTTTCAACAAATTATATATATATGTATATATATATATATATATATATATGTATATATATATATATATATATATGTATATATATATATATATATATATATATATATATATGTATATATATATATATATATATATTTAGGTTTGTTGGTTCACCACTGGATAGAACTGGTCAATCTTGGGGTAATATTGTGAAGAGTACTCAACCAAGTGTAGTTCACCCATCTTCGTTTGTGTAGTTGGTGGTGCAAGTACAGAGTTAATTATAAATAAAATAAAATAACAGGAGGCTGGACTGGTGTAAATCCTTGAAAGGTTTATTATACTTTATTATAAACCTTTCAAGGATTTACACCAGTCCAGCCTCCTGTTATTTTATATATATACTAGCATTAAAGCCCGGCGTTGCTCGGGGTCATTAAGTTACCAAAGTTAGGTTGCACCACCCATTTTATGGCAGCACTTTTTTGTCTGCCAGGCACTGGGTGAATGAATTGCAGACCTGGAAGCATGAGCTGCGCCAGCAGTGACAATTGTAGTTTCGCCTATGGATATTATCTCTGTGCAAAAAAGTGTTGAAATTTATTGTTTCACAGTACTTGCGCAACACGCGCGTAGACGATGCCAGCCGAACAACAGAGCTGCGATGGAGTTGTTCTGCATGATTGTCTGTGTGTTTTCTAAATTTAAGACAGTAGGGAGCGGTGTGATATGGGGGAGAGTTAGCTGCTGTTTCTAGCAGGTTTAGTGACCTCGTAGAAGATATGTTTTCTAAATTTAAGACAGTAGGGAGCGGTGTGATATGGGGGAGAGTTAGCTGCTGTTTCTAGCAGGTTTAGTAACCTCATAGAGGATATGTGTTTTCTAAATTTAAGACAGTAGGGAGTGGTGTGAACGGACAGTATCACCATCAAGCTTGGAAAGAGAAAGTAGCAGAAAGTATGAAGTTGTATAGATTTTGAATGGTAGTAGAAAGAGTTCAGCAGTTTAAAGGAGAGAGAAAAATCGTAAAATATTGAGTTTTATCTATTTTTTGCGTAATTGTGGGTGAAATTGAAAAAATTATCTGCGTCAAGACGCAATCGAAACTATTTCGAATTCTGAATTGTAAATTTCAATTGAAGAAATTCTATATCGTAGATTTCTATAACGAAGGAGCATGTCCACACACTGAGCTTTATAGATTATGATGATAAAGGGTGAAAGTTAGTTAAAGATAGAAATTGTAATGTGAATGAAATGTGGAAAAATTTTGACCGTGGAAGGAAAAGAAACAAATATTTGGAGTTGAAAGAAATTGATTAGGTAAGTATAGCGACAGAGTGTGTAAAGTGTATTGAAACGCGAGTTAAAAGAAAGAAAATGAAGTGAGATTTGTAAGAAAGGAAGTTGTTTACGTACATGTGAAAATATTTGTGTAAAGTGTATAGAAACGTAAATTGAAACAAATAAAATGAACTGAAATTTTTAAGAAAGGAAGGAATTTTTTTACGTACATGTTGCAAATGGAAAATGTTTGTGGTTATAAATCCCGCACGTTGTTTAATTGAAGTGTGTGTTTGTATGCGTTTGGAAATAAATCAGTAAGTTTGAAGTATAAAAGCGAAAGTAACAAAATGTGTGGATTGTAGTTAGAGGGAAGCAGATGATATGAGAGAGTAAAGCA
>OZ024764.1:17313321-17320821 GCA_964016885.1 Eledone cirrhosa | reverse complement strand
GTGGGGCAGGGCGTGGGGGAGAGATTCGTACGACGGTGGCGGTGGCGTCGTCTTCTTCGGACAAGGTCTGCGTGTCGGACACAACAACGAGACTGACCACCTCCACCACCACCGCCGCCATTACAACCAGCAGCACCACCACCACCACCGGTGTTGGGGGCAGGAAACAGTCCCGTAAGGGCTCCACAGCGGTCAGTCGCCAAGACGGTCAAAGGAAGGACAGTAATACTAATAAGGGGCACAGGACATTGGTCAGTTCCTCTAACACCACCACCACCACCACCATTGCCACCTCCTCCACCACCACAGCGACGGTGGGGAGTGGTGGGGGAGGTGGAGGAAGTCGGCCGTCGTCGACGACGAGTCTGGACGCGCTGACCACCACCACACCCCCTCCCCTGTTGCATCCCCGGTCCCATACCCCCCACCACTACCACCACCAGCAGCATCATCAACAACAACAACTATTACATTCACATCGTCCTTCACCTTTGTCCCACTCCACCACCACGACCACAGCCCCCACCACCACCACCCCCACCACCACAGCCCCCGCCACTACCACCACTACCTCTTCCTCTTCTACATTCAACAACGACCCCACCACTACCACACCCAGCTCCGGTGGTGGGGAATACAACCTGACCCCTAGTTTACTGGACGAGGTCCTCTCCCAAAAGAAACTCTTGCTGCTGAGGTCGCCGGAAGTGGTGAAATTCTTCCGACAGCAGCAGCAGCAGGCCCTTGGGGCCGCCAACTGTCGGACTGTGAGAGGGAGTAGCAGAACCTCGGGTCAACTCGCCACCGCCATTAATAAGACTGAGGACAAAATTTCACAGAAAAACTGACAAAAATATTTAATTTTTCATTAAAAAAATTTGAAATTTGAAAAAGAATTTCCAGATTTTTGTTGTTGTTTTTAATGAAAAAAAGTTTGTGGGGGTGGGGGGACTCTGAATCAAATCAATATATATATATCATCATCATCACCGTTTTACGTCCGTTCTTCCACGTTAGCATGGGTTAGACGGGTTGTCCTGTTGTGGGCAGTGTTTGGTCGGCTGACTATGCCTTGCTCATACAGGAACTGATTCTGGCTTGATTTCTACAGCTGGATGCCCTTCCTAACACCAACCTCATTTACAGTGAGTGCTGGGTGCTTTTCTACCATGGCACCTCCACGACCATTTTACAGTGGGAGAGGGTGGGGCATATTGCCTATATGCTTCAGCTTCGGCTTGTACCCGTGGGGGGTCGGGTCTTCTGTATTACTGCGTGATATATATATATATATATATAATTAAATACCTGTATTTGACTTCTGTTTTATTTACATTTTTCAATATACACACATCATCATCATCATCATCATCATTTTATGTCCGCTTTTCCCTGCTTGCAAGGGTGGGACGGGTCTTATTCAGCACAGCATCTCTCCACTCGTCACGGTCCCTCGTCATCTCCACCGTGAGCTTCAATGATCTGAGGTCTGTTCTCACCACCTCCGCCCATGTTTTTCGTGGTCTACCTCTACCACGTCTTCCTTCAACTGGCATTTCCTGGCACTTCTTCACCCATCGGTCATCCTCCATGCGCATCACATGTCCATACCACCTCAGTCTCCTCTCCCGTACACTACATTCTATCCCTCTCAGACACAGTTTCTCTCTCAACACATTTATGCTGGGTCGTTCACGCACATTTACACTGCACATCCAATATATATATATATGTATATATATATATATATATATGTGTGTGTGTTGAACAATGAAAATAAAACAAAAGTCAAATACGGGTATTTAATTAGTTCATTGTTTTCCAATCGTGTCAGAGGATTTATTGATCAAGATAGATCAATATATTGATTAGCAGGTAGTCATTATATCTCTGTTTCTTATCACAGAACCTTCATCTAACATACCGTCTTACTCAAATTTCTCTATATGTGTATGTATATATATATGTTTGTGTGTGTGTGTATTTGTATATATATATAAATATATGAATTAAAAAATAGAGCAAGAAGCCTGGACTATCCATCATCAGTGATCTTCTGGCATCATAGGTATTTCTTCACATTAAAGATCAGATACCTCAGGCCAGTGCGAGCAATAACTAAAGTTATTGGGATAAAAAGAATTGGGTGGAGAAAGAGAGACATGTAAACAGACACTGATAATGGATAGTCCTGGCTTCTAGCTCTATTTTTTTAAATTCATATGCATCACATTTGCAACAATGCAGCACGCTATTTTTCATTCCTATCCCTGGATTTCACAAAATCTGTGGATAAAATCTCTGTTTTGATTTTTTTTTAATTGAGTTTGAATTATTTTCCCATATCTTACGTTAATTATTTTCCATTTTGACGTTATAGTCACTTATATATTATGAAATACTGTTGGCGTCTTGCTCACATTAATTTCTATATTTTCATTTATATATATACAAATAGTAAAACAATGAAATTAAACAAAAAACGGTTAATTCATAGTAAAACTCATTATTTTACGATCGTTTCTGGGGGATAGTTCTCTGTATGTCCATTTTATTATTGATCTATGTAAAATATATTACAAAATATACGTCTTCACTACTCACCGTCTTCAGAAATAAAGATTATCTCTGAAGACGGCGGGTAGTGAAGACGTATATTTTCTTACTATGATATTTTGTAATATATTTTACATAGATCAATAATAAAATGGACATACGGGGAACTACCCCCCCAGAAACGATCGTAAAATAATGAGTTTTACTATGAATTGACCGTTTTTTGTTTGATTTCATTGTTTTAATATTTCTATTTTTGACTCTGTATCTAATGAATTATATCGTTGAAAATTTTATATTTTAAACTTTGCTTCACGACATCTACATATGGATTACATTGAGTTCTTCATACGGTTTAGACCCTACCATTAATTGGTGTATTTATCTGTGTATATATGTATATATATATATATATATATATAGACATATTAGGTATAGGATTATCCTGGATGCAGTAATGGTTAATTACTACACTGGATAGAGTTGACGTACGGTAAGGGGTTACTCAACGAGTTATGGAAGAATAGTTGAAGAAACTCAGTTCCTCATCCTTCTGTATTCCGGAGTGTAGATAAGAATGAATAATAACAGGTAGACATCATAAAAAGGTAATTTATTCTGTGTGCTTCCAACTGTTTCCACGGTGGTTATACAGCCTAGTTATGCTATGTGCAAATTTATAACTATTTGCAAAACTCAATTATCAAATGCTGTGACGACTGTATCATCAGAGCAGAATGGTTAAAATGTAAAATGTCAATACCCTTAAGTGAGGTTATTGGGGAAGATAGAGTAGAAAAGGAAGAGAGAGAGATATGCAGGGGTTGGAGAAATGGGAGAGAGTGGTTTGTAGAATACAGATATCTTAATCAAAATGTTGTAGTAGGGGTTTTATTATACTGGTTACTCTTAAAGCGACAACCTTAAGCGATGCGTTGATAGTCAAGGTTGGAATTATTTATTCTGCTCTGATGGTCACAACATTTGATAATTGAGTTTTGTAAATAGTTATAAATTTGCATATAGCATAATTAGGGTGTGTAACCACCGTAGAAACATTTGTAAGCACACGGAATAAATTATCTTTTTATGATATTTACCTGTTATTATTCATTCATTATATATCTGAGTTCAAATCCCGCCGAGGTTGACTTTGCCTTTCATCCTTACGGGGTCGATAAAATAAAGTACCAGTAATGCACTGGGATAATTGCTGGCCTTGTGCCTAAAGTAGAAACAATGTGTGTGTGTATTTGTATATATATATATATATATATGTGTGTATATATGCATTTGTTTTTGTGTATACATATCTGTGCATTAGTAAATATGTATATGTATATATATGTTTGTGTGTGTATTTCTATATATATATGTGGATGTATGTGTATATATTTATTTATATAGAAGCACATATATAAATAAATCCATATATATGTGTTATATATATATATATTTATGTACACATTTATGTATAGAAATATACACACACACACATATATATATATATATATATATACATATTATGTATAGGATTATCCTGGATGTAGTAATGGTTAATTACTACACTGGATAGAGTTGACGTACCTTAAGGGGTTACTCAACGAGTTATGGAAGAATAGTTGAAGAAACTCAGTTCCTCATCCTTCTGTATTCCGGAGTGTAGATAAGAATGAATAATAACAGGTAGACATCATAAAAAGGTAATTTATTCTGTGTGCTTCCAACTGTTTCCACGGTGGTTATACAGCCTAGTTATGCTATGTGCAAATTTATAACTATTTGCAAAACTCAATTATCAAATGCTGTGACGACTGTATCATCAGAGCAGAATGGTTAAAATGTAAAATGTCAATACCCTTAAGTGAGGTTATTGGGGAAGATAGAGTAGAAAAGGAAGAGAGAGAGATATGCAGGGGTTGGAGAAATGGGAGAGAGTGGTTTGTAGAATACAGATATCTTAATCAAAATGTTGTAGTAGGGGTTTTATTATACTGGTTACTCTTAAAGCGACAACCTTAAGCGATGCGTTGATAGTCAAGGTTGGAATTATTTATTCTGCTCTGATGGTCACAACATTTGATAATTGAGTTTTGTAAATAGTTATAAATTTGCATATAGCATAATTAGGGTGTGTAACCACCGTAGAAACATTTGTAAGCACACGGAATAAATTACCTTTTTATGATATTTACCTGTTATTATTCATTCATTATATATCTGAGTTCAAATCCCGCCGAGGTTGACTTTGCCTTTCATCCTTACGGGGTTGATAAAATAAAGTACCAGTAATGCACTGGGTAATTGCTGGCCTTGTGCCTAAAGTAGAAACAATTATATATATATATATATATGTGTGTGTCATTCTTTATATATGTGTGTGTGTGTGTGTATAACACGGTAAAAACCTCCCAGACCCACACTGTAAATGTGGTTGGTGTTAGGAAGGGCATCCAACTGTAGAAAACCTGCCAGACAGTCCTATGCGAGCAAGACAATCACTCTTGCCTCAAGTGGGACTACCCCTGTCCAAACCCATGCAAGCATGGAACACGGACGTTAAACGTTGATGATGATGATGATATGTGTGTATATATGCATTTGTTTTTGTGTATACATATCTGTGCATTAGTAAATATGTATATGTATATATATGTTTGTGTGTGTATTTCTATATATATATGTGGATGTATGTGTATATATTTATTTATATAGAAGCACATATATAAATAAATCCATATATATGTGTTATATATATATATATTTATGTACACATTTATGTATATACAAATACATATATATATATATACATGTTTATATATATATATGTATAGAAATACACACACACACACACACATATATATATACACTCTCTATTGTTTGAACAATTGTCTAACGAAAACAATTGACATTGTTATTCAAATGACATTTTAGGTAAACATTTGATATAGTATCAACATACATACATGTATATATATATGTGTAGATATATATATAGATATGTGTGTGTGTGTAGATATATATATATATGTGTGTAGATATATATACATGTGTGTAAATATATATATACGTGTGTGTATGTATATATATACATGTGTGTAAATATATATATATACGTGTGTGTATGTATATATACATGTATGTGTAGATATATATATACACGTGTGTGTAGATATATATATAATTATACATACACACGTATTTACATATATTCATGCGTAGTGTATAAATATATATATACAGGTGTGTATGTGTATATATATATATATACACACACACATACACACCTGTATATATATATATACACACAGATGTGTGTGTACCCCCCCCCGTCCCACGTATGTCAACATTTGTAAATGATGTGTACACACACACACGCACGTAAAAGGTAAACAGAAATAACAACACAATCAGTACAGTATATGGAAGGGATATATTAGGGTAACGCTTGATATAGCAGGAAGAGGGTCTTAACGTTTCGGACGCTAGTCCTTCATCAGAAGAAAGAATGAGAAATAAAATAGATTGAGGGGACGGGCGGGACATATATGTATATATATATATATATATATATATGGCTGTTTTTTTGTAAGGGCTTCTCGACAGGTACCAACATCATGAGATGAGTCAGGCTGGTTGGGTCCCACCGTATCTTGATCAAACAGAACTGTAAATTTGGCTGGAGTTTTTATAGCTGGATGCCCTTTCTAACGCCAACCACATTTATCATCACCACCACCACCACCATCTCCATCATCATCACCACCACCACCATAACCAACATCATCACCACCACCATCACCATCATCATCAGCACCATCATCACCAGCACCACCATCACCACCACCACCATCATCACCATCACCACCACCACCATCACCACCATCTCCACCACCACCATCACCACCACCACCACCACCACCATCATCACCATCATCACCACCACCACCATAACCACCATCATCATCACCACCACCACCATCATCACCATCACCACCACCACCACCATCATCACCATCACCATCACCACCACCACCACCATCATCACCACCATCACCATCATCACCACCACCATCACCATCTCCACCACCATCACCATCTCCACCACCATCACCATCTCCACCACCATCACCATCTCCACCACCATCATCATCAGCACCACCACCATCATCACCACCACCATCACCATCTCCACCACCATCACCATCTCCACCATCATCATCATCATCATCATTGATTAACATCTATCTTCCACACTAGCATGGGTTAGACAGGTTTGTCCCATTCAGAGGCAAGTTGAGTCAGGTAACCGTGTCTCGCCTGTAGAGGAGTTTTTCTGGCAGCTTTTCTACGGCTGGATGCCCTTCCTAACGCCAACCACATTGACAGGGTGGACTGGGTGTTTTTTGCCATAGTGTGAGCTCTAGCCGGAGCTCAGCCGTCGGTCCTGAATCTTTTCATATATATACACATATATATATCATCATCATCGTTTAACGTCTATCTTCCACGCTAGCGTGGATTTAGACGGGAGTTGTCCCACTTGAGGCAAGATTGGTCGTCTCGCTCGTATGGGACTGTCTGGCAGATAGTAATAATAATAAATGTGAAGAGGGGAATGAACCCTTCAGTCTTGCCCTTGTGTTGGCATGTGAACAGAACTGCATATATACGAGCTGGCTCCGTGTGATTTTATTTCCTATTTTCCAAGCTCAAGGGGACCCATTTTGAAGACGTGGACGACATCAAAAAGGCCGTGAGGACAGAACTGCGGAGGATCCCGGAAGAATCCTTCCAGGAATGCGTGCAAGTGTGGCAGAAAAGGATGGAAAAGTGCATTAGACTCCAGGGGGATTACTTTGAAGGAGAAAACTCTTAGTGTGAAGTTTGGGTTTGAAATAAATCTTTTGTGACATCAGTCCTGGAACTTTTCTGACACACCTT
>OZ024764.1:17290821-17300821 GCA_964016885.1 Eledone cirrhosa | reverse complement strand
GATCTCTCAATCCAGAGATTCTTTCCTGAGACATTCTAACCACATGTCTGTAGTATCAGAGCTGTGATCTCTCAATTCAGAGATTCTTTCCTGAGACATTCTAACCACATGTCTGTAGTATCAGAGCTGTGATCTCTCAACCCAGAGATTCTTACCTGAGACATTCTAACCACATGTCTGTAGTATCAGAGCTGTGATCTCTCAATTCAGAGATTCTTACCTGAGACATTCTAACCACATGTCTGTAGTATCAGAGCTGTGATCTCTCAATTCAGAGATTCTTTCCTGAGACATTCTAACCACATGTCTGTAGTATCAGAGCTGTGATCTCTCAATCCAGAGATTCTTTCCTGAGACATTCTAACCACATGTCTGTAGTATCAGAGCTGTGATCTCTCAACCCAGAGATTCTTACCTGAGACATTCTAACCACATGTCTGTAGTATCAGAGCTGCGGTCTCTCAATCCAGAGATTCTTTCCAGAGACATTCTAACCACATGTCTGTAGTATCAGAGCTGTGATCTCTCAATTCGGAGATTCTTTCCTCAGACATTCTAACCACATGTCTGTAGTATCAGAGCTGTGATCTCTCAATTCAGAGATTCTTTCCTCAGACATTCTAAATCAGAGCTGTGATCTCTCAATTCGGAGATTCTTTCCTCAGACATTCTAACCACATGTCTGTAGTATCAGAGCTGTGATCTCTCAATTCGGAGATTCTTTCCTCAGACATTCTAACCACATGTCTGTAGTATCAGAGCTGTGATCTCTCAATTCGGAGATTCTTTCCTGAGACATTCTAACCACATGTCTGTAGTATCAGAGCTGTGATCTCTCAATTCGGAGATTCTTTCCTCAGACATTCTAACCACATGTCTGTAGTATCAGAGCTGTGATCTCTCAATTCGGAGATTCTTTCCTCAGACATTCTAACCACATGTCTGTAGTATCAGAGCTGTGATCTCTCAATTCGGAGATTCTTTCCTCAGACATTCTAACCACATGTCTGTAGTATCAGAGCTGTGATCTCTCAATTCGGAGATTCTTTCCTGAGACATTCTAACCACATGTCTGTAGTATCAGAGCTGTGATCTCTCAACCCAGAGATTCTTACCTGAGACATTCTAACCACATGTCTGTAGTATCAGAGCTGTGATCTCTCAACCCAGAGATTCTTACCTGAGACATTCTAACCACATGTCTGTAGTATCAGAGCTGTGATCTCTCAATTTAGAGATTCTTTCCTCAGACATTCTAACCACATGTCTGTAGTATCAGAGCTGTGATCTCTCAATTCGGAGATTCTTTCCTGAGACATTCTAATCACATGTCTGTAGTATCAGAGCTGTGATCTCTCAACCCAGAGATTCTTACCTGAGACATTCTAACCACATGTCTGTAGTATCAGAGCTGTGATCTCTCAATCCAGAGATTCTTACCTGAGACATTCTAACCACATGTCTGTAGTATCAGAGCTGTGATCTCTCAATTCGGAGATTCTTTCCTGAGACATTCTAACCACATGTCTGTAGTATCAGAGCTGTGATCTCTCAACCCAGAGATTCTTACCTGAGACATTCTAACCATATGTCTGTAGTATCAGAGCTATGATCTCTCAACCCAGAGATTCTTACCTGAGACATTCTAACCACATGTCTGTAGTATCAGAGCTGTGGTCTCTCAACCCAGAGATTCTTACCTGAGACATTCTAACCACATGTCTGTAGTATCAGAGCTGTGATCTCTCAATTCAGAGATTCTTACCTGAGACATTCTAACCACATGTCTGTAGTATCAGAGCTGTGATCTCTCAATCCAGAGAAGTAGTAGCTCTACCTTCAGTGACTCTCTGATCTCCAGGCTATGTATTCTATCGAGTAAGGTTACACCAAAGACCTTTCGACGGAACCCCATTTTGGCCACTAACAACGCTATCCCATGTTCGAAGATATAAATTTATACAGGTGTCACAACAAAAAGCACCCAGTGATCATCTCACATATGGTACTTGGGTATTGTTTATAGTAGATACATGTTGAGGGGAAGCATGTGGCCTAATGGTAATGGTGTTGAACTTACGATCTGAACGTCATAGGTTTGATTCCTGGGCTGGGTTGTGTGTTGTGTTCTTGAGCAAAACACTTCATTTCATGTTGCTCCAGTATACTCAGCTGAAAAATGAGTACCAGTAATAGCTGGGGGTTTAACCCTGCGATGGACTGGTGTCCTGTCCCGGGGGGGGGGGGGGGGAGTCTTGTACTCTCAGTCACTTCATGTCACAAAACTGGGATAAGTACCATCAATAGCTGGGAGTTTAACCTTGCGATGGACTGGTGTCCAGTCCTGGGGGGAGTCTTGTACTCTAAATTGCTTCATGTCACAAAACTGGGATAAGCACTGGTCATACAAGCCTTAAATGGCTTAAGATAGACTTTTTAGACATGGGTAAGGATGGTAACACAATCCTGGCCCTAAAAGATTAAGAAGTTTGTTCCATGATGATAAAGGTTCCAAGTTAGATCTCACCGAGTGGCATGTGACATCTGTTTAAAACTGTGATCCTTTAAGGCTCAGTAATGTACCTCTCTAAGGTCTGTATCCTAGGTGGCTCTGTGTCTCACTGTACCCTAGGTGGCTCTGTGTCTCACTGTACCCTAGGTGGCTCTGTGTCTCACTGTACCCTAGGTGGCTCTGTGTCTCACTGTACCCTAGGTGGCTCTGTGTCTCACTGTACCCAAGGTGGCTCTGTGTCTCTCTGTACCCTAGGTGGCTCTGTGTCTCACTGTACCCAAGGTGGCTCTGTGTCTCTCTGTACCCTAGGTGGTTGTCTATCTCACTGTACCCTAGGTGGCTCTGTGTCTCACTGTACCCTAGGTGGCTCTGTGTCTCTCTGTACCCAAGGTGGCTCTGTGTCTCTCTGTACCCTAGGTGGTTGTCTATCTCACTGTGTCTCTCTGAGGTCTGTGTCTCTCTGAGGTCTGTACCCTAGGTGGCTCTGTGTCTCTCTGAGGTCTGTACCCTAGTTGACCTTAATGCTAACACCAGTCCTAGCCAGTGCTACCATTCTACAGTAAATGTCACACCAGGAAAGTGTTAAAATATAACTGTCACTCTCTCTCTAAAAACATCTGAAACCAGTTTTTCTTCTCAAAAGAAATGTTTATGAAAAAATAAATACGTATTGGTAGTGTTAGTTTTAATGAGAGGAAACATTTTGAAAATTTCATTACTACTACCACCACCACTACTACTATTACTACCACTACCACCACTACTACCACTACTACTACCACTACTGCTACTACTACTACTACCACCACTACTACCACCACTACTACCACCACCACTACTACCACCACCACTACTACTACCACTACTACCACTACCACTGCCCTCGGTCCAGTGACATTGTCTTGGAGAGGTGTAACTGTGTAAGGTCGGAGTTTATCAAATTGTCCCAGGTTTTCCTGGGTCTGCCTACTCCGTGGCTACCGTCTATTTTGATTGCCCTGCACTTTGTTATACAGCTGTCGTCTTTCATGCGCATCACGTGACCATACCAACGTAGCCTTCTCTCGAGTAAACAACATCTGATCCCTCTTATACCTAATTTCTCACTTAGTTCATTTATGCTTTGCTGTTCACGTCTATTACTATTACACATCCAGTGGAGCATGCAAGCTTTGTTCCTCTCCAGTCTGCGTATATCCTCTGTACACAATGCCCAGGTCTCACTGCCATGCAACATTGCTGTTCGTATGCAGGCATCATACAGCCTGCCTTTCATTTTTAGGGAGAACCCTTTAGCGGCCAATAGTGGTATAAGCTCTCTGAACTTTTTCCATCCTGTTCTGTCTCTGGCTACTGTACTTTCTGAGCACCCTCCACCACTGCTGATTTTGTCACCCAGGTAACGGAAGGTGTCCACTATTTCTATAGAGCCATCTGGGCAATAGAAGGAGCTAGTATCTTGTGGGTGATTGCTACTTATTGCACCTGAGCACCGGCCACATATAAAATCTACGTTCTTAGATAGCTTACCTGTGATCCCACTACATCTTTTATGCACCCATACTTTGCACTTGGGACATAAAATGGAATTTCTGCTTACTCCTTTCCTACACACTGAGCATGGCCATTTCCCAGAGGGGACCTGTGCCCTATTTCCCTTCTTACATACTAGAACTTTAGTCTTAGACAAGTTAACTTTAAGGTTTTTTTATTCTAGGCCATGCTTCCATGTTTGGAATTTCTTTTCTAGTTCATCCATCGATTCAGCTATGAGCATTAGATCATCTGCGTGTAGGAGTTCCCATGGGCAGCCGGTCTTGAACTCCTCTGTTATAGCCTGAAGGGCAATAATAAATAGGAGGGGGCTAAGGACAGAGCCCTGATGAACACCAACTTTTACGCTAAATTCTTCACTAAGAGTTAATGTCCTTCCTTTTGAAATATAATATAATAATATATATATATATACATATATATATATATATATATGTATATATATATATATATACCATGAAGGAAAGGATGAATATTTGATTTGATGCGTGAAAGGAATTTTTTGTTAATCCTTTTCCTTATTATATTTCAAAAGGAAGGATATTAACTCTTAATAGTTTTCAAATAGTTTATCATGCGACCAAGCAACCTAACCACTTTACAGCGTGTACTGGGTGTATTATATCATGACACCAACACTACCACTTTACAGAGTGTACTGGGTGTATTATATCATGACACCAACACTACCACTTTACAGAGTGTACTGGGTGTATTATATCATGATACCAACACTACCACTTTACAGAGTGTACTGGGTATATTATATCATGGCACCAACACTACCACTTTACAGAGTCTATTGGGTGTATTTAATCATGGCTCCAATTCCCTTACCACTTTACAGAGTGTACTGGGCGTATTTTATTATAGCACGACCACCTTAACCACTTTACAGAGTCTACTGGGTGTATTATATCACGGCACCTATTACCCTACCACTAAGCTAGTATCTACTTTCACAGAAAATGTTATCAAATTGCTAGGTTTTAGCAAATATTTATTTATAGATGTCCTCTATAGAAAGACTAAAAAAATATGTACAAAAGTATAAAGAGGTTAGTTTATTCAAAGACACGTTCGTTAAGATAGTCACTCCTGTCACATGTCTGCTAAATTCAAATCTTGAATGACAGGTCTCTGATAGTTTACTTAACCTTTCCCTGGTCATATTTCTTATGAAAGACACTGTTGGTGTTTGGAACATAACTTAACAAAGGTTCTTACATAAAATTACGATGGAAGGTTTTTAGATAAATATAAACACTTTAACCCTTTCATTTCCATATTTCTAATGAAAGACACTGTTGGTGTTTGGAACATAACTTAACAAAGGTTCTTATATAAAATTACGATGGAAGGTTTTTAGATAAATATAAACACTTTAACCCTTTCATTACCATATTTCTAATGAAAGCCACTGTTGGTGTTTGGAACATAACTTAAAGGTTCTTATATAAAATTACGATGGAAGGTTTTTAGATAAATATAAACACTTTAACCCTTTCATTACCATATTTCTAATGAAAGCCACTGTTGGTGTTTGGAACATAACTTAAAGGTTCTTATATAAAATTACGATGGAAGGTTTTTAGATAAATATAAACACTTTAACCCTTTCATTACCATATTTCTACTGAAAGACACTGTTGGTGTTTGGAACATAACTTAACAAAGGTTCTTACATAAAATTACGATGGAAGGTTTTTAGATAAATATAAACACTTTAACCCTTTCATTACCATATTTCTAATGAAAGACACTGTTGGTGTTTGGAACATAACTTAACAAAGGTTCTTACATAAAATTACGATGGAAGGTTTTTAGATAAATATAAACACTTTAACCCTTTCATTACCATATTTCTAATGAAAGCCACTCTCTCCTAGTGCTGGTTATCTACATAAACACACCCAGTACACCTGATGATGATGGTGGTGATGGTGATGATGATGATGATTTCTAATGAAAGACACTGTTGGTATAGAGTATTGTAAAGGTTTAAGAAAGGTTGTTAAAGTGAAACTAAGTTTACTAAGTGTAACACTTAGCTAGAGCAAAGCATATAGATATTAATACTAATTAAATATTGGCAACATGACCCTCCCAAAGTATAACACTAATTAAATACTAATAAATAAATTCAGTTATCAGTTAGTCTAATGTACTGGAACGGTACTTCAATACAGAGACAGCAAGAGCTCAGCTGTCGGGCCTCGATTCTCTCCTATATTTACACTATACTATCTCAAGTATTAACACTATTGTGTTGAATAATAGTCTTACTAGTTTAAACTGGTCAAATCCTGACCTATACAAACATATATGTATATATATATATACACACACATATGTATGTATATATATATATATGCATGTATGTATAGTATATTTGGTAATGTATGTTTAATTAAAAACATTTAGAAGACCGTACGCTATCGGTTTTAAACATATATATATATATACACGTATGTATACATATATATACATATATATATACATCTATATGCATATATATACACACATATATATATAAATATACACACATCTATATGCATATATATACACATGTATACATACATCTATATGCATATATATACACACATATATATATACATATATATATATATAAACATCTACATACATCATGTATGTATGTATGTATGTATGTATGTATGTATGTATGTATGACCCCTTAGCCTTTGTCAAGGCAGAATTCTAGGAGAAGTAAAACTCTGATATAACACCTGCAACCCTGATGGTATCCAATGATGTTGACTTGTTCTTCTTTTTGGTAAATATCATCTTGGTTAAGAGAGTGGGACTGGCTCTGTGCAGTGCCTTTGCTCACTATAAAAGCTTCACGGCACAGGCATTGCTTTATATCTGGAGATCTCTCTGCACTTGTCGTCACAAGGTACCATGGGCCCAGCACTATGTGTCAATAATTGTCACAAGTGTAGTGTTTGTACCAGAGTTTTCAAGTTGCTGGCTGGACTAAAAAGTCACACTCGTTCAGCGCATCGGTAGGGGTTCTCCTACATGGATATAAAGTAGTGGCCATACTCGAAAATGAGTTGGCAGCCACCATGTATGTATGTATGTATCAGATGTCTTAATACAATTCACCTAAATTTTGGTATAGCTTGAAACAACTTGCGTTGCTTGATCTTGACCTTTCTAATGTCTCTTTACACCTCCTTGAGATTTGCAGATCTTGTGACATATGTTGCAATGATAAGGGTAAACTTGCTATGTTTTTTTTGTTAGTAGGAAGTGTCCTATTGTGTGCTATTATGCGACACTGAAGTCCAGCTTCTGACAAGCAGATTTTGTCATGAACTATACATATATAACACGCACAGACCTACATATATGTGTGTGACAGCTCACACCTCTGCAGGTTTAGCTGGCCTCCTCCAAGGTATATCTCGTTGGAGGTGTCTTGGGTGATTTAATGATAGGGACCCCAGTCCCTATCATCTCATTTCTACAGCTGAGTAAACTGGAGCAATGTGAAATAAAGTGTCTTGCTCAAGGAAACAACACATCACCACTATTGGGGGTAGAAATGAGGTGTAACAGAAATGAAACATGGATTTCAGGTTAAAATATAGTCTAGATCAAAGATTCTCAACGGGGGGCATATGCACCCCTGGGGCGCGTTTGGGAGCAAGGTCGCATTAGGGGGGCGTTTGGAGCTGGGGGAGGGGGGTTAAGGGGGCGTTGGAAGGCTCTTTATTTTGGTAAGTTTTATAAGCCATATTTGTATGTCTTTGAGACAGCCAGTGTGAATGCATTTGAATGAGCTTGCAGACAGCATAACTATAGTCTGACCGAAGCTGTGAGCAGGTGAGTCCGGTAATTGAGATCCTAAAAATGGAAAAACCCAGTCAACTAGGTTAGAATCCAGCCAGTTAGAAACTTATCTTTCCTTGACCGATAACAATGTATTGCATGTCTGAAATTATTGACTCAACCGTAACGAGTTAACACTATGTAGATCTATTTTATTCCCTATTGTATAAATAATATTACAAATAAATAAAAAGAAAAGAAAAAACAGAAGCGAGTAGCACACACATCTAGGACCACATACAACACATAATCAGATAATACACACATCTAGGGCTACATACAACACATAATCAGATAATACACACATCTAGGACGACATACAACACATAATCAGATAATACACACATCTAGGACCACATACAACACATAATCAGGTAATACACACATCTAGGACCACATACAACACATAATCAGATAATACACACATCTAGGACCACATACAACACATAATCAGATAATACACACATCTAGGACCACATACAACACATAATCAGATAATACACACATCTAGGACCACATACAACACATAATCAGATAATACACACATCTAGGACCACATACAACACATAATCAGATAATACACACATCTAGGACCACATACAACACATAATCAGATAATACACACATCTAGGACCACATACAACACATAATCAGATAATACACACATCTAGGACCACATACAACACATAATCAGATAATACACACATCTAGGACCACATACAACACATAATCAGATAATACACACATCTAGGACCACATACAACACATAATCAGATAATACACACATCTAGGACCACATACAACACATAATCAGATAATACACACATCTAGGACCACATACAACACATAATCAGATAATACACACATCTAGGGCTACATACAACACATAATCAGATAATACACACATCTAGGGTTACATACAACACATAATCAGATAATACACACATCTAGGACCACATACAACACATAATCAGATAATACACACATCTAGGACCACATACAACACATAATCAGATAATACACACATCTAGGACCACATACAACACATAATCAGATAATACACACATCTAGGACCACATACAACACATAATCAGATAATACACACATCTAGGACCACATACAACACATAATCAGATAATACACACATCTAGGGTTACATACAACACATAATCAGATAATACACACATCTAGGACCACATACAACACATAATCAGATAATACACACATCTAGGGCTACATACAACACATAATCAGATAATACACACATCTAGGGCTACATACAACACATAATCAGATAATACACACATCTAGGACCACATACAACACATAATCAGATAATACACACATCTAGGACCACATACAACACATAATCAGATAATACACACATCTAGGACCACATACAACACATAATCAGATAATACACACATCTAGGACCACATACAACACATAATCAGATAATACACACATCTAGGACCACATACAACACATAATCAGATAATACACACATCTAGGACCACATACAACACATAATCAGATAATACACACATCTAGGGTTACATACAACACATAATCAGATAATACACACATCTAGGACCACATACAACACATAATCAGATAATACACACATCTAGGGCTACATACAACACATAATCAGATAATACACACATCTAGGGCTACATACAACACATAATCAGATAATACACACATCTAGGACCACATACAACACATAATCAGATAATACACACATCTAGGACCACATACAACACATAATCAGATAATACACACATCTAGGACCACATACAACACATAATCAGATAAT
This sequence comes from Eledone cirrhosa, assembly GCA_964016885.1. Taxonomy (NCBI): domain Eukaryota; kingdom Metazoa; phylum Mollusca; class Cephalopoda; order Octopoda; family Eledonidae; genus Eledone; species Eledone cirrhosa. The sequence goes on along the minus strand of OZ024764.1, from coordinate 17,291,078 downwards.
ACACACATCTAGGACCACATACAACACATAATCAGATAATACACACATCTAGGACCACATACAACACATAATCAGATAATACACACATACAACACATAATCAGATAATACACACATCTAGGACCACATACAACACATAATCAGATAATACACACATCTAGGGCTACATACAACACATAATCAGATAATACACACATCTAGGGTTACATACAACACATAATCAGATAATACACACATCTAGGGTTACATACAACACAT
>OZ024764.1:17253321-17275821 GCA_964016885.1 Eledone cirrhosa | reverse complement strand
ATCGTAAGTCCAAAACTCTTACAACTAGGCCACACACCAACCAGGCCAGGAATTGAACCCACGCCATTATGATCCTAAGTTCAACACCCTGACAACTAGGCCACAGGCCTCCACACGTTTCTTGAGGAGCAGGATATTAAGTGTTCAACAACAAAACTGGGTCACTACAAATAGAAAGATGTTGATCTCTTTATTGTGCACTCAAATACCACAAACAGGGGTTGTACGGGTGTGGGAGGGGTCAGAGGGGTGTTTGTAAGGGGGTGGGAGGGTGTACCGAAATAGCTTTATGTGGTGGTGGTGATGGTGATGTGGTAGTAGTGATGGAGGTAGTCATATGTGGTAGTGGTAGTGGTAGTGGTAGTAGTAGTAGTAATAGTGGTGGTATCTCTCAATTCAGAGAAGTAGCAGTTCTACCTGGAGTGACTCTCTGATTTCCAAGCTACACTCTATCGAGTAACATTAAACCGAAGACCCTTGAGAGGGACCCCATTTCAGCCACTTGTATTCAAAATCATATCCTTTCGGTCATAACCCAGTTGGAACCTGGTACATAATCACACACACACACACACACACACACACACTCACACTCACACTCACACACACTCACACTCACACTCACATACATACATACATACATACATACCATATATGGAGGCACATGGCTTAGTGGTTAGAGCATTGGCCTTGCAATCGAAAGGTTGTGAGTTCAATTCTCAGACCGGGTGATGTGTTGTTTCCTTGAGCAAGACACTTTATTTCACATTGCTCCAGTTTACTCAGCTGTAGAAATGAGATGATAGGGACTGGGGTCCCTATCATTCCACTGTAAAGTGGTCGTGGAGGTGCCACGGCAAAAAAGCACCCAGCACTCACTGTAAATGAGGTTGGTGTTAGGAAGGGCATCCAGCTGTAGAGATCAAGCCAGCATCAGTTCCCGTCCCACCCTTGCAAGCAGGGAAAAGCGGACGTAAAATTAAATGATAATGATGAATGATGATATATATATATATTTGAAAAAAAGGAAAAGTATGACTTTACTTGTAGTTCTAAATAATTTGATTTGATTTTATAATTTTATAATAATAGGAGTTGGTAGATCTAGTAAGTTCTTTGTTAACTTCGGTGGGAAGAATTTTAAAATATATATATATATATATATATGTGAAATATATATATATATATATATATAAATAAATATACACGGGGGTGTATGATTGTGTATAGAAGATTATATTAATAAAAGGAATTCCAACTTTGTCTGATTTACTTGTTTTATTTACAATCCTTTAAAATTTATAATGGTATTAGACTGAAATAGTATGGTAGACTATTAAATGTTAAGTGTTAATTGAACAAGTACTTTCATGCTTTCGCAATCTTCAGGTTCATATTCTGTGGTGACAGTCAAGTTTGCAATTTATTAATATATATATATATATATATATATATATATATATATTAAAGTGTTAAACAATATTCAATGATTATGTCAAAGAATGAGACTACCTTGATTAAATCTTAACCATTTAACATCCCAGGGTATGTCATGTATCATTATATTTTGTCTGATGAGGACGTACTGTTGTACCTCAGAAATATGTATAATAAAATGTAATTGATCAAAAGAACATCTATTTTATTAATATTTATATTTTAATATATATATATATATATATATATATATATATACATATATACAACAAAGAAAGGGTGCTAAGCAACCAGGTGGACCACTGGTGGCTTAGTTCGGATCTAGCTGTCGAAACGGCCGGAGCTCAGCCGTTGGGGTCCTCACTCTTTTCCTATATATATATATATATATATATATATATATATATATATATGTTTCAGGTTTGATTCCACTCTGCCCCTGCCTTCAATCTTTCTAATTTCTCATCCTTTCTTCTGATGAAGGACTAGCGTCCGAAACGTTAAGACCCTCTTCCTGCTATATCAAGAGTTAACCTAATATATTCCTTCCATATACTGTACTGATTGTGTTGTTATTTCTGTTTACCTTTTATATATAATCACCATATATATATATATATATATATATATATATATATATATATATATATATATATATATATATATATATCTCATCATCATCATCATCATTTCATTTTACATCCGCTTTTCCCTGCTTGCAAGGGTGGGACGGGAACTGATTCTGGCTTGATTTCTACAGCTGGATGCCCTTCCTAACACCAACCTCATTTACAGTGAGTGCTGGGTGCTTTTTTTGCTGTGGCACCTCCACGACCCCTTTGCAGTGGAATGATAGGGACCCCAGTCCCTATCATCTCATTTCTACAGCTGAGTAAACTGGAGCAATGTGAAATAAAGTGTCTTGCTCAAGGAAACAACACATCACCCGGTCTGAGAATTGAACTCACAACCTTTCGATTGCAAGGCCAATGCTCTAACCACTAAGCCATTATACTATTTCTAACAGGCAGATGTTGCTGTTATTGTTGATGGTTTTTCTGTTCGTTTCTAATTTTAGCTGAGAACCACTGCCACCACCACAACTACAACACCGCCACCACCACCACACCACCACCACCACCACAACTACAATACCACCACACCACCACCATCACCACCACCGCCACCACACCACCGCCACCATGTGTGAAGACAGAAACGAACTAGCTGTGTGCCCAGACCCAGAACTGGAGATGGAACCAGTGGCTCTAGCTGGAGAAATCCATGACACATCTACGGCCAACTGGACAGAGGTCAGACAGAACTGGAGCAAGAAGTTGGAGTTTGTTTTGGCTTGTATTGGTTACTCTGTAGGTCTCGGTAATGTGTGGAGGTTTCCCTACCTCAGTTATTCCAGTGGAGGAGGTAAGTTCTTTCATCATCATCATCATCATCATCGTTTAATGTCCATATTCCACGCTTGCATGAGTTTGGACGGGAGTTTTCCCACTTGAGGCAAGAGTGGTTGTCTTGCTCGCATAGGACTGTCTGGCGGGTTTTCTACGGCTGGGTGCCCTTCCTAACACCAACCACGTTTACAGTGTGGACCGGGAGGTTTTTACCGTGTTACCTACACGGCCACATTACAGCGTGGACTGTCTGGCGGGTTTTCTACGGCTGGGTGCCCTTCCTAACACCAACCACGTTTACAGTGTGGACCGGGAGGTTTTTACCGTGTTGCCTACACGGCCACATTACAGCGTGGACTGTGTGTTTTTTTGCCGTGACACCTACACGACCTCATTTGTTTCAGAATGGATGTTGTGACACCAACATAACTTTACATTGAAAGGGGCGGTGTGGATGGGACGGGGGTGTATTTTGTTAGAGGTGCCTACTGACTGTAGTAGGTTTCACTTTGTACTTAGGTAAGGCGGGTCTTCTCTATTACTGTGTAGCACCAAAGATCTCGGTCCAGTGACATTGTCTTGGAGAGGTGTAAGTGTGTGAGGTCGGAATTTATCAAGTCGTCCCAGGTTTTTCTGGGTCTGCCTACTCCGTGGCTACCGTCTATTTTTATTGCCCTGCACTTTTTTATACAGCTGTCGTCTTTCATGCGCATCATGTGATGTAGGTGTCACAACAAATAGCACCCAGTCCACACTGTAAAGGGGTCATGTAGGTGTCACAACAAATAGCACCCAGTCCACACTGTAAAGAGGTCATGTAGGCGTCACAACAAAAAACACCCAGTCCACACTGTAAAGGGGTCATGTAGGTGTCACAACAAAAAACACCCAGTCCACACTGTAAAGGGGTCATGTAGGCGTCACAACAAAAAACACCCAGTCCACACTGTAAAGGGGTCATGTAGGTGTCACAACATGTATGTATATATATACATATATGTAGTATATTATGATGATGGGTGTTGTAGTGGTGGTGGTGAGAAGACCTTATTTTGATTATCTCCCCTTTTCATTTTAGGGGCCTTCCTCATCCCTTTTTTTATAATGTTGATCATCTGTGGTATCCCTTTGATGTACATGGAGCTGGCCATTGGTCAATACACTCGACAGGGTCCGATAGGGGCCATTGCAAAACTTTGTCCATTTTTTAAAGGTAAGCCCCCTATCTCTTTTTGTCTGTCTGTATGTCTTCAAATGACCCCTAAATTGTATAATAGGGCTCATCCCTTGCTCTTTCTATCATCACTCCCCCTTCATTCAAGACCACCCCTCTCACTCACACTCCACACCCTATCTCACTCACTCTCATACTCACCACTTCATGCACCTTTCACTCACCTCTCACACTCACCCCTCTCATTCACACTCACCCATCACACACTCACTCCCACTCAACACGACCTCCCTCTCCCACTCCCTCTATCACTCATTCTTCACTCACCTCTTCACTCTCCCTCCACTCACCCCTTCACTCACCTCTCACTCACCCCTTCACTCACCAGTCACTCAACCTCCACTCTCCCTCCACTCACCCCTTCACTCACCCGTCACTCACCCCCACTCACCCTTCACTCACCCCCACTCACCCTTCACTCACCCGTCACTCACCTCCACTCAACCTCCACTCTCCCTCCACTCACCCCTTCACTCACCCGTCACTCACCCTTCACTCACCCCCACTCACCCTTCACTCACCCCCCCACTCACCCTTCACTCACACCCACTCACCTCCACTCACCCTCCACTTACCCTCCACTCACCCTCCACTTACCCTCCACTCTCCCCTTCACTCACCTCTCACTCTCCCTCCACAGGTGCAGGTCTAGCCACAGTGGTGGTAGCCTTCCTCTTTGTTACCTACTACAACATAATTATCACCTGGGCTTTTTATTACCTGTTTAACACATTTGCCTCAGTGTTACCCTGGACTCACTGCAACCACAGCTGGAGCTCGCCAGACTGCTGGGACACCCCAGCTTCTGTCAATGTCACCACACCCAATGACACTATCTCACCCACAGAAGATTTCTTTGTGTAAGTAAATCTTGCTTTGATTGTTTTCCTCATTAATTAATGTTGGAGGTTAATTAATGCTGGGGTTAATTTGCTGATTGCTTGCTTAATTAGTTAATTAGTTTGATTTGGTAAGTTAGTAGTACATGTGTGTATATATATATATATATATGTGTGTTTGTGTGTGTATATATATATATATATGTGTTTGTGTATGTATATATATATGTGTGTGTTTGTGTGTGTATATATATATATATGTGTGTTTGTGTGTGTATATATATATGTGTGTGTTTGTGTATGTATATATATATGTGTGTGTGTATATATATATGTGTATGTATATATATATATATATGTGTGTGTGTATATATATATATATATATATATATATATATATATGTGTGTATATATATATATATATATGTGTGTATATATATATATATATATGTGTGTGTTTGTGTATGTATATATATATGTGTGTGTTTGTGTATGTATATATATATGTGTGTGTTTGTGTATATATATATATGTGTGTTTGTGTATATATATATATATATATGTGTTTGTATATGTATATATATATGTGTCTGCGTATGTGTATATGTGTGTATGTGTTGATTGCTTGCTTAATTTATAAGCTTATATATATATAAAATTAATTTATAAGTTTGTTATATATACATATGTATGTATGTATATATATATATATATATATATATATATATATAATAATGAAAATATTGTGTACAGTGCTCAGGTGCACTACAACTCATCAAAAGTGTATGTATGGTATATAGGGTAATGTACAAACGTCAGGAAAATGACCAGTGTATGAGTCATGATATACACGTGTGCATGTGTATGGGAGGGGGACATCAGGTGTAGTTTTGGCGAATTTCGGGAAGCATGAGGGTTTTAAAGGATGCAGTGTCTCAACAGCTAACAACTGATGGAGGTAGTTTGTTCCATGGAGGTTTTAAAGGATGCAGTGTCTCGACAGCTAACAACTGATGCAGGGAGTTTGTTCCATGGAGGTTTTAAAGGATTCAGTGTCTCGACATCTAACAACTGATGCAGGTAGTTTGTTCCATGGAGGTTTTAAAGGATGCAGTGTCTCGACAGCTAACAACTGATGCAGGTAGTTTGTTCCATGGAGGTTTTAAAGGATGTAGTGTCTCGACAGCTAAACAACTGATGCAGGTAGTTTGTTCCATGGAGGTTTTAAAGGATGCAGTGTCTCGACAGCTAAACAACTGATGCAGGTAGTTTGTTCCATGGAGGTTTTAAAGGATGTAGTGTCTCAACAGCTAACAACTGATGCAGGGAGTTTGTTCCATGCTTCAGCAACTCTGAGCGTGAAAAAATGTTTCTGAAAGTCATGGGAGCTGTGCTGTTTTCTGACTTTGTAGGCATGTCCACGTGTGTTAGACACACATAATTCCAAAAGGTGCTCAGGATTGTTGTTGGCAAGATGGTTAATAATCTTGTGGGTGTCTACCAAGTCAGTTGCCAGATGTCAGAGCTTCAATGAATCCATACCCAGGGAAGCAAGGCGTTCAGAGTATGGTAGATGCCTGATGGAGGGTATGCGCTTGGTTGCACGTCTCTGAACAGTATATATATATATACATACATGTACATATACATATATATAATTATGTTTGTTTTCTCTACAGGAACTCCCTTCTCCAGAAAACCTCTCGTATGGAGGACCAGGGGGTTATACGTTGGGAGCTGGTGTTGTTGTTGATGTTGTGTTGGCTGATTGTATATTTCTGCATCTGGAAGGGACCAAAATCTACTGGCAAGGTAATATATCTCTTAATTAAACTAATTAACACCTGAAATTTAATCAATATAACAGTTTTGAAGGGGGAAATTACCTCCCAGGGGCTGGAGCTCTGTTTATGAACTGTTAACACTGACATAACATTTATTTTTGTTTTATTTGTTGTCTTATTCATTGTTTAGTCATGTGGTTTATATCACTGATAGGCTTCCATACATTATGTTCCTCCTCTCCCTTCTTTTCTCTTCTCCAGATTATTTGTCACTTCTATGCCACCATACAATATAACCCTCACTCTCTCTCTCTATCTCCAGGTTGTTTATGTCACTGCCATCTTTCCATACATTGTCCTCCTCATCCTGTTGGTGAGAGGGGTCACACTGCCAGGTGCCATGGACGGGATCCTCTTCTTCATTAAACCAAAATGGCACCAACTGAGGGATGCTAAGGTAGGTACCTGGGGTGGGGAGAGGTGGGTAGTGGATGGGGGCAGGGCGTGGTGGTGGTGTGGTGGTTGGTGGTGGTGGTGTGGTATAGTGGTGGTGGTGTGGTGTAGTGGTGGTGGTGTGGTGGTGTGGTGTAGTATAGTGGTGGTGGTGTGGTATAGTGGTTGTGGTGTAGTGGTGGTGTAGTGGTGGTGTGGTGTGGTGTGGTGTGGTAGTGTGGTGGTGGTGTGGTATAGTAGTTGTGGTGTAGTGGTGGTGTGGTGTGGTGGTGTGGTGGTGGTGTGGTGGAGTAATTGTAGTGGTGAATAGGGGACTAGGTTAGAGGGGGGGGGGGAGACCAACTCACAGCTGCTAAGGTGGTGCTTGGGTGGTGTTTGTAGCAGGAGGGGGGTGGAAGTGGTAATGGTGTTGGGAGTTGACAGGAAAGGGGCTGTGTGTGTATGGGGGGGGGGGGTTATGACTCACCCAATTCCCTGCCCTCCCTTGGTGCTGTCATCTGACACAGTATCAGGGAGCTGGGATGTTTGAAGTGGACAGGGGGAGGGGTAGGAGGTGTAGTTTTCAGGCCTTTCTCCCCTTCCTTTAGGGCAGCCAGCTGTCTCACAATAAAAATGATGTAAAAGGTGTGTATATATATATGTGTATATATGTGTATGTATGTCTCTCTCTCTCTCTCTATATATATATATATACACACACACAAACATATATATGTATCTATCTATATATATATATATATACAAGTATATGGAAAAATATATAGATATATATATACATACATACACACATATATATGTATCTATCTATATATATATATATATATATACAAGTATATGGAAAAATATATAGATATATATATACATACATACACACATATATATATATATGTATAGGAACAAGTAGGACCCCACCGGCTGGGCTCAAGCCGTTTCGATGGCCAATTCTGGACTCATATATATATATATATATCTATATATATATATATATATATATATATATATATATATATACATACATATATATATGGTGGCTGCCAACTCGTTTTCGAGTACTGTCACTACTTTATATCCATGTAGGAGAACCCCTACTGATGCGCTGAACGAGTGTGACTTTTTAGTCCAGCCAGCGACTTGAAAACTCTGGTACAAACACTACACTTGTGACAATTATTGACACTTAGTGCTGGGCCCATGGTACCATGTGACGACAAGTGCAGAGAGATCTCCAGATATAAAGCAATGCCTGTGCCGTGAAGCTTTTATAGTGAGCAAAGGCACTGCACAAAGCCAGTCCCACTCTCTTAACCAAGATGATATTTACCAAAAAGAAGAACCAGTCAACATCATTGGATACCATCAGGGTTGCAGGTGTTATATCAGAGTTTTCCTTCTCCTAGAATTCTGCCTTGACAAAGGCTAAGGGGTCATCTCTCCCGGTGATTTTGGATGGCCATTGACTCTTAAGAGCTCCTTTGCCCTTTGACAGGTTTTTTTTAGTCCTGCAGGATGTCCAAAGTCACCCACCTCACCAAGAAACCTTGGTGGGGTTGCCAGTTTAGTCGCCAACGACCCGACCATGAGACAGGTTGTACTGGGATACATGTTACCAGTAGCACCAACTGGTGACCTGACACCTTAATTAAATCTTAACCATTTAACATCCCAGGGTATGTCATGTATCATTATATTTTGTCTGATGAGGACGTACTGTTGTACATCCGAAATATGTATAATAAAATGTAATTGATCAAAAGAACATCTATTTTATTAATATTTATATTTTAATATATATATATATATATATATATATATATATATATATATATATATATATATATATATATATACCCCACTAAACACTACCTGTAACAATGTATTCATACCTGCCCCCTCCAATGTTCTCTTATACTCCAGGTATGGATGAACGCAGCCATTCAAAACTTCAACTCTCTCGGAATAGCGTTCGGGGGTCTCATCACCATGTCCAGTTACAACAAGTTCAACAACAGCATCATTAAGTAACCATTATTATTATTTGGCAGTATCGGTAGAGGGTCGGACGCCATGCTTTCCAGCATAGTTACGTCCCTTTATGATCTGAGTTCAAATCCCGCCGAGGTTTACTTTGCCTTTCATCCTTACGGGGTCGATAAAATAAAGTACCAGTAATACACTGGGGTAATTGCTGGCCTTGTGCCAAAAGTAGAAACAATTATTATCATTATTATTAAAGTTAACCTTCGCGGGATTTGAACTTGGACCCTAAAGGGGCGTAACTCTATTCTGGAAATAATAATTGTATCTACTTTTGGCACAAGGCCAGCAATTATCCCAGCACATCCCCCCCCCTCCTTTCATCTTTACGGGGTCGATAAAATAAAGTACCAGTCACGCACTGGGGTTGATTTAATCGATACTTCAGACATTTAATCGACTTAAAGTGTTCGTTTAGGTGTCACGATAAGAAGCACCCAGTACACTCTGTAAAGTGGTTCTATACCTCCTGTGATACCTCCGTGGTAGGCGAGACCGAGTATAATATAAACACATACCAGTGGTATAATTGGGGTGATGGGCAGGCTGTGTTTATATTAGCCCTGGTTGGCAACCTGCCTAGGAAAACCTCCGGGGTAGGCTTTTGATCCAGAGGCTAGGAGAAGGACACTCTGATGTAAAACCTACAGCCTGGCAGTCACCCCAGTTGTCTCAGCATCCTGAGCCACTGGGGAAGGACACAATGTCCTAAAAAGTGGGACCAGTTTGTGTGCACAGACTCTCTTAAAACCCACTGAATGCAGGCAGGAAGTTATTGTTGCTATACATACATATGACATTAAAAAAAACCCTTCAGTTATGAATGACCATGAGATTTGTTTTGAGAAAGTTCCCCACCAAGGCACAAGTCCAAGCAATATATATACATCATCACTGTTTTACGTCTGCTCTTCCACGCTAGCATGGGTTAGACGGGTTGTCCTCTGTTGTGGGCAGTGTCCGGTCGGCTGGCCTAGTCTTGCTCATACGGGAACTGATTCTGGCTTGATTTCTACAGCTGGATGCCCTTCCTAACCCCAACCTCATTTACAGTGAGTGCTGGGTGCTTTTTTTTAGTGGCGCCTACACGTCCACTTTACAGTGTGGGCTGGGTGCTTTTTTTCCGTGGCACCTCCACGACCACTTTACAGTGTGGGCTGGGTGCTTTTTTGCCATGGCACCTCCACGACCACTTTACAGTGTGGGCTGGGTGCTTTTTTTCCGTGGCACCTCCAAGATATGAGGAAATAATAGACAAAAATATTACACGCCTGCCACAAGCTCTGTAGAAATAGGAGGTATACAACCACTTTACAGTGTGGGCTGGGTGCTTTTTATTGTGACACCTAAACAACCACTTTACAGAGTGTACTGGGTGCTTTTTATCGTGACACCTACACGATCACTTTACAGAGTGTACTGGGCGCTGTTTGTCGTGTTGCCACCATGAGTCATCATCATCACCATCATCATTTTATTACACACCGTTACCTTTTCCTATCGTTATAATTACAACCAAATTAAATTTTCTTGTTACAGGGATGTGATCTTCCTCGCCCTACTTGATGCATTCACCTGTATCTTGGCAGGCTTTGCTATATTCTCCATCTTGGGGGCATTAGCACAGTCCCAGGGGAAGACTGTGGAGGATGTTGTTACTGAAGGTGAGTTGTCTCCCCTTATTTTTTAGAGCTTTCCATGTAAATATTCTGCAATTAAACATGTAGGACCATGTTTGTTTTACCTCCTACATGTCTATATTTCACTTTTCATCATCATAATCTTAATAATCATAATCTTAATAATCATCACCATCATCACCGTCATTAATATTATCATCTGACCTGGCCTCATGTATATCATGTCGATACCAGCTCATCCCTCTTTCTTCCACTGATATGTTAATGTATCCTCATATTTTCCCTCCCACAGGGCCCGGCCTGGTGTTCATCATCTACCCTCAAGCCTTCTCTAAAATGCCTGTAGCTCAATTGTTTGCGTTCCTGTTTTTCATCATGCTCATCTTTCTAGGAATTGACAGCCAGGTAGGGACAACTTAGGGCCCATTAGGGTCCACCCCTTTGTTTTTAGGGGTCACTGAAGGCCTATTTAGGGTCTAAGCTGTAGCTGTTTAACCCATTTGTAATAGTATTTCTAATGAAATACATTCTATTTTTCTCTATCTGTCTTTAGGAAGACAGAGGGAAGATGGGAACACCTACAAAACGTGTTCCTGGTGTTGAGGGTTGTTCTATCCATGGGGTGTAAAACAACCCCGCAGTAATGTTCCCCCCTATTGGGGATTTCAATGTTATTTTATTTCAATATATAGTTTACTTTAATTTATTAATGTTAAAGTTATGAGATTTTTATGTAAAACCCTCGCCGTCACGTCTTGAAATGTCCCATTTCTCGTATGCCCCTGTGGCAAATAAAGAGACATATCTATCTATCTATTTGCACAACACGCTCCTTGAGTTGAGGGTTGTTCTATCGACGGGGTATTAAACAACCCATTTGTGGCGCCTCCCCCCTATTGGGGATTTCGATTGTTGAAATTGTTTGTTTTTATATTTTTTACACGACTGTATGTAAAATCCCCGGCATGTCTTTGTATTGTCCCCTTTCTTGTTGCGCCCTTGTGGCTAATAAAGAAATCTATCTATCTATCTAGCTATATATCTACCTATCTATCTATCTACTTATCTATATATCTATCTACCTATCTATATATCTACCTATCTATATATCTACTTATCTATATATCTACTTATCTATATATCTATCTACCTATCTATATATCTACCTATCTATATATCTATCTACCTATCTATATATCTACCTATCTATATATCTACCTATCTATATATCTACCTATCTATATATCTACCTATCTATCTACCTATCTATATATCTACCTATCTATATATCTACCTATCTATATATCTACCTATCTATCTACCTATCTATCTATCTACCTATCTATATACCTATCTATCTATCTATCTATCTCCATTCTTTAAGTATCACTTTAGAAGGAGAATCAGGGTGGAGAGAGAGGCACTGCACCCCAGTAAATTTACTGAAAGGTGGGTGAATGAAGCGAAAATGGCCCGAGTGATTGGGCCTTCTCTGTATATAAACCTGTAGGTTGAGGAAGAGAGCAAAAGGAAGAAAGGAGCACTTGCACAACACGCTCCTTGAGTTGAGGGTTGTTCTATCGACGGGGTATTAAACAACCCATTTGTGGCGCCTCCCCCCTATTGGGGATTTCGATTGTTGAAATTGTTTGTTTTTATATTTTTTACATGACTGTATGTAAAATCCCCGGCATGTCTTTGTATTGTCCCCTTTCTTGTTGCGCCCTTGTGGCTAATAAAGAAATCTATCTATCTATCTATCTATCTATCTATCTATCTATCTATCTATCTATCTATCTATCTATCTATCTATCTATCTACCTATCTATATATCTACCTACCTATCTATCTATAAAAGGTGGGTGAAAGTGGCAAAGATGGCCCGAGTGGTTGGGCCTTCTCTCTATATAAGCCTGTAGGTTGAGGAAAAAGACGAAGAGAAGGGAATACTCACTCTTGGTGCTCCTGGAGATGAGGGTTGTACATTTTTTCGGGGTGTGTACAACCCCTGTGTAACGCCTCCCCCCTATTGGGGATTTCAATTGTTATTTGTTATTGTATTAATAGTTTTATTTTCATATACCTGTATGTAAACTCCCCATTTGTATTTGTCCCCTTCTTTTGTGCCCCTGTGGCTAATAAAGAAATTTATTTATGTATCTATCTAGCTACCTGTATCTACCTATCTATCTATCTATATTTTGTCCCCTTCTTTTGTGCCCCTGTGGCTAATAAAGAAATTTATTTATCTATCTATATTTGTATTTGTCCCCTTCTTTTGCGCCCTGGTGGCAATAAATAGAAACATATCTATCTATCCACAGTTTGCTGGTGTCGAGGTGGTAGTGACAGCCCTTCAAGACCATTTTGCTCCCCAAATCAAGAAATACCTGAAGAAGAAGGAACTCCTGGTCCTTATTGTCTGTATAGTGTCCTTTATAGGGGGATTGCCCAACATTACACAGGTCAGTATATATATATATTAACTGTTTTGGTCTTTTGTATTATATATTTATATATCACGATAAATTAACAGAGGCATAGGCCGTCGTTATTCCCTGTAAATAATGTGCTCAAAGGGGAAGAGATCCTGAGCCCTTTAAAATATAATATGTTGAGAAGGTAACACACCAGAGAGAGATATATAGTGCGCTATCAATAATACAGGGAAAAAACCACCAGTGTATGGAATCTATAACCTATGAAAGGCAGACTATAGACACGATAATTAAAAATATAAATTAAAGCGTAAATAAATACCTCTATAACTATATTACACACGTACAAATCCAAAGATATGTTTCACCAAAAAATTTGTTGAAAGAAATGGTCTAGTCTCGGTTCATCGGCGTGTGTAAGGCCATACATTTCAGACAACACTAAGAGAATTTTACAATTGACTGTCCAGCTACACGTGGGAGAGAGAAGTCACAGCGTGTTTAAGGGCAGTGAACCAGTGGCCTCTGAGAGACGAACTGCTAGAAAGGGCAGCCCAAAGCCACTCAGAGATGTGTGCTCAACCAAACAGAGATGGTGGTTTTTTCCCTGTATTATTGATAGCGCACTATATATCTCTCTCTGGTGTGTTACCTTCTCAACATATTATATTTATATATATATATATATTAACTGTTTTGGTCTTTTGTATTATATATTTATATATATATATATAAACAAAGGGATAATAATTTGTTGGTTATTCAACAAATTTATTTATAACAGATTCGAATTACTCTACAAAATTCTTCTGGAGTATAAATAATATCAATGATATTAATAAATGGAAACTATATTTATAAAACCATATTTATTTTATTATATATATTTCAAGGGTACCAAAATTTTGGTACGCTCTCATCAGATAAAATACAAAGCTTGTTTTATAAATATTGACATTCGTTTTAAGTTCATTTTGGATATAAAACAATTTTTGTATTTTATCTGATGAGAGCGTACCAAAATTTTGGTACGCTTGAAATATATATAATAGAATAAATATGGTTTTATAAATATAGTTTCCATGTATTAATATCATTGTATATATATATATATATATATACATATGAAGGATGACAGCTGCATAAAAAGGTGCAGAGCACTAGAAGTCGATGGAAACCGCGGAGTGGGGAGACCTTACCCAATTACACCTCTCAAAGGCGATGACACACGACCGTGACCTCTGGCGTCACGCAGTAATACAGAAGACCCGACCCCCCCCCACGGGTACAAGCCGAAGCTGAAACATATAGACGATATGCCCGCACACCCTCTCCCACTGTAAAGTGGACGTGTAGGCGCCATGGCAAAAAAGCACCCAGTCCAAACTGTAAAGTTGTCATGTAGTGTCACAACAAAAAGCACCCAGTCCAAACTGTAAAGTAGTTGTGAGGGTGTCACAACAAAAAGCACCCAGTCCAAACTGTAAAGTAGTTGTGAGGGTGTCACAACAAAAAGCACCCAGTCCAAACTGTAAAGTAGTTGTGAGGGTGTCACAACAAAAAGCACCCAGTCCAAACTGTAAAGTAGTTGTGAGGGTGTCACAACAAAAAGCACCCAGTCCAAACTGTAAAGTAGTTGTGAGGGTGTCACAACAAAAAGCACCCAGTCCAAACTGTAAAGTTGTCATGTAGTGTCACAACAAAAAGCACCCAGTCCAAACTGTAAAGTAGTTGTGAGGGTGTCACAACAAAAAGCACCCACTCCAAACTGTAAAGTAGTTGTGAGGGTGTCACAACAAAAAGCACCCAGTCCACACTGTAAAGTAGTTGTGAGGGTGTCACAACAAAAAGCACCCAGCCGACACTGTAAAGTAGTTGTGAGGGTGTCACAACAAAAAAGCACCCAGCCGACACTGTAAAGTGGACGTGGAGGTGCCATGGCAAAAAGAGCACTCAGCACTCACTGTAAATGAGGTTGGTGTTAGGAAGGGCATCCAGCTGTAGAAATCAAGCCAGAATCAGTTCCTGTATGAGCAAGGCATGGTCAGCCGACCAGACACTGCCCACAACAGGACAACCCGTCTAACCCATGCTAGCGTGGAAGAACAGACGTAAAACGGTGATGATGATGATGATGATATATATATATTTATATTTACAGGGGTGGTGTCTAATTCTTTCTGAACACTGATATATAACTGTGATGTAGTGGTTCTCATTCTTGTCCACTCTCTCTTTTCAGGGCGGGATCTATTTTTTCCAATTAATCGACAGGTACGCAGCCGGAGTCTCTGTCATGTACCTGGCTTTCTTTGAAGTTATTGCAGTTACCTGGTTTTACGGTAAGACTCTCACACACTTCCATACACACACACACACACATCCTCACTGACTCTCACACACTTCCATACACACACACACACACATCCTCACTGACTCTCACACACCTCCATACACACACACACACATCCTCACTGACTCTCACACACCTCCATACACACACACACACATCCTCACTGACTCTCACACACTTCCATACACACACACACACACATCCTCACTGACTCTCACACACTTCCATACACACACACACACACATCCTCACTGACTCTCACACACCTCCACACACACACACACACACATCCTCACTGACTCTCACACACCTCCATACACACACACACATCCTCACTGACTCTCACACACCTCCATACACACACACACATCCTCACTGACTCTCACACACCTCCATACACACACACACATCCTCACTGACTCTCACACACCTCCATACACACACACACATCCTCACTGACTCTCACACACTTCCATACACACACACACACATCCTCACTGACTCTCACACACCTCCATACACACACACACACACATCCGCACTGACTCTCACACACCTCCATACACACACACACATCCTCACTGACTCTCACACACTTCCATACACACACACACACACATCCTCACTGACTCTCACACACCTCCATACACACACACACACACATCCTCACTGACTCTCACACACCTCCATACACACATCCTCACTGACTCTCACACACCTCCATACACACACACACATCCTCACTGACTCTCACACACTTCCATACACACACACACATCCTCACTGACTCTCACACACTTCCATACACACACACACATCCTCACTGACTCTCACACACATCCATACACACACACACATCCTCACTGACTCTCACACACTTCCATACACACACACACATCCTCACTGACTCTCACACACCTCCATACACACACACACACACATCCGCACTGACTCTCACACACCTCCATACACACACACACACATCCTCACTGACTCTCACACACTTCCATACACACACACACACACATCCTCACTGACTCTCACACACCTCCATACACACACACACACATCCTCACTGACTCTCACACACCTCCATACACACACACACACACATCCTCACTGACTCTCACACACCTCCATACACACACACACACATCCTCACTGACTCTCACACACCTCCATACACACACACACACATCCTCACTGACTCTCACACACTTCCATACACACACACACACACATCCTCACTGACTCTCACACACCTCCATACACACACACACACATCCTCACTGACTCTCACACACCTCCATACACACACACACACATCCTCACTGACTCTCACACACTTCCATACACACACACACACACATCCTCACTGACTCTCACACACCTCCATACACACACACACATCCTCACTGACTCTCACACACTTCCATACACACACACACATCCTCACTGACTCTCACACACCTCCATACACACACACACCTCCATACACACACACATATCCTGACTGACTCTCACACACCTCCATACACACACACATATCCTCACTGACTCTCACACCTACACACACACACACATCCTCACTGACGCTCACACACCTCCATACACACACACACATCCTCACTGACTCTCACACACCTCCATACACACACACACACACATCCTCACTGACGCTCACACACTTCCATACACACACACACACACATCCTCACTGACTCTCACACACCTCCATACACACACACACACATCCTCACTGACTCTCACACACCTCCATACACACACACACACACATCCTCACTGACTCTCACACACCTCCATACACACACACACACACATCCTCACTGACTCTCACACACTTCCATACACACACACACACATATCCTCACTGACGCTCACACACCTCCATACACACACACACACACATCCTCACTGACTCTCACACACTTCCATACACACACACACACACATCCTCACTGACTCTCACACACCTCCATACACACACACACACACATCCGCACTGACTCTCACACACCTCCATACACACACACACACACATCCTCACTGACTCTCACACACCTCCATACACACACACACACACACACACATCCTCACTGACTCTCACACACCTCCATACACACACACACACACATCCTCACTGACTCTCACACACCTCCATACACACACACACACACATCCTCACTGACTCTCACACACCTCCATACACACACACACACACACATCCTCACTGACTCTCACACACCTCCATACACACACACACACACACATCCTCACTGACTCGCACATATATATATATATACACATATTCTCTCCAACTCACATATATACATATATATATACACACATACATATATATATATACACACACATACATATATATACACACATATTCTCTCTGACACACATACATATATATATACACACATACACACATATATATATATATACACACATACATATATATATATACACACATACATATATATATATACACACATACATATATATATACACACATATTCTCTCTGACACACATACATATATACATACATATATATATACACACATACACACATATATATATATACACACATACACTCATATATATATATATACACACATATTCTCTCCGACACACATACATATATACATGCATATATATATGCACACATACATATATATATATATATATATATATATACACACACACACATATTCTCTCTGACACATACATACACACACACACCCACATTTTGTCATATTCAAATAATAATTGTTTCTACTTTTGGCACAAGACCAGCAATTATCCCAGTGTATTACTGGTACTATAATGTTTACCTGTTGTTGTAGGTGCTAAACGTCTTGGTAGAAATATCCAGGAAATGACTGGAAGGTCTCCATCATATTTCTTCATCATATGTTGGTATTACATCTCACCTCTGTTTATATTGGTAAGTACCATATGTGTGTGTATGTCGGGTCACTCTCGAGTGCTACTGGTAACATGTAACCCAGTACAACCTGTCGCGTGGTCGGGTCGTCGGTGACTAAACCGGCAACCCCACCAAGTTTACTTGGTGAGGAGGGTGATTTTGGACACCCTGCAGGACAAAAAACAAAACCTGACAAAGGGCGGAAGAACTCATAAGAGTCAACGGCCATCCAAAAGTGTGTAAATATGTATATACACATGTACCGCGTGGTAAAACCACTGAGTGAAGAACCCTTAGCATTTGTCAGGGCATTCTTCTAGGAGAAGGCAACTCAGGAAACTGGGATGACTCCGATATAAAACCTGCGGCTCAGTAGTTACCGATGATGTTGATCTATTCTTCTTTTCGGGTTATATCTACTGTCTCTCAGAGAGTGGGATTGGCTCAGTGCAGTCTTTCCTCACTTTAAAAAAACATCTTCACGCACAGGCATTGCACGATGGAATTAATTGATGATTATTAATAATGGTATATCATGCAAGGGACATACTCGATAACGAGGGGGCAGCCATCATATATTCAAATATATATATATATATATATGTGTGTGTATATATATGCATATAGATGTGTATATATATATATGTATACATATGTGTATATATATATATGTATACATATGTGTGTATATATATATGTTTAAAACCGATAGCGTACAGTCTTCTAAATGTTTTTAATTAAATATACATTGCCAAATATACTATACATACATGCATATATATATATATACATATGTGTGTGTGTGTATATATATATGTTTGTATAGGTCAGGATTTGACCAGTTTAAACTAGTTAGACTATTACCCACTCTACTACCCTAAGTATTGAGTACTTTGGTGCGTTATGGTCCATCTGGTTCCTTACCACAATTCCTTTGTTGTATATATATATATATATTTATATAGTAATAATAATAAAATTGAAGACTAAAATCCAAAGAGGGCTCGATAAGGAAAATATATATCAAATATATAAGAACCATTTCAGAAGATCCCGTTAAGGGTGAAAGCAGCGATTCTTTGCTTAAACTTTAATCTGTTATTTTAATAAATATATATATTTATATATATATATATTTATATATATATATATATATATATATATATATATATATATATATATATATATACATTATATATATATATATATATACATTATATATATATATATATATATACATTATATATATATATACACTATATATATATACACTATATATATACACTATATATATATATACACTATATATATACACTATATATATACACTATATATATACATTATATATATATATATATATATACACTATATATATACATTATATATACATTATATATATATATATATACATTATATATATATATATATATATACATTATATATATATATATATTATATATATATATATATATATATACATTATATATATATATACATTATATATATATATATATACATTATATATATACACTATATACACTATATATAAACTATATATCTGTATTTCAGGCAATCCTCATCTTCAGTATGATTCAGTACAGTGACCTAAAGGTTGGAGGTTATGAATATCCGAAATGGTCAATAGCTATTGGCTGGGTCATCACATCTTTGTCCCTTGCTTGTATACCCCTTGGTATGATTGATGCTGTCTATCAATCAAAAGGGGTCAATCTGTGGGAGGTATGTATTGATTAACCCTCTTTTTGTTTTTTTACTGTTGTTGATTTGTTTGTTTGGTGAAGATATTAACCCTTTAGTATTTAAACTGGCTAAATCCAGCCAGAATTCTATCACCTCTTTCTGTTTAAACCAGCTGTAACTGGCCACTCATACTGATGTTAAGGTATTGTTATCAAAATCTCATAGATTCGATATTATGTGAGGTAAAGCCTTTACTGTGACAATACAATAGTATATATAGAGTAATGTAAATGTTATGTGAGATATTATGTGAGGTAAAGCCTTTACTGTGAAAATACAATAGTATATATAGAGTAATGTAAATGTTATGTGAGATAATATGTGAGGTAAAGTCTTTACTGTGAAAATACAATAGTATATATAGAGTAATGTAAATGTTATGGGAGATATTATGTGAGGTAAAGCCTTTACTGTGACAATACAATAGTATATATAGAGTAATGTAAATGTTATGTGAGATATTATGTGAGGTAAAGCCTTTACTGTGACAATACAATAGTATATATAGAGTAATGTAAATGTTATGTGAGATATTATGTGAGGTAAAGCCTTTACTGTGACAATACAATAGTATATATAGAGTAATGTAAATGTTATGTGAGATATTATGTGAGGTAAAGCCTTTACTGTGACAATACAATAGTATATATAGAGTAATGTAAATGTTATGTGAGGTATTATGTGAGGTAAAGCCTTTACTGTGACAATACAATAGTATATATAGAGTAATGTCAATGTTATGTGAGATATTATGTGAGGTAAAGCCTTTACTGTGACAATACAATAGTATATATAGAGTAATGTAAATGTTATGTGAGATATTATGTGAGGTAAAGCCTTTACTGTGACAATACAATAGTATATATAGAGTAATGTAAATGTTATGTGGGATATTATGTGACGTAAAGCCTTTACTGTGACAATACAATAGTATATATAGAGTAATGTAAATGTTATGTGAGATATTATGTGAGGATGAAAAACTCAGAGCTGTACGGGAGCCTCCCAAAAGTGAGCTCAAAAGTGACACAGAGGAGACTGAGGTTAGCTGGACATGCTCACCGACATCCAGAGTTGAAACTGCACTCAGTGCTCCTGTGGGAGCCCCTACATGGACACACTGGAAGAGGAAGACCAAGGTTAACGTATGTTGATGCCCTAAGGACAGACACGGGTCTCTTGGATACGCGGGACATGGCAGCTATAATGAGGGACAGAGACCGCTGGAGAGAACTCGTCCATGGATCTCGGGAATTTTACCCGCCCTAGATAGATATAGAGTAATGTGTATATATATAGATGTTAAATGATGATGATATATATTATTATATATATACAGTCCACACTGTAAATATGGTTGGTGTTAGGAAGGGCATCCAGCTGTAGAAAACCTTCCAGACACTAGTCCTATATAAGTGAGACCAACCTTGCCTCAAGTAGGACAATTCCCGTCTAAGCCATGCTAGCGTGGAAGATGGACGTTAAACGATGATGATGATATATATATATATATATATATATATATATATATATATATATATATATATAAAAGAATATTAGAAAGATCGAGTATCGAAAAATCGGCGCACGAGTTCACGATAAACAAAATTCGAAATGAGCGGCAGAGGGCTCAATAATTCAGATGAATCAGAGCTATAACTATCGTTAAAATACCGTCACATATAGAACAAGTCTACAATCAACCATACGATAAAAAATCGATAATAGAAGATTCGGGACAAACAGATAAAAAATATCAATAAAACAATACATCAATAATTTAAATGAATGTAAAATCATACCCGGACCCACTAGACAGGTGTTAAATCTAGCTTCATGGGTTTCTGTAAATCCTTAGACTGTACTCTATCAGCTCACATATAAATATAAAAGCCTACTAGAGTAAGAGGAACGGAGTTTACTTTCTCAACGAGCTTTTTTCCTAGCGGAAAAGGGACTAACTACCAGTGAAAAACGCACATGGCATTAGACAAGGGAGATAACCTCTAATATATATATACATATATATAACGTTCTATATATAAAAATAATGTTCTATTTTATTTCATTCTCTCATCTCTCCGTTCCTTCACAGAAATTCCGTAACTCCTTAAAGTCTCCGATGTGTGATGAGAGTACCTCCGTGGAGCTGTGTAACAGT
>OZ024764.1:17238321-17243321 GCA_964016885.1 Eledone cirrhosa | reverse complement strand
TAGACAAGACCATACCAGCCCTCACTGTGCTAGACAAGACCATACCAGCCCTCACTGCTCTCGACAAGGCCATACCTGCCCTCACTGTGCTAGACAAGACCATACCAGCCCTCACTGCTCTCGACAAGGCCATACCTGCCCTCACTGTGCTAGACAAGACCATACCAGCCCTCACTGTGCTAGACAAAGCCATACCAGCCCTCACTGTGACAAGACCATACCAGCCCTCACTGCTCTAGACAAGACCATACCAGCCCTCACTGCTCTCGACAAGGCCATACCTGCCCTCACTGTGCTAGACAAGACCATACCAGCCTTCACTGCTCTCGACAAGGCCATACCTGCCCTCACTGTGCTAGACAAGACCATACCAGCCCTCACTGTGCTAGACAAGACCATACCAGCCCTCACTGTGCTAGACAAAGCCATACCAGCCCTCACTGTGCTAGACAAAGCCATACCAGCCCTCACTGTGACAAGACCATACCAGCCCTCACTGCTCTAGACAAGACCATACCAGCCCTCACTGTGCTAGACAAGGCCATACCAGCCCTCACTGTGCTAGACAAGACCATACCAGCCCTCACTGCTCTCGACAAGGCCATACCTGCCCTCACTGTGCTAGACAAGACCATACCAGCCTTCACTGCTCTCGACAAGGCCATACCTGCCCTCACTGTGCTAGACAAGACCATACCAGCCCTCACTGTGCTAGACAAGACCATACCAGCCCTCACTGTGCTAGACAAAGCCATACCAGCCCTCACTGTGCTAGACAAGACCATACCAGCCCTCACTGTGCTAGACAAGACTATACCAGCCCTCACTGTGCTAGACAAGACCATACCAGCCTTCACTGCTCTCGACAAGACCATACCAGCCCTCACTGTGCTAGACAAGACCATACCAGCCCTCACTGCTCTCGACAAGGCCATACCTGCCCTCACTGTGCTAGACAAGACCATACCAGCCCTCACTGTGCTAGACAAAGCCATACCAGCCCTCACTGTGCTAGACAAAGCCATACCAGCCCTCACTGTGACAAGACCATACCAGCCCTCACTGCTCTAGACAAGACCATACCAGCCCTCACTGTGCTAGACAAGGCCATACCAGCCCTCACTGTGCTAGACAAGACCATACCAGCCCTCACTGTGCTAGACAAGACCATACCAGCCCTCACTGCTCTCGACAAGACCATACCAGCCCTCACTGCTCTAGACAAGACCATACCAGCCCTCACTGCTCTCGACAAGGCCATACCTGCCCTCACTGTGCTAGACAAGACCATACCAGCCCTCACTGCTCTAGACAAGACCATACCAGCCCTCACTGCTCTCGACAAGGCCATACCTGCCCTCACTGTGCTAGACAAGACCATACCAGCCCTCACTGCTCTCGACAAGGCCATACCTGCCCTCACTGTGCTAGACAAGACCATACCAGCCCTCACTGTGCTAGACAAGACCATACCAGCCTTCACTGCTCTCGACAAGGCCATACCTGCCCTCACTGTGCTAGACAAGACCATACCAGCCCTCACTGTGCTAGACAAGACCATACCAGCCCTCACTGCTCTAGACAAGACCATACTAGCCCTCACTGCTCTTGACATGGCCTTACCAGCCCATCGTCTCGTGTGAAGCTAATTCAACCAGAGATTCACACCTTACACCTGCCAGGTGTGTTTTACACAAAACAGTAAAATTTAAAAAAAATTAATTAGTAAGAAATAACAAACAAACAAATAAAACAATGTAAAATTTTATTTTTCAGAATAATTTTTTTTTTAAATATGTTTTTTTTTTTATAATTTAAAATTTTGGGGCTTTTACAAATTTATGTTAAAAAAAAAATAATAATACGAAACATAAAATGAATGAAGAGGCAGGCAGGTAAAAATATAAATAGATGTATACCTTGTTTTGGAAAGGCAGGTGTTATATTAATAAGAGGGCGGAGAAGGAAGTGCTACCTGTTTGTTGAAAGGTGGGTGAGAGAGGTGAGTATGGTCCGTATGAAGGGCCTACCTTAATTGAGCATACACCTGTAGATTGGAGTAGAAAAAACTGAAAGAGGGCACTAAACCCTAGCGGACAGGGTGACTGTGGCTTTTGTGGGGTTTCTACACAAGTGACCCTTAAAGTCTCCTCACCTTTGGGGGAAGTTGTTAGGTTTTAAATGTTTAATTTCTTAGTCTCTGTTATAAATTCTATTTTCCACACAAATAAACCCCACCCCACACTCTATTGTACTGTACCATCCTTACTGTTTCCTTAATGTGAACCCTGTGGGGCTAATAAAGAAACAGGCAGCCATGCTCTGTAGCCAGCATAGAGTTACGGCCCTTTATGATCTGAGTTCAAATCCCGCCGAGGTTAACTTTGCCATTCATCCTTACAGGGTCGATAAAATAAAACACCAGTAATACACTGGGGTAATTGCTGGCCTTGTGCCAAAAGTAGAAATAATTATTATTAAATATAATATATAATAATAATAATATATAATTGTTTCTAAATTTGGCACAAGGCCAGCAATTACCCCAGTGTATTACTGGTGTTTTATTTTATCGACCCTGTAAGGATGAATGGCAAAGTTAACCTCGGCGGGATTTGAACTCAGATCATAAAGGGCCGTAACTCTATGCTGCAAAGCATGGCGTCTGACACACTACTGATACTGCCAATCCACCTCCCTCTTATACCACTCTTATAATAATAACACCAAAAGCTTAGCACTGCATGTGTCCAAGGCACACAGCGCCGTGCTCACTTTTTACAATGATAGCATGCAATGAATGTAGTAATAATAATAATAATAATAATAATAATAATAATAATAATAATAATAAATTTATGAAAGCAGAAATGATCTTTACAACAATATGTATCTTAGACATACATACATAATATATATATATATGTATATATATATATATATATATATATACATGGCAGCGATAATGAAGGACAGAGACTGTTGGAGAGAACTCCTCCAGGGAACTCGAGAATTTTACCCGCCCTAGATAGATAAATGCATATATATATATATATATACACATACATACATATATATTTATATATATACACATACATACATATATATATATATACACACACACATATATATATATATATATACACATACATACATATATATATATATATATACACACATATATATTTATATATATACACACACATGTATATATATATACACACATATAATATATATATATATACACATAATATATATACACATATAGCACTGCTAGATACTGTACACACATTACATAGAGAACCCCAGGACTTACATATAAACACAACATACAGAAGATAGCACTACCAGGTACTGTATTACATAGAGCATGTCAAACATACAGGCCGAGGGCCACATACAGCCCTTTACAAACACACCAGTGACCTGAGGGCCATATACAGCTCTTTACAAACACACCAGTGGCCTGAGGGCCACATACAGCCCTTTATAAGCACACCAGTGACCTGAGGGCCATATACAGCCCTTTATAAGCACACCAGTGACCTGAGGGCCATATACAGCCCTTTATAAGCACACCAGTGACCTGAGGGCCATATACAGCCCTTTATAAGCACACCAGTGGCCTGGAGGCCATATACAGCCCTTTATAAGCACACCAGTGGCCTGGGGGCCATATACAGCTCTTTACAAACACACCAGTGGCCTGAGGGCCACATACAACCCTTTATAAGCACACCAGTGACCTGAGGGCCATATACAGCCCTTTATAAGCACACCAGTGACCTGAGGGCCATATACAGCCCTTTACAAACACACCAGTGGCCTGGGGGGCCACATACAGCCCTTTACAAACACACCAGTGGCCTGAGGGCCACATACAGCCCTTTACAAACACACCAGTGGCCTGGGGGCCACATACAACCCTTTATAAGCACACCAGTGGCCTGAGGGCCATATACAGCCCTTTATAAGCACACCAGTGGCCTGGGGGTCATATACAGCCCTTTATAAGCACACCAGCGGCCCGAGGGTCATATACAACCCTTTATAAGCACACCAGTGGCCTGGGGGCCATATACAGCCCTTTATAAGCACACCAGTGGCCTGGGGGCCATATACAGCCCTTTATAAGCACACCAGTGGCCTGGAGGTCATATACAGCCCTTTATAAGCACACCAGTGGCCTGGGGGCCATATACAGCCCTTTATAAGCACACACACCAGTGGCCTGGAGGCCATATACAGCCCTTTATAAGCACACCAGTGGCCTGGGGGCCATATACAGCCCTTTATAAGCACACCAGTGGCCTGGGGGCCATATACAGCCCTTTATAAGCACACCAGTGGCCTGGGGGCCATATACAGCCCTTTATAAGCACACCAGTGGCCTGGAGGCCATATACAGCCCTTTATAAGCACACCAGTGGCCTGGGGGCCATATACAGCCCTTTATAAGCACACCAGTGGCCTGGGGGCCATATACAGCCCTTTATAAGCACACCAGTGGCCTGGGGGCCATATACAGCCCTTTATAAGCACACCAGTGGCCTGGGGGGCCATATACAGCCCTTTATAAGCACACCAGTGGCCTGGGGGCCATATACAGCCCTTTATAAGCACACCAGTGGCCTGGGGGCCATATACAGCCCTTTATAAGCACACCAGTGGCCTGAGGGCCATATACAGCCCTTTATAAGCACACCAGTGGCCTGGGGGCCATATACAGCCCTTTATAAGCACACCAGTGGCCTGGGGGCCATATACAGCCCTTTATAAGCACACCAGTGGCCTGGGGGCCATATACAGCCCTTTATAAGCACACCAGTGGCCTGAGGGCCATATACAGCCCTTTATAAGCACACCAGTGGCCTGGGGGCCATATACAGCCCTTTATAAGCACACCAGTGGCCTGGGGGGCCATATACAGCCCTTTATAAGCACACCAGTGGCCTGGGGGCCATATACAGCCCTTTATAAGCACACCAGTGGCCTGGGGG
>OZ024764.1:17230821-17233321 GCA_964016885.1 Eledone cirrhosa | reverse complement strand
GAAAGAGTGTGTATGTGTGTGTGTGTCAGAAAGTGTGTGTGTGTGTGAGAAAGAGAGTGTGTGTGTGTGCGAGAGAGAATGTATATGATAGATGCTCTATCAAGTTATAAATTGATAGAGCATCTAGCCCCATATTTACACCCCCCCCTCCCACGCGCACACACACACACACGCTTACACCTCCACTTATTCTCTCTCATACACACACAAAGACCAGTTCTAACACGAGATAACATCTATCCCCCACATTTACGTATAGACATATCCTCTCACACTCACACACACACTCACATACTTACACCTCCACTTATTCTCTCTCATACACACACAATGACCAGTTCTAACACGAGACACACTCACATACTTACACCTTCACGCATTCTCCCACACACTTAAACAGGCATGTACAAAAATCAAACAAAAAAAAAAAACCCTTTTAAAGGGAGACTACTCTTTATCCACCTAACCTTAACTCTTTGACATTAGAGATAGAACAGATACTCTATACCATTTCCTGTCAGCATGACTGGCAAGCTATTTAGAATGCTGGTTTAACCACTTTACTTCCCTCCGAAGAAGAGATATTATCTCGAAAATTAAGCACATTTAAATAAATCTAAGGTAAAAGACTAATTGTCAACAATATCTTTTGCATTTGCATTCTTTATTCTATGTCCATACCTGCATTGTTTTGGCTTTATTATACATATACAAACTTTATATATATATATATATATATATGGAGGCACATGGCTTAGTGGTTAGATCATTGGCCTTGCAATCGAAAGGTTGTGAGTTCAATTCTCAGACCGGGTGATGTGTTGTCTCCTTGAGCAAGACACTTTATTTCACATTGCTCCAGTTTACTCAGCTGTAGAAATGAGATGATAGGGACTGGGGTCCATATCACTCCACTGCAAAGTGGTCATGGAGGTGCCACGGCAAAAAAGCACCCAGCACTCACTGTAAATGAGGTTGGTGTTAGGAAGGGCATCCAGCTGTAGAAATCAAGCCAGAATCAGTTCCCGTCCCACCCTTGCAAGCAGGGAAAAAGTGGACGTAAAATGATGATGATACATATATGCAAAAGTTCTATTTAAATTGTTGGGATACAACAAGCAAATATTTTTATAACTGATATAAAGCACTCGACAAGTTTTTGGAATAAACATACGATATATTAACAAATGGAAACTATATTTATAAAACCATATCTATTTTATTATACATATTTCAAGGACACCATGTTAAATTATGGTATGCTTTCATCAGACAAAATACAATATATACCAGTTTTATAAATAAATTTTAAGTAACGGTTGCATTTTGAAAGGGTATGTTAAAATTTATTTATAAAACTGTATTTTGTCTGATGAAAGCACACCATAATTTAACATGGTATCCTTGAAATATGTATAATAAAATAGATATGGTTTTATAAATATAGTTTCCATTTGTTAATATCGTATATATATATACATATATATATGTATGTATATATATATATATATATATATATATATATATATATATATGGTGTTCTAGGAGATTACAGTTAATGTTGTTGATGATGATGATGATGATGGTGGAAGATTACTCACCATCAAGTGAGCAACACGAAATCTCAACGTTCTGAGTACAGGAAATCCAAGAACGATAACTCTTGTTTATTATGTACTAGTTACCTCCCTTGAAAATTCTACTAATCCTGCAGTTATTACCAGCTTTATCATCGCTATTATAGTAACTATGTATATATACATATATAGTGAAAAGTTGAACGGGAATAAAACAGAGAGGCAGTACGAACAAAGGTTTATTAGTTTCACGCTCTTGAGAGTAGGGTGGTGGTGGGGATATATATAGGAACGAGTAGGACCCCGACGGCTGAGCTCAAGCCGTCGAAACGGCTTGAGCTCAGCCGTCGGGGTCCTACTCGTTCCTATTACCCACTCTACTACCCTAAGTATTGAGTACTTTGGTGCGTTATGGTCCATCTGGTTCCTTACCACATTTCCTTCGTTATATATATATATATATATATATTGAAGTTTCCGTTGAAAATTGAAAAAGTCAGAGGAATGAAGAGTGCTCTATGTAAGTTACAGAGCTAAATATTTAATGTATAATAAACAATACAGTATAATTATCTCATTACTAGAGGTTTCCCGAATAAGACGAATACAAGAAACGTCCGCATTCGTTCATCAGACAAGGCGATATATATATATATATATATATATATATATATATATATATATATATATATATAAGTGGAAGCTTAGTAAAATCGAAGCTTTGGCTGAGGGCAAGCAAAGTCGACCTACAATAGGAATGAGTTAGCAAAGCACTCAATAAGTAGGTAGGTCGTTAGAGTAATAACATACGTTTAAATAGCTGGACAAATTGAACATTATGGTAGGCAAAACCTAACACACAATACCAAAGTAACGAAAGAAGTAATAGGTTATATATAATAATAATAATAATAATAATTGTT
>OZ024764.1:17208321-17210821 GCA_964016885.1 Eledone cirrhosa | reverse complement strand
CCATGTCTGGAGAGTTTTGGTAAGCTAAGAACGGACACCCAGTAATTGTACACACACATACACACACACAGACACTGTCACATCCACACACACACAGACATACACACACACACACACTGTCACACTCACACAGGGACACTGTCACACATACACAGGCACTGTCACATACACACACACACAGACATACACACACTCACACACACACAGACACACTATCACAGACACATACATACACACACATACACTGTCACACACTCACAGTCAGTCACATACATACACAGTCACACACACACACACTATCACAGAGAGACATATAATCAAACACACAGACACAACCTCACGCATACACTCATATACATATATATATATATACACATACATACTCGTGTGTATATATATATATATATACACTTGTGTGTGTATATATATATACAGTCATACATACATACAAACATAAACATTAGTATGCATACACATACAAATAAATACAGAGGTATATATATACACACACACACACATAGAGAAAGGTATATATATACACACACACACACACACATAGAGAGAGGTATATATATACACACACACACACACACACATAGAGAGAGGTATATATATACACACACACACACACATAGAGAGGTATATATACACACACACACATAGAGAGAGGTATACACAAACACACTCACAAACCCACTCAAATAAACACATACACACACACATACTACACAAGGACACATACACAGAGACACACACACATACATTTACAAGGACACACACACGGAGTGTGCGACAGTGAGACACACACAAACACACACAGTGTGTGGCAGTGAGACATACACAAACACAGACACACACATATATACCACACAAGGACACAAACACACACACACACACAGTGTGCGACAGTGAGACACACACAAACACACACAGTGTGTGTGTATGTATATGACACACACACAAATAAACACATATATATATATATATGTATATATCTGTGTGTGCACTCAATAACACTGATACTCACACACTGAAGACTTTACAGGTAATTATAGGCTGTTCTCACCTATTTCTTTCTCTCACACATAGATACTACATTTATCTATCTCTATATCTATCTATCTATCTCTATATCTACCTATCTATCTATCTACCTATATCTATCTATCTATCTCTATATCTATCTATCTATATCTATCTACCTATATCTATCTCTATATCTATCTATCTATATCTATCTACCTATACCTATCTCTATATCTATCTATCTATCTCTATATCTACCTATCTCTATATCTATCTACCTATCTACCTATCTACCTATCTCTATATCTATCTACCTATCTCTACCTATCTATCTATCTATCTATCTATCTCTATATCTACCTATCTCTATATCTATCTATCTATCTCTATATCTACCTATCTACCTATATCTATCTACCTATCTATTTATCTATCTATCTATTGTACTTGTCCCACTTTTGATGCCCTGGTGGCAAATAAAAGAAACATATCTATTTATCTATCTATCTATCTCTATCTATCTACCTATCTCTATATCTATCTAAGGCAGTAACCAACAGTACAGCAAGTCCCAACAAGGCAGTAACCAACAATACAGCAAGTCCCAACAAGGCAGTAACCAACAGTACAGCAAGTCCCAACAAGGCAGTAACCAACAGTACAGCAAGTCCCAACAAGGCAGTTGGGCGCCTGGCACACTGAGTGTGCCCAGGCGCTCACCGCCCTCTGGCAGGCGGATCCGGTTATCAGTGGAGACTCCACCGCAACATTCTATAGAGGGCTGGTACGCAGCAGGTGCGACGACGCCCTCGGAGAAGCCCTAGACATGGAGGAGGACGAACTGGCCAGCCTGTTCGGTAGGACATTCAGCCCGGGACCTATGGACAACTTCCAGAAGTCCCTGGCCTGGCAGTGCTACCGAGGGGCTTTACCCGTTCGAGAAAGGCTCTACAGACACGGGCGCCCGGGTAGGGACCCCGCCAAAAAGATCTGTCCCAGATGCGTGTGCGACGAGGAAACCGTTGCACACGCATTAGTACACTGCTCGGGCGTAGCGGATCTGTGGGGCTATGTCGAACAACTGCTGTCAAGGGTGGGACCGATCCGGTTGACCACCGAGTCTATTGTAATGATCAAGCCGCCTCCCCCCTTCAAAGATGAAGCAGAGGCGGTGTTTCTGTGCGTAATAGCCATGGCGAAAGAGGTTGTATGGTGGACGCGTCTGAAAGGACTGAGGTCGGGCGCCTTTCTCTCTGGCCAACAACTGGTCCGTTTCTTCCGATATCATTTCGGAAGAAGGATCAGGATGGAGAGAGAGGTGCTGCACCCCAGTCGTTTCTATGAAAGATGGGTGAAAGTGGCGAGAATGGCCCGTGTGAATGGGCCTTCACTCTACATCAGACTATAGGTGAGGAAGATGAAAGACCAAGGGAGCACCCCTTCTCTGTGCTCCTGAGGAGAAGGGTTGCACACT
>OZ024764.1:17195821-17203321 GCA_964016885.1 Eledone cirrhosa | reverse complement strand
TTTTGTATATATATATATGTTATATATATTTGTGTAAAGAGATGTACTTTTATTATATAATAACAAATATATAATATTACATAGAAATACATATATATAATCAGTTAATTATTGTTAGGAACCTTATATATATATTATACTAAAATATATGGTCAAAGCGAGAGAAAAACCCCTTTAATTCAACACTGTTGATCTGTAATACACCTCACATCTTCAGGGTTCAAACGGAAGTTGTTGAGGCAAGTCAACACATTGACAGCATTAGTGTGGATGATGGCGAGGCTAAGGTGCTGAAACAACCAACTACCATTACTAAGAACATCACCAGATACTTCGGTAAGCTTGTGGAATAGCGAGGCTAAGGCGCTGATACAACCAAGTACTCTCACGGGAATCACCAGATAGCTCGGTAAGGCCGGTTGATGGCGAGGCTAAGGCGTTGAAACAACCAAGTACTCTCACCAAGAGCGTCACCAAATATCTCAGTAAGTTTCTTATGATATTGAATTTTAAATCCTCTGCTTCCCGAACCGCCCTTAACAACAGGATATATTAACTGTCGGTAACTTAATCTTCCAGCTTCTACACCTGAGAACTGTAAAGTGCATAGAGCTTTTCTCATCTTACCAAAGAAAATAGTCAAGTACTACACTATAATCACACATCATCATCATCGTTTAACATCTGTTTAACCTTTTAGCATTTAAACCGGCTGTAACCGGCCAGAATTCTCTCACCTCTTTCTGTTCAAACTGGCCGTAACTGGCCACTCATACTGATATTAAGGTATTGTTCTCAAAATAAATAACATCAAAATCTCGTAGATTCGATATTATGTGAGGTAAAGCCTTTACTGTGAAAATACAATAGTATATATAGAGTAATGTAAATGTTATGTGAGATATTATGTGAGGTAAAGCCTTTACTGTGACAATACAATAGTATATATAGAGTAATGTAAATGTTATGTGAGATATTATGTGAGGTAAAGCCTTTACTGTGAAAATACAATAGTATATATAGAGTAATGTAAATGTTATGTGAGATATTATGTGAGGTAAAGCCTTTACTGTGAAAATACAATAGTATATATAGAGTAATGTAAATGTTATGTGAGATATTATGTGAGGTAAAGCCTTTACTGTGACAATACAATAGTATATATAGAGTAATGTAAATGTTATGTGCGATATTATGTGAGGTAAAGCCTTTACTGTGACAATACAATAGTATATATAGAGTAATGTAAATGTTATGTGAGGTAAAGCCTTTACTGTGACAATACAATAGTATATATAGAGTAATGTAGATGTTATGTGAGATATTATGTGAGGTAAAGCTTTTACCACAAAAATACAATAGTATATATAGAGTAAATACTAAAGGGTTAAACGACTCCTCTCCCCCAAATTGCTGGCCTTGTGCCTAAAGTAGAAACAATTATTATTACCATCATCATCATTGTCATCATATTTCTACAGGGTGCGGTGTAAAATGGCGCGAGAAGTTGAACTTGATCAATTCCGATCTCAGTGGAAGAAAGAACTGGGGTCACAGAACGACTCCCTGCACTACCCAAATGTGGCCCTCAGAGAGGATAAGGGATCAGGTATGTTGAAGATTATCTAACAAGGTGTGTCTTTTGTGCAGGTGTGTGGCTTAAGGGGTGCATAAATAGGCTGGTGACAGGTGACTTTACAGAGTGTACCCTTGTGACGTTAAACTCCACCATTTGCAGACTGCTCATCAACATGTGATACCTCTCTCCTCAAAGTTCGATCACCAACAGCAGAGTTTAAAGAGCAAAGATCAAGTCCAGTCCATAAGTTGACATTGTCAAGCCATCATTTTGGCTGCCAGCCTTGGCTTCTCTTACCAGCCAACCTTCCTCCCGGGAATATATAATACCTTTTGATCACCAACAGCAGAGTTTAAAGAGCAAAGATCAAGTCCAGTCCATAAGTTGACATTGTCAAGCCATCATTTTGGCTGCCGGCCTCTGCTTCTCTTACCAGCCAACCTTCCTTCCAGGCATAACCTACTCACACCACAAGTTGATCTTCGACTTTTTGTACTGGGTGCATTTTATTATCACACCAGCACTTGCGAGGTTGTCATGTCTTTGGCACAACTGAAGGGTCCGCATGACCCTTTGTTTAAAGGCTTTCTATGGATTGGAGCTTTTCCTATCACTAACCAAATTTACAGAGTGTACTGGGTGTATTTATCCATGTAAATCACCAACACTAGAGAGGTTGTTATATCTTTGATACAACTAAAGAGTCCTCACAACCCTTTGTTTAGCAGGTTTTCTATGGCTGGATACCCTTCTTTTCCTATCACCAACCACTTTACAGAGTGTACTCGGTGTATTTAATGAGTAAATCACCAACATAGAGGGAGTTGTTACATCCTTATTTAGCAGGTTTTCTATGGCTGGGAGTCCTTCCTATCACCAACCACTTTACAGAGTGTACTGGGTGTATTTATTTTGTAGATGACCAACACTTTTGTTGTTATAGATTCATTTACATACTTTCTTTGTTTTTATATCTTTTCTCATCCTCAGGTCCTTTTGAACCTGGCGAAAAATGTGGGACCTCTTTGGATCATGCAGGGGCTAGCAAAGGGGCTGTTAGGCTGGGCCCTGAAGCAGCATCCCTCCTTTCACAGGTGACGGAGAATGTGACCGACGTGGTGTACGAGCCCTTTGTGATAGTTGGTCGCCTTTTAATGGAGGGGTCATGCCCTTCCAGCCTCAGTCCGAAATCCTCGTCTAGACTGAACTCAGGCCCCATCACAGACACACACACGGACAAACACACGATAGCTGCCAAGCGATCCTACTTCGATTCTGGGTCAGAGTGCAACAGTTGCGGTGGTGAGCCTCGGAGATTGGACAAAAAAAAAATGAAGATGGCCAGGGGCAAAGACGAGGGAAAGAGAAGAGAAAGTTTCATTGATTCCCTTGTGGCAGATTTGGTAAGTGTTAGCTACTGTTTTTCTTCATTATTTGATGTCTATTTTCCACACTAGCATGGGTTAGAGAGGTTGTCCTATTTGAGGCAAGTTGGGTCAGGTGACTGTGTCTTACTCATATAGAACTGACCCTGGCTTGGTCTCTACGGCTGGATGCCCTTCCTAACACCAACCACATTTACAGTGTGGACTGGGAGCCTTTTTACCGTGTCTCCTACACAACCACCTTACAGTGTGGACTGGGTGCTTTTTGTCATGACACCTAGCACATATCATCATCATCATCATCATCATCATTTTACGTCCGCTTTTCCCTGCTTGCAAGGGTGGGACGGGTCTTATTCAGCACAGCATCTCTCCACTCGTCACGGTCCCTCGTCATCTCCACCGTGAGCTTCAATGATCTGAGGTCTGTTCTCACCACCTCCGCCCATGTTTTCCGTGGTCTACCTCTACCACGTCTTCCTTCAACTGGCATTTCCTGGCACTTCTTCACCCATTGGTCATCCTCCATGCGCATCACATGTCCATACCACCTCAGTCTCCTCTCCCGTACACTACATTCTATCCCTCTCAACACATTTATGCTAGGTCGTTCACGCACATTTACACTGCACATCCAACGGAGCATGCTTGCCTCATTTCTCTCCAGCCGTCGCATATCCTCTGCAGTTGCTGCCCATGTCTCACTACCATGCAGCATCGCGCTCCTCACACAGGCATCATACAACCGGCCTTTCGTACGCAGGGAGAAACCCTTCTTCGTCAACAGAGGAAGCAGCTCCCTAAACTTCTTCCAACCCGTCCTTATTCTAGATACTATGGCCTCGGAACACCCTCCTCCCATGCTAATCTGATCTCCTAGGTACCGGAAGCTATATATATATAGCATATATATATATATAGCATATATATATATATATAGCATATATATATATATGTATATATGCTGGGTTAGGTCAGATCTAGCTGTCGAAATGGCCGGAGCTCAGCCTTCAGGGTCCTGACTCTTTACCTATATATATATATATATATATATATATATATATATATATATATATATACATATATATGTATATATAACATTATATATGTATATATAACATTACCGGTTATCTCAAATTAAATTATGAAATTTCAACAGAAATATTTAATTAATTAATTAATTAAATTTTCTTTTAACCAACTTTGTCTCACCTAGGATGAAATTAACGAGATTCCATTCTTTGAAATCTCGTTAGCACGAGAATTGGCCCTTAAGATTTTCCAGTATCTGGACCTGAAAGATTTATGTAGTTGTGCACAGGTAAGGGACCTCCATCTTTCACCTTTTTCTTTGCACTTTTCACCTGTTTGTGTGTGTGTGTGTGTATATATGTGTTTAATTGTGTGTGTGAGTGTATGTTTGTGTGTATGTCTGTATGTATGTATGTGTTTATCTGTGACTGTCTCTGTGTATGTGTGCTCAAGACTAAACCATTTCCTACTATATCAAGCGTTAAACTAATATATTTCTTCATTGTACTGTGTTGTTTGTTTTGTTGTTTCTGTTTACTTTTGGCACATATATATATATATGTATATATATATATATATATAAATATATACATATATATATATTTATATATATGTATGTATGTATATATTTTATATATATATATATATATATATAATATATATATGTACATATATATACATATATATATATTTATATATATATATGTATATATATATGTATGTATGTGTATATATATATATATATATATATATATATATATGTACATATAATATATATATATATATACATACATATATATATATATAGTGAACCCTTTTCTTCTGTGTAGGTGAGCAAGAGTTGGCAGAGTTTGTCTGAGGACAACTGGTTATGGTACCATGTTTATTGTCAACGAGAAAGGAACAGGGTTCAGGCTCAAGCCCTAGTGACACCCCCACGACCCCTCATTGAAGAGGACAGCTGGAAATCAGTTGTGAAAGAGGACCTTGAGAGGCAGAAGATGTTGATTAACAACTGGAAGGTAATAATACTTGTTTCTACTTTATTTTATCTACCCCATAAGGTCGACATGTGGTTAGAATGTCTGAAAAAATATATAATAATATTTTAAAAATATAAGATAATATTTTAAAACTATGTAATAATATTTTTAATATATAGAGTAATATTTCAAAAATATATAATATTTTAAAAATATATAATAATATTTTAAAGATATATAATAATATTTTAAAAATATATAATAGTATTTTTAAAATATATAGTAATATTTTAAAAATATATAATAATATTTAGAAAATATAAGATAATATTTTTAAAATATATAATAATATTTTAAAACTATGTAATAATATTTTTAATATATATAGTAATATTTTTAAAATATATAATAATATTTTAAAACTATGTAATAATATTTTTAATATATATAGTAATATTTTTAAAATATATAATAATATTTTAAAACTATGTAATAATATTTTTAATATATATAGTAATATTTTTAAAATATATAATAATATTTTAAAACTATGTAATAATATTTTTAATATATATAGTAATATTTTTAAAATATATAATAATATTTTAAAACTATGTAATAATATTTTTAATATATATAGTAATATTTTTAAAATATATAATAATATTTTAAAACTATGTAATAATATTTTTAATATATATAGTAATATTTTTAAAATATATAATAATATTTTAAAACTATGTAATAATATTTTTAATATATATAGTAATATTTTTAAAATATATAATAATATTTTAAAACTATGTAATAATATTTTTAATATATATAGTAATATTTTTAAAATATATAATAATATTTTAAAACTATGTAATAATATTTTTAATATATATAGTAATATTTTTAAAATATATAATAATATTTTAAAGATATATAATAATATTTTAAAGATATATAATAATATTTTAAAAATATATAATAATATTTAAAATAGATAATAACATTTTCTCTTCATCTAGGTGCGACTGGGCAGAGTAAGGTCATTGCAGTATGTACAAGGAGGAGTTTTGTCAGCTGCCTCTTATCACAGGGACATCCTCGTAGCAGGGTAAGGAAGCTGATACAGTGTTGTTGTTTAACTCTAGGTTGGTGCTGTATCCTGTAGACCTATGATCAAAGATGTTCCAGTTGTGACCATCCTGTCTTATATACAGACACAGTGTATCTAGGACTACATTATCTAATGTGTCCTGTCTTATATACAGACACAGTGTATCTAGGACTACATTATCTAATGTGTCCTGTCTTATATACAGACACAGTGTATCTAGGACTACATTATCTAATGTGTCCTGTCTTATATACAGACACAGTGTATCTAGGACTACATTATCTAATGTGTCCTGTCTTATATACAGACACAGTCTACCTAGGACTACACTATCTAATGTGTCCTGTCTTATATACAGACACAGTCTACCTAGGACTACATTATCTAATGTGTCCTGTCTTATATACAGACACAGTCTATCTAGGACTACATTATCTAATGTGTCCTGTCTTATATACAGACACAGTCTATCTAGGACTACATTATCTAATGTGTCCTGTCTTATATACAGACACAGTGTATCTAGGACTACATTATCTAATGTGTCCTGTCTTATATACAGACACAGTGTATCTAGGACTACATTATCTAATGTGTCCTGTCTTATATACAGACACAGTCTACCTAGGACTACATTATCTAATGTGTCCTGTCTTATATACAGACACAGTCTATCTAGGACTACATTATCTAATGTGTCCTGTCTTATATACAGACACAGTCTATCTAGGACTACATTATCTAATGTGTCCTGTCTTATATACAGACACAGTGTATCTAGGACTACATTATCTAATGTGTCCTGTCTTATATACAGACACAGTGTATCTAGGACTACATTATCTAATGTGTCCTGTCTTATATACAGACACAGTCTACCTAGGACTACATTGTCTAATGTGTCCTGTCTTATATACAGACACAGTGTATCTAGGACTACATTATCTAATGTGTCCTGTCTTATATACAGACACAGTGTATCTAGGACTACATTATCTAATGTGTCCTGTCTTATATACAGACACAGTGTACCTAGGACTACATTATCTAATGTGTCCTGTCTTATATACAGACACAGTCTACCTAGGACTACATTGTCTAATGTGTCCTGTCTTATATACAGACACAGTGTACCTAGGACTACATTATCTAATGTGTCCTGTCTTATATACAGACACAGTGTATCTAGGACTACATTGTCTAATGTGTCCTGTCTTATATACAGACACAGTGTACCTAGGACTACATTATCTAATGTGTCCTGTCTTATATACAGACAGAGTGTACCTAGGACTACATTATCTAATGTGTCCTGTCTTATATACAGACACAGTGTATCTAGGACTACATTATCTAATGTGTCCTGTCTTATATACAGACACAGTGTATCTAGGACTACATTATCTAATGTGT
>OZ024764.1:17188321-17190821 GCA_964016885.1 Eledone cirrhosa | reverse complement strand
CCCTAAAGTCTGGCATAAGTATTGTTGGTCATCTTCGGTCAAGTTAGGACCAGTTGTTTAAAGAGATGCGATGACCAGCATTCTCTGGCTCAAGCACTGTCGGTCAAGCTACAGCCAATTTAAAAACTTGCAGTGACCTCTAAGGTCTGGATCAAACACTGGCTCAAGCACTTCCGGACATCTGTCGGTCAAGCTACGACCAACTTCAATAGATATGGCCACAGTATCAACACCCTTCGACATCTCGACAGTGTAAGCTGGACGAGAGAAAACATCGGTTTAAATAGATGCGATGACCAGCAGACACTGGCTCAAGCAATGCTGGTCATCAGTCGATCAAGCTTTGACCAGTTGTTTAAAGAGATGTAATGACCTCTAAGGCCTGGCTCAAGCTATGACCAGCTCCATGGATATGTCTATAGTATCAACTAGACTGTGAAGACTGGACGACAAAAGTCCTGGGTTTAAATTGATACAATGACCACCAAGGTCTGGAACAAATACTGCCAGGCATCTATTGGTCAAGTTAGGACCAGATGTTTAAAGAGATGACCAGCAGGCCTTGGGTCAAGCTCTGTCGGTCAAGGTTTGACCAGTTGCATTGGTATGATTATCATTCTAACTTGGTAACACCTTACGACAGCCTCTGGTCAGTGAAGAGTGGATGAAGAGTTTGAAAATCAGGGTTTAAAACACAAACAAATTTAACCCTTTAGTATTTACATTACTCTATATATACTATTGTATTTTCACAGTAAAGGCTTTACCTCACATAATATCTCACATAACATTTACATTACTCTATATATACTATTGTATTTTCCCAATAAAGGCTTTACCTCACATAATATCTCACATCACATTTACATTACTCTATATATACTATTGTATTGTCACAGTAAAGGCTTTACCACACATAATATCTCACATAACATTTACATTACTCTATATATACTATTGTATTTTCACAGTAAAGGCTTTACCTCACATAATATCTCACATAACATTTACATTACTCTATATATACTATTGTATTTTCCCAATAAAGGCTTTACCTCACATAATATCTCACATAACATTTACATTACTCTATATACTATTGTATTTTCCCAATAAAGGCTTTACCTCACATAATATCTCACATAACATTTACATTACTCTATATATACTATTGTATTTTCACAGTAAAGGCTTTACCTCACATAATATCTCACATAACATTTACATTACTCTATATATACTATTGTATTGTCACAGTAAAGGCTTTACCTCACATAATATTTATTTTGAGAACAATACTTTAACATCAGTATGAGTGGCCAGTTACAGCTGGTTTGAACAGAAAGAGGTGAGAGAAATCTGGCCA
Organism: Eledone cirrhosa; assembly: GCA_964016885.1. Lineage (NCBI taxonomy): Eukaryota > Metazoa > Mollusca > Cephalopoda > Octopoda > Eledonidae > Eledone > Eledone cirrhosa. The sequence goes on along the minus strand of OZ024764.1, from coordinate 17,189,455 downwards.
TCTACAATGTCCCTGTGTATGATGACATTTAGAAAGGCTTAACCCTTTAGCATTTACATTATTCTATATTTATTGTATGTATATCATGATTCATACATGCACCTTTGATGAGTTGTAGTGCACCTGAGCACTGTACAATAATTTTCATTATATTATTATACATTGTTTATATGTATTGATATAACTCTTATCTGTATAAAAACAATTGTTGAGATTAAAGATAGATTTAATTTAGCAACCTTGGTTTCATTCTGTATTAAATATATCCATGTATGTATGTATGTATATAGAGAGGCAAACTGGTGTTGACCAGTTCTCCTTTTTGGGTAGTATTTTCGATGGTCAGAGAGTGGGATTGGTCAAGTGCAAGACTTTTCCCCACTTGAAAAAAACCTCCAAAGCACAGCCATTGCTTGTTCAGGATCTGTTACACATTTGTGTGGCTGGACATAGCCTAAAAGTGTACCATTTTCTGTAATCTGAAAAGCGATTGCAATACTCTTAGCAGAGTTTGCAGCCATCATATACGTACATACGTGTATATATATATATATATATATATAAATGAAAATAGAGAAATTAATGTGAGCAAGAAGCCAACAGTATTTCATAATATATGTGATATATATATATATACACATCCACTGAAAGTTTCTTAAAACCCTGTATATATATATATATATATATATATATATATATATATATATATATATATATATATACATCCACTGAAAATTCCTTAAAACCCTGTATATATATATACACATCCACTGAAAGTTCCTTAAAACCCTGTATATATATATATATATATATATATATATATATATATATATATAGTTGTGTATAGTGGTAGCTATGGTGCTTCTATAGGCAATATGCCCCAAAATTAGCACTCGATATTCATCAGAGTAGAGTGTAGATATAAAGAAAACGAAAAATCAGTGCTGCATCTGGACTTAGTTTATTGCGTGTTACAATTGTTTCTCCGGCATGTAGCTCGAGTCATGGTCCTTGTATGGATCTGGCTGATTCTACTTCTATATATATATATATATGGATCTGGCTGATTCTACTTCTATATATATATATATATATGGATCTGGCTGATATATATGTATGGATCTAGCTGATTCT
>OZ024764.1:17168321-17180821 GCA_964016885.1 Eledone cirrhosa | reverse complement strand
GCTCTGATACTACAGACATGTGGTTAGAATGTCTGAGGAAAGAATCTCTGGATTGAGAGATCACAGCTCTGATACTACAGACATGTGGTTAGAATGTCTCGGGAAAGAATCTCTGAATTGAGAGATCACAGCTCTGATACTACAGACATGTGGTTAGAATGTCTGAGGAAAGAATCTCTGAATTGAGAGATCACAGCTCTGATACTACAGACATGTGGTTAGAATGTCTGAGGAAAGAATCTCTGGATTGAGAGACCACAGCTCTGATACTACAGACATGTGGTTAGAATGTCTGAGGAAAGAATCTCTGGATTGAGAGATCACAGCTCTGATACTACAGACATGTGGTTAGAATGTCTGAGGAAAGAATCTCTGGATTGAGAGATCACAGCTCTGATACTACAGACATGTGGTTAGAATGTCTGAGGAAAGAATCTCTGGATTGAGAGATCACAGCTCTGATACTACAGACATGTGGTTAGAATGTCTGAGGAAAGAATCTCTGGATTGAGAGATCACAGCTCTGATACTACAGACATGTGGTTAGAATGTCTGAGGAAAGAATCTCTGGGTTGAGAGATCACAGCTCTGATACTACAGACATGTGGTTAGAATGTCTGAGGAAAGAATCTCTGGATTGAGAGATCACAGCTCTGATACTACAGACATGTGGTTAGAATGTCTGAGGAAAGAATCTCTGGATTGAGAGATCACAGCTCTGATACTACAGACATGTGGTTAGAATGTCTGAGGAAAGAATCTCTGGATTGAGAGATCACAGCTCTGATACTACAGACATGTGGTTAGAATGTCTGAGGAAAGAATCTCTGGATTGAGAGATCACAGCTCTGATACTACAGACATGTGGTTAGAATGTCTGAGGAAAGAATCTCTGGATTGAGAGATCACAGCTCTGATACTACAGACATGTGGTTAGAATGTCTGAGGAAAGAATCTCTGGATTGAGAGATCACAGCTCTGATACTACAGACATGTGGTTAGAATGTCTGAGGAAAGAATCTCTGGATTGAGAGATCACAGCTCTGATACTACAGACATGTGGTTAGAATGTCTGAGGAAAGAATCTCTGAATTGAGAGATCACAGCTCTGTTACTACAGACATGTGGTTAGAATGTCTGAGGAAAGAATCTCTGGATTGAGAGATCACAGCTCTGATACTACAGACATGTGGTTAGAATGTCTGAGGAAAGAATCTCTGAATTGAGAGATCACAGCTCTGTTACTACAGACATGTGGTTAGAATGTCTGAGGAAAGAATCTCTGGATTGAGAGATCACAGCTCTGATACTACAGACATGTGGTTAGAATGTCTGAGGAAAGAATCTCTGGATTGAGAGATCACAGCTCTGATACTACAGACATGTGGTTAGAATGTCTGAGGAAAGAATCTCTGAATTGAGAGATCACAGCTCTGATACTACAGACATGTGGTTAGAATGTCTCAGGAAAGAATCTCTGAATTGAGAGATCACAGCTCTGATACTACAGACATGTGGTTAGAATGTCTGAGGAAAGAATCTCTGAATTGAGAGATCACAGCTCTGATACTACAGACATGTGGTTAGAATGTCTGGAGAGATTTAACATGTAAAACCAACTGACAGGAGACCTAGGGATAAACCCTGAACAAGATGGTTGAATAACATCCATGAGCTTGACTGGTCATGCTTGGGGGTCCAGCCAGATGAGATCCAGTTGGAGACAGTTGTTTCTGACAGGATCTTGCAGGGGGGAGTGTTTGAGGACCCTGTCACCACAACCCTCTCAGGAATAAGTGGGCGAAGAAGAAGAAAAAGGATCTAAAATAAATGAAATTATATACACACCAGACGTAGACTTCAAATTCCTTTACTGTAACGACCTCCACTACATCATTGTTTGCCTTCGGGTACTCACCTGTACCCAGGTAAAACCACATTGTCTTGTCTGTACCCTTGGTATTCATAACAACTGGAACGGTCATGTCAAACTTTTTATCTGGAAAGAAGTAATTTAGGTGGTCAGAAACTCCCAGGAAAGCTGGGCACCAGAAGGTCTTCAGAGAAGAAATACCACCTTAACCATCTACATTACTCTATATATACTATTGTATTTTCACAGTAAAGGCTTTACCTCACATAATACCTCACATAACATTTACATTACTCTATATATACTATTGTATTGTCACAGTAAAGGCTTTACCTCACATAATATCTCACATAACATTTACATTACTCTATATATACTATTGTATTGTCACAGTAAAGGCTTTACCTCACATAACATTTACATTACTCTATATATACTATTGTATTGTCACAGTAAAGGCTTTACCACACATAATATCTCACATAACATTTACATTACTCTATATATACTATTGTATTTTCACAGTAAAGGCTTTACCACACATAATATCTCACATAACATTTACATTACTCTATATATACTATTGTATTGTCACAGTAAAGGCTTTACCTCACATAATATCTCACATAACATTTACATTACTCTATATATACTATTGTATTGTCACAGTAAAGGCTTTACCTCACATAACATTTACATTACTCTATATATACTATTGTATTTTCACAGTAAAGGCTTTACCACACATAATATCTCACATAACATTTACATTACTCTATATATACTATTGTATTGTCACAGTAAAGGCTTTACCTCACATAATATCTCACATAACATTTACATTACTCTATATATACTATTGTATTGTCACAGTAAAGGCTTTACCTCACATAACATTTACATTACTCTATATATACTATTGTATTTTCACAGTAAAGGCTTTACCACACATAATATCTCACATAACATTTACATTACTCTATATATACTATTGTATTGTCACAGTAAAGGCTTTACCTCACATAATATCTCACATAACATTTACATTACTCTATATATACTATTGTATTTTCACAGTAAAGGCTTTACCACACATAATATCTCACATAACATTTACATTACTCTATATATACTATTGTATTGTCACAGTAAAGGCTTTACCTCACATAATATCTCACATAACATTTACATTACTCTATATATACTATTGTATTGTCACAGTAAAGGCTTTACCTCACATAATATCTCACATAACATTTACATTACTCTATATATACTATTGTATTTTCACAGTAAAGGCTTTACTTCACATAATATCTCACATAACATTCACATTACTCTATATATACTATTGTATTGTCACAGTAAAGGCTTTACCTCACATAATATCAAGCCTTTGAGATTTTGATATTTATTTTGAGAACAATACCATAACATCAGTATGAGAGGCCAGTTACAGCCAATTTGAACATTATTATATTTTCATGGTAATGTCAGTGAGGACTGGATGCTTTTTGTCATGACACCTACATGACCACATTACAGTGTGGACTGGGTGCTTTTTGTCATGAGACCTACATGACCACTTTACAGTGTGGACTGGGTGTTTTTTGTTGTGACACCTACATGACTACTTTACAGTGTGGGCTGGGTGTTGTTTGTCATGACACCTACATGACCACTTTACAGTGTGAACTGTGTGTTTTTGTCATGAGACCTACATGACTAATTTACAGTGTGGACTGGGTGGTTTTTGTTGTGACACCTACATGACTACTTTACAGTGTGGACTGGGTTTTGTTTGTCATGACACCTAGATGACCACTTTACAGTGTGGACTAGGCGTTTTTTGTCATGACACCTACATGACCACTTTACAGTGTGGACTGGGTGTTTTTTGTCATGACACCTACATGGCTACTTTACAGTGTGGACTGGGCGTTTTTTGTTGTGACAGCTACATGACCATTTTACAGTGTGGACTGGGTACTTTTTGTCATGACACCTACATGACCACTTTACAGTGTGGACTGGGTATTTTTTTTTGTGACAGCAACATGACCATTTTACAGTGTGGACTGGGTGCTTTTTGTCATGACACCGACATGAGCACTTTACAGTGTGGACTGGGTGCTTTTTGTCATGACACCTACATGAGCACTTTACAGTGTGGACTGGGTGCTTTTTGTCATGACACCTACATGAGCACTTTACAGTGTGGACTGGGTGCTTTTTGTCATGACACCGACATGACCACTTTACAGTGTGGACTGGGTGCTTTTTGTCATGACACCTACATGACCACTTTACAGTGTGGACTGGGTGCTTTTTGTCATGAGACCGACATGACCACTTTACAGTGTGGACTGGGTGCTTTTTGTCATGACACCTACATGACCACTTTACAGTGGTTGAAAAAAATTCTAGTATAGTAAAATTGAAATAAAATCAAATAAAGACACATAGAATAATACCATCAACATTAGCTCCATTTATGTAGTAGAAAAGCCTCATGAAGAGTATGTAGTTAGCAAAAATTTTTCTGTTGTACGTGGTTCGAATCCAAGTAGCACCACCTTTGTATTTTCTTAAAACATAATCCTGAAATGATTAACATGCAATATATATATATTTATATATGTATGTATGTATGTATGTGTGTGTGTGTGTATCATCATCATCATCATCATTTCATTTAACGTCCACTTTTTCCCTGCTTGCAAGGGTGGGACGGGAACTGATTCTGGCTTGATTTCTACAGCTGGATGCCCTTCCTAACCACCAACCTCATTTACAGTGAGTGCTGGGTGCTTTTTTGCCGTGGCACCTCCACGACCACTTTGCAGTGGAATGATATGGACCCCAGTCCCTATCATCTCATTTCTACAGCTGAGTAATATGTATATATATATATATATATATATATATATATATAGAGAGAGAGAGAGAGAGAGAGAGAGAGAGAGAGAGAGAGAGAGAGATATGTATATATATACACACATATATATATATATATACATATCTATGTATATATATCCCTCTCTTTATATATATATATACATTTATACATATATATATATATTTAGGGTGTGTGTAAAATACTTATAACTGCATAAGGTTTTGTATTTACATAACCATAAATAGTATAACTAATACTATATATATATATATATATATATAGAGGGAGAGAGAGAGATATGTATATATATATATACACACATATATATATATACATATCTATCTATATATATCCCTCTCTTTATATATATATGTACATTTATACATATATTTATATATAGAGAGAGATAGATAGATATGTATATATATATATATATATATATATATGTGTGTATATATATATATATATTTGTATAAATATATACATATATATTGGATCGTCGAGTATGAAATTTGTAGAAATTTATTTTATTTTCTACAAATTTCATACTTGACCGAATATATGTGTAGAGATATGTACATAGATATATATATATGTCTGTATATAAATATACATTCATATATATATTATAAATATGTATATATATATATACATAAGTCAAAATCAGTTCCCGTCCCACCCTTGCAAGCAGGGAAAAGCGGACATAAAATGATGATGATGATGATATATATATATATGTATGTATGTATAAAATTTCTGTAACTTAGCAGTTTGATATACAAAAGAAGGGAGTGATAAAATGAGTACCAAGCTTTAACAAAAAATCAAAACCACAAAAACGCCCTGGAGTTGATCATCAGATCAGACCCAGGAAACAATGTCTCCATTGGTCTTTCCATTGCTGATACTATCTGTCAGTCACAACTCCTGGCAGAAGAAAGGAGCTGATCATCAGATCAGACCAAGGAAACAATGTCTCCATTGGTCTTTCCATTACTGATACTATCTGTCAGTCACAACTCCTGGCAGAAGAAAGGAGCTGATCATCAGATCAGACCCAGGAAACAATGTGTCCATTGGTCTTTCCATTACTGATACTATCTGTCAGTTACAACTCCTGGCAGAAGAAAGGAGCTGATCATCAGATCAGACCCAGGAAACAATGTCTCCATTGGTCTTTCCATTACTGATACTATCTGTCAGTTACAACTCCTGGCAGAAGAAAGGGGCTGATCATCAGATCAGACCAAGGAAACAATGTCTCCATTGGTCTTTCCATTACTGATACTATCTGTCAGTTACAACTCCTGGCAGAAGAAAGGAGCTGATCATCAGATCAGACCCAGGAAACAATGTGTCCATTGGTCTTTCCATTACTGATACTATCTGTCAGTTACAACTCCTGGCAGAAGAAAGGGGCTGATCATCAGATCAGACCCAGGAAACAATGTGTCCATTGGTCTTTCCATTACTGATACTATCTGTCAGTCACAACTCCTGGCAGAAGAAAGGGGCTGATCATCAGATCAGACCCAGGAAACAATGTGTCCATTGGTCTTTCCATTACTGATACTATCTGTCAGTTACAACTCCTGGCAGAAGAAAGGGGCTGATCATCAGATCAGACCCAGGAAACAATGTCTCCATTGGTCTTTCCATTACTGATACTATCTGTCAGTTACAACTCCTGGCAGAAGAAAGGAGTTGATCATCAGATCAGACCCCGGAAACAATGTGTCCATTGGTCTTTCCATTACTGATACTATCTGTCAGTTACAACTCCTGGCAGAAGAAAGGAGTTGATCATCAGATCAGACCCCGGAAACAATGTGTCCATTGGTCTTTCCATTACTGATACTATCTGTCAGTTACAACTCCTGGCAGAAGAAAGGAGTTGATCATCAGATCAGACCCCGGAAACAATGTGTCCATTGGTCTTTCCATTACTGATACTATCTGTCAGTCACAACTCCTGGCAGAAGAAAGGAGTTGATCATCAGATCAGACCAAGGAAACAATGTCTCCATTGGTCTTTCCATTGCTGATACTATCTGTCAGTTACAACTCCTGGCAGAAGAAAGGAGTTGATCATCAGATCAGACCAAGGAAACAATGTCTCCATTGGTCTTTCCATTGCTGATACTATCTGTCTGTTACAACTCCTGGCAGAAGAAAGGAGTTGATCATCAGATCAGACCCAGGAAACAATGTCTCCATTGGTCTTTCCATTGCTGATACTATCTGTCTGTTACAACTCCTGGCAGAAGAAAGGGGCTGATCATCAGATCAGACCCAGGAAACAATGTCTCCATTGGTCTTTCCATTGCTGATACTATCTGTCTGTTACAACTCCTGGCAGAAGAAAGGAGTTGATCATCAGATCAGACCAAGGAAACAATGTCTCCATTGGTCTTTCCATTACTGATACTATCTGTCAGTCACAACTCCTGGCAGAAGAAAGGGGCTGATCATCAGATCAGACCAAGGAAACAATGTCTCCATTGGTCTTTCCATTACTGATACTATCTGTCTGTTACAACTCCTGGCAGAAGAAAGGAGTTGATCATCAGATCAGACCAAGGAAACAATGTCTCCATTGGTCTTTCCATTACTGATACTATCTGTCAGTCACAACTCCTGGCAGAAGAAAGGGGCTGATCATCAGATCAGACCCCGGAAACAATGTCTCCATTGGTCTTTCCATTACTGATACTATCTGTCAGTTACAACTCCTGGCAGAAGAAAGGGGCTGATCATCAGATCAGACCAAGGAAACAATGTTTCCTTGGTTTGATAACTCCCCATGACCCTATGATTACAAGGATTCCAACAACCAAACAACCTCCTAAAAAACTAACCAGAGGCCACCTATTCCTCACCCTTCCCCCCTGTGCCCTAAAAACCAAACACTTACATTGCTGACGCTTTCATTGGTAAACCTTGGGCATTCATAGTCTCTGCAGATCTTGGGTTTGTTGTCAGCTGGGGCTGAACTAGAAAGCTGGAACACAACAGCACAAAGGACTAACCCGGCTACAACCTGAAAAAATAAAATATAGAATTTAAAAAAAAAGTAATAATAATAATGAAATTATTGTGTACAGTGCTCAGGTGCACTACAACTCATCAAAGGTGCATGTATAGTACATAGAATAATGTACAAATATCAGGAAAATGAACAATGTATGAGTCATGATATACACACTGATACATGCATATATACATATATGTGTGTGTTTATATATATATATAGATATAGATATATATATATAGATATATAGATATATTGTCGTACTGTAAAGAAGGAAAAAACTAAGAACAAAGGAAAAACTGAAGAAGAAAAGAAAGTAGAGAAGACTGCTCATTAGTGGAATTAACTGTGACAGTTAAAAAGCACTCAGAGTAATTAGTTGTTAACATGTAATTAGCTTAATTAAGAAATCATCATTGTATTGTTTATGGGGGGCAGGGCAGGGGATGGGGTCCCTAGGATTACTTAAGTAGTATTGATGTGGCTTTGTGATTTATATGGTTGTTTTACGGCCCTGTAGTCTTGAGTTCAATCTCACGGTCTAGCAATTTAGGCAGGTATATATATATATATATATATATATATATATATATATGTTTTAAAATAGAAGAGATTCTACAGGACTAGAACTGTTTCATTCGTGAGAAATCATCAGGGAGCTTCCTGATGATTTCTCACGAATGAAACAGTTCTAGTCCTGTAGAAGCTCTTCTATATTAAAACATTTATACTCTGCTATGTATTGAGTACCTTACTTACTGTGGTTACCTCAGATTCAGCCCAGAATAGTTTATATATTTATATATATATATATATTATGGAAAGATGCTGTGCTGAATAAGACCCGTCCCACCCTTGCAAGCAGGGAAAAGCGGACGTAAAATGATGATGATGATGATGATTACTATATATATATATATATATATATATATTGCAAGGGTGGGACGGGAACTGATTCTGGCTTGATATCTACAGCTGGATGCCCTTCCTAACCACCAACCTCATTTACAGTGAGTGCTGGGTGCTTTTTTGCCGTGGCACCTCCACGACCACTTTGCAGTGGAATGATAGGGACCCCAGTCCCTATCATCTCATTTCTACAGCTGAGTAAACTGGAGCAATGTGAAATAAAGTGTCTTGCTCAAGGAAACAACACATCACCCGGTCTGAGAATTGAACTCACAACCTTTCGATTGCAAGGAGAAATATATATCAAATATATAAGAACCCTAGAGCAAATATTTATTAAAATAACAGATTAAAGTTTCGGCAAAGGATGGTGTGTTATGAGCTAGCTGGTTTTTACCACATCCTATCTGATATATATATATGTAGGAGGTGAGTTTTATTGTAGTACAATAAAGCAATGCAGATATCGGATAAGAAGCACTCTACAGTTTGTAGGACTGGAGTATAAATAATAATAATAATATTATTATTATTATTAGTTTTATTATTATTATTATATATATATATATATATATATATATATATATATATATATATATATATATATATGATGAAGGCACATGGCTTAGTGGTTAGAGCATTGGCCATTTACCAACCATAGATATATATATAAGTGAAGGCGTGTGGCTGAATGGTTAGAGAATTGGATTCGCAATCGTGAGGTTGTGAGTTCGATTCCCAGACCGGGCGATGTGTTATGTCCTTGAGCAAGACACTTTATTTCACATTGCTCCTCCTACCTGGAGTTGCGACCAATAGATTGTATTAGCAATTGGAAAGACCAACGGAAACATTGTTCCCTCGGTCCAATTTGATGAAAGTCATTCGACAGTAGATATATATATAAATATATAAATATATAAATATATATATATGTGTGTGTGTAAAAGGTAAACAGAAATAACACAATAGGTACATTAAATGGAATGTTTATATCAGTTTAAAACTTGTTATAGCAGGAAGAGGGTCTTAACATTTCGGATGCTGGCCCTATGAGAAGATAGGATGAGAAATTAGAAAGATTGACGGGGCAGAATTGGAAAAAAAAGTCTTTAGAGCCGAATAACAGGTCCATTGATGTTGCCATCTCTTGGAAAACTGTTGGTGCTGGCATTTTGTGTATGATATACTTTTTTTTAGAAAAGTAGATGCTACTTGGAACCTATCTTTGGAACTACCACAGAATTTAGCAAATGAAATAAGTTGACTGTTGAATAACTCCAAAAACAGCAGCAACAAGAACAGCAACACCACCACCACCACCACCACCACCACCAACAGCACCACCACCACCAACACCACCACCAACAACAACACCAACACCACCACCAACAACAACAACAACACCACCAACAACAGCACCACCACCAACAACAACAGCAACAGCGCCACTACCAACAACAACAACAACACCACCACCACCAACAACAACACCACCAACACCGCCACCAACAACAACAACACCACCACCAACAACACCACCAACAACAACAACAACAGCAACAATTAACTTACCTTAGATGAAAACTCCATTTTCTTACTCGTTTTTTTCTGGGAAAAAATCTAGAATGTTCTAAAGAAATTCTTGTCTTGGCAGGGCGGCCCCTTTTTTGTCGTTCTGCTATCTGTCTGTGTGTCTGCCTTCGACTGGGTCTCCTGAGGGTGTTGATAGCTGCTGTCTTCTCAAAGTTGTCAATCTCTTCTGATTCGGTTCTGCCTATTTCTGGCTGTCTTATATAACGTGGTTGTGGCAGGTGTGGTGGTGGTGGTGGTGGTAGTGTAGTGGGGGTAGTTGGTGTGGTGGTGGTGGTGGTGGTAGTGTAGTGGGGGTAGTTGGTGTGGTAGTGTGTGTTGGTGGTGGCTGGTGTGGTGGTGTGATGGTGGTGGTGGTGGTAGTGGTGGTGGTAGTGGTGGTGGTGTTATATAAGGTGACGCGGTGTGGTGGTGGTTGTGATGGTGGTGTTATATAAGGTGACGCAGTGTGGTGGTGGTGGCTGGTGTGGTGGTGTGATGGTGGTGGTGGTGGTCGTGTGATGGTGGTGGTGTTATATAAGGTGACGCGGTGTGGTAGTGGTGTGTTGGTGGTGGCTGGTGTGGTGGTGTGATGGTGGTGGTGGTGGTGTTATATAAGGTGATGTGATGTGGTGGTGTGATGGTGGTGGTGTTATATAAGGTGACGCGGTGTGGTGGTGGTTGTCGTGGTGGTGGTGTGGTGGTGGTGTTATATAAGGAGACGCGGTGTGGTGGTGGTTGTCGTGGTGGTTGTGGTGGTGTGATGGTGGTGGTGGTGTTATATAAGGTGATGTGATGTGGTGGTGTGATGGTGGTTGTGGTGGTGGCTGGTGTGGTGGTGGTGGTGGTGGTGGTGGTGGTGTTATATAAGGTGACGCGGTGTGGTGGTGGTTGTCGTGGTGGTTGTGGTGGTGTGATGGTGGTGGTGGTGTTATATAAGGTGATGTGATGTGGTGGTGTGATGGTGGTTGTGGTGGTGGCTGGTGTGGTGGTGGTGGTGGTGGTGTTATATAAGGTGACGCGGTGTGGTGGTGGTTGTCGTGGTGTGGTGGTGGTGGTGGTGTTATATAAGGTGACGCGGTGTGGTGGTGTGATGGTGGTGGTTGTCGTGGTGGTGGTGGTGGTGTTATATAAGGTGACGCGGTGTGGTGGTGGTTGTCGTGGTGTGGTGGTGGTGGTGGTGTTATATAAGGTGACGCGGTGTGGTGGTGTGATGGTGGTGGTTGTCGTGGTGGTGGTGTTATATAAGGTGACGCGGTGTGGTGGTGGTTGTCGTGGTGGTTGTGGTGGTGTGGTGGTGGTGGTGGTGTTATATAAGGTGACGTGGTGGTGTGGTGGTTGTCGTGGTGGTTGTGGTGGTGTGATGGTGGTTGTGGCTGGTGTGGTGGTGGTGTGGTGGTGGTGGTGGTGTTATATAAGGTGACGTGGTGGTGTGGTGGTTGTCGTGGTGGTGGTGGTGGTGGTGTTATATAAGGTGACGCGGTGTGGTGGTGGTGGTGTGATGGTGGTGGTGGTGTTATATAAGGTGATGTGATGTGGTGGTGTGATGGTGGTTGTGGTGGTGGCTGGTGTGGTGGTGGTGGTGGTGGTGGTTGTGGTGGTGTGGTGGTGTGATGGTGTTATATAAGGTGACGCGGTGTGGTGGTGGTTGTGGTGGTGGTGGTGGTGGTGTTATATAAGGTGACGCGGTGTGGTGTGATGGTGGTGATGGCTGGTGTGGTGGTGGTGGTGGTGTTATATAAGGTGATGTGCTGGTGATGATGATGTTGGGTTAGGTGGTGATTATTCTGGACAGTGGTGGTGGTGGAGATGATGATGGTGGTGGTGGTGGTGGTGGTAGCAGTAGTACCAGTAGTGGTAGTAGTAGTGGTGGTGGTGGTGGTGGCGGTGGTGGCGGTGGTGGTAGTAGTAGTAGTAGTAGTAGTAGTAGTAGTAGTAGAAGTACCAGTAGTAGTGGTAGTAGTAATAGTAGTGGCAGTAGTGGCAGTAGTAGTAGTAGTAGTAGTAGTAGTGGCAGTAGTAGTAGTAGTAGTAGTAGTAGTAGTAGTAGTAGTAGTAGTAGTAGTGGTAGTAGTAGTGGCAGTAGTAGTAGAAGTACTAGTAGTAGTGGTAGTAGTAGTAGTAGTGGTGGTAGTAGTAGTAGTAGTGGCAGTAGTAGTAGTAGTGGTAGTAGTGGCAGCAGTAGTGGCAGTAGTAGTAGTAGTGGCAGCAGTAGT
>OZ024764.1:17158321-17163321 GCA_964016885.1 Eledone cirrhosa | reverse complement strand
TACACACATATATACGTTTATCTATATACAATTACACACACATATATATATATATATATATACTTACACACATATATACATTTATCTATATACAATTACACACACACACACATATATATATATATCTACTTACACACATATATACATTTATCTATATACAATTACACACACACACACATATATATATATCTACTTACACACATATATACATTTATCTATATACAATTACACACACACAAACACACACGTGTGTATATATATATATATATACATATATATACACACAGACATTCACAAATATATGTATATATTCATATATATATATATAGTCACACACATGTTTATCTTTAGACACTCACACACATACACACACACACATATATATATATATATAAACCAAAATTAGACTTATCGTCCCCTACTTTTGCTCTTTACTCTCTTTACTCTTTGTTCTTGAATGTTTGGTTGGTAGAGTCCATAACACCAATCAAACCCCTTTTATAGCTCTGACGAATCCTACGGTTACGTAAGGAAGAAACATTGTAAGCCAATAAAAATCTTTTGATGTTGTAGACGCTCTTGTGTTCTTTATCATATATATATATATATAAGGATTAAAATACTGGAGCGTGTTGGAGTTAAACACCCTCTTCGTATTATAGAAATGACAGTAAAAGGTATAGCTCAATGTAATTAAACAGAGCCGAAGAATTATGAAAATAAAACAAAGAAGCCTTCAATACATCAAAAGTCTTTATTAGCCAACAATGTTTCGTCCTATTAAGGACTCATCAGGGCAATCAAAACCACAAGAAGTACTATCGGCCAATACAAGCCGAAAACTCCGAAGAATATGGAGTGTACATACACTAAAGTATTGGAAGATTATGGGTAAAAATATATAATATGTATATACACATATATACATAAACACTCACAAATATATGTATGTATACACACACACACATATATATATATGTTGCAACGTTTTTTGAAATATTCACTTCTGCGTTCACAGATTGACTTTGTTAGTTTCAGAAGATCCCGTTAAGGGTGAAAGCAGCGATTCTTTGCTTAAACTTTAATCTGTTATTTTAATAAATATATATATATATATATATATGTATGTACGTATGTATGTCTATATATATATATATATATGTATGTATGTAACGGCTGATATATACATATATGTATGTACGTATGTCTATATATAACTGCTTATTTTAAATCTACTGTGATTTAAACATATCCGACACTAATTTGCATAATAGACTAAATAATTTAATAACCCCACTATCCGGGAGCTTCCAACAGAAATGGTCGCATTCTTTAAGGGTATATCAATATTTATTTATAAAACTGATCTATATTATATTTTATCTGATGAAAGCGCACCATAATTTGACTTGGTGTCCTTGAAATATGTATAATGAAATAAATATGGTTTTATAAATATAGTTTCCATTTGTTAATATATCGTATATATATATATATGGAGGCACATGGCTTAGTGGTTAGAGCATTGGCCTTGCAATCGAAAGGTTGTGAGTTCAATTCTCAGACCGGGTGATGTGTTGTTTCCTTGAGCAAGACACTTTATTTCCCATTGCTCCAGTTTACTCAGCTGTAGAAATGAGATGATAGGGACTGGGGTCCCTATCATTCCACTGCAAAGTGGTCATGGAGGTGCCACAGCAAAAAAAGCACCCAGCACTCACTGTAAATGAGGTTGGTGTTAGGAAGGGCATCCAGCTGTAGAAATCAAGCCAGAATCAGTTCCCGTCCCACCCTTGCAAGCAGGGAAAAAGTGGACGTAAAACTAAGCCATGTGCCTCCATTATATATAATATATTTATATACATACAAACATATATATATTTATGTATATATATGCATGTGTATATTTATATACATACAAACTTATATCTTTATGTACATACAAACATACATATATATATGTTTACGTATATATATATATATATATATACACAGACATATATGTTTACGTATATATATATATATATATATATATACACAGACATATATATGTTTACGTATATATATATATATATATATATACATAGACATATATGTTTACGTATATCATCATCATCATTTTACGTCCGCTTTGCCCTGCTTGCAAGGGTGGGACGGGTCGTATATATATATATGTATATATACACAGACATATATGTTTACGTATATATATGCATGTGTATATATATATATATATACATATCTATCTATCTATCTCTCTATACTTATATATATATATATATATATATATGTGTGTGTGTGTGTATTAGTCAGTGAGGAAGAGAATGGTTACACCTGAGTAACTATCACGTAGGTGACACGAGAGTCAGATTCGGTCTACTGCACCAGAGACTCCCTAGAAAGGTCTGACATCTTTTGTCTCCCTTCTGATCTAATCAGCAAGCGGGGAGATGATATGGGAAGGTGTGTATCGTGGGGGTTAGAGAATCGTGAGGTTGCGAGTTTGATTCTCAGACAAACTGATGCGTTATGTCCTTGAGCAAGACACTTTATTTCACGGAGTTGTGACCCTTTCCAGGAGTTGTGACCAGTAGATTGTGTCAGCAATGGAATGATTCTCAGGGTTAAATTCTTTATATTTATCTAAAAACCCTCCATCATAATTTTATGTAAGAACCTTTGTTAAGTTGTGTTCCAAACACCAACAGTGTCTTTCAGTAGAAATATGGTAACAAAAGGGTTAAAGTGTTTATATTTATCTAAAAACATTCCATCATAATTTTATATAAGAACCTTTGTTAAGTTATGTTCCAAACACCAACAGTGGCTTTCATTAGAAATATGGTAATGAAAGGGTTAAAGTGTTTATATTTATCTAAAAACATTCCATCATAATTTTATATAAGAACCTTTGTTAAGTTATGTTCCAAACACCAACAGTGTCTTTCATTAGAAATATGGTAATGAAAGGGTTAAAGTGTTTATATTTATCTAAAAACATTCCATCATAATTTTATGTAAGAACCTTTGTTAAGTTATGTTCCAAACACCAACACTGTTTATATTTATCTAAAAACATTTTTTTTTTCGTTCACTTATTTCTGAAGTGGGGCAGAGTCCTCAAACACTCCTTTCAGAATGTCCTGTAAGAAGCAACTGTCGCCACCTGTTCTGGCAGGTTCCCCCAACAGAGACCAGCCGAGTTTGTGGATGTTATCCAACCATCTTGTTCGGTGGTGGGGGGGGGGGGTCTATTTTCATAAAACAAAAAATAAAAAAACAAGAAGTCTGTGTTCTTTAATACAAAGAAAATTTATTTATTTTTACATATATTTCATATAATATAATATTTAGGGAGAAACTGTGTATAAGAGGGATAGGTTGGGGTGTGCAGGAGAGAAGACTGAGATGGTATGGACATGTGATGTGCATGGAGGATGACCACTGGGTAAAGAAGTGCCAAGAAATCCCAGTAGTGGAAGACCACAAAAAACATGGGCGGAGGTGGTGAGAGCAGACCTCAGGTTGCTGAAGCTCACGGAGGAGATGACGAAGGACCGTGACAAGTGGAGAGATGCTGTGCTGAATAGGACCCGTCCCACCCTTGCAAGAAGGGAAAAGCAGACGTAAAATGATGATGATGATGATGACAGTGATATGGTTTCTGTATGAATGTCTGGGAGCAGTTCAGGTATACTGAAGATGGGAGAGAGTTATTTACCATAGATATGACAGGTGTTAATCAGGTATTTTTTCCGTAGTATGAGTGTTTTTGTGTGAGGTTAAGCCATTTCTATGAAAGAATGATTTACCACAGATATCACATTGATAAGGTTTCTCTCCTGTATGGATGTTTTTGTGTGTAGTCAACCTATATCTTTGAGAGAATGACTTACCACATACATCACAGTGATATGGCTTCTCTCCTGTATGAACTCGTATGTGTATGGTTAAGTGAAAAATCTGAGAGAATGATTTACCACAGATATCACAGTGATATGGCTTCTCTGCTGTGTGGACAGGTTTGTGGTTGCTTAAGTGACTATTTTGAGAGAATGATTTACCACAGATATCACAGTGATATGGCTTCTCTCCTGTATGAATACGTTTGTGTCTAGTCAACGATTCATTTAAAGAGAATGATTTACCGCAGACATCACAATCGTACGGTTTCTCTCCCGTGTGAATGCGACTGTGTCTTGTTAACTCACTGTTTTGAAAGAATGATTTACCACAGATATCACAGTGATATGGTTTCTCTCCTGTATGGATAACTTTGTGAGCAGATAAGTTAGAATTTTTATAGAACGATTTACCACAGATATCACAGTGATATGGCTTCTCTCCTGTATGAATACGTTTGTGAGTAGTTAAATGATCACTTTTAGAGAATGATTTACCACAGATATCACAGTGATATGGTTTCTCTCCAGTATGAATACGTTTATGACTGGTTATGTCACTAGATTGAGAGAATGATTTACCACAGACATCACAGTGATATGGCTTCTCTCCAGTATGAATACGTTTGTGAACCGTGAGGTTGCGTTTTGTAGAGAATGATTTGTTACAGATATCACAATAGTTTGCTTTCGTTTCTGTCTTACACTTTGATTTCTCATCAGGAAAATCAATCATTTTAGATTCTGTTTCACATTTAATTTGCTTCTCACACAATTTATTTTCCATAATGCTTTTTCTCATGACAAAATATACATATGAAGCTTTCAGTTTTAATATTTTCTTCTTAATATTAATATTATATTTCCATCAAGTATGATTTTAGTCAATATTTGAAGGTGATAAGAATTCCTTTGTAACCCGAGTTTAGTTTAACCCTTTAGCATTTAAACCAGCCATATCTGGTCAGAGGGTTGATTCTTCCTCTATATCTCTTTCTCTTGCTCTCTATCTTTCTCTGGAAGAGATCTGCTGTATTCAGGCCTAGAGAGAGAGAGAGAGATATAGATAGAGAGAGATGGGGCTCCACTTGGTTTTAA
>OZ024764.1:17125821-17155821 GCA_964016885.1 Eledone cirrhosa | reverse complement strand
TCGCCGAAACCGACGGAGGTCCACTGAGCTTGGTATAAAGAAGTGTGAATTAGTGGAACAGGTTAATTAGTATAATTAACGAGAATTTAATTGCTAAACGGTATCGCTAACTGTTGACAGTAAGAGTGGAAAAAATGGGACCGCAGTGAATGATATACTGTAGTGATGGAGGGGAGGGGGTGGCATTAAGTCAGGAAGTAGAGGACCGCAGTGAATGACAAAAGATTATATTTTAGAGAAATGCTAAAATTTCGCCACAAAATAATTTTTTAAGGAAGCCAAAATAAACTCACAGAGTTATTATTATAACTATATATATATATGTAGAAGTTCTATTTAAATTGTTGGGATACAACAAGCAAATATTTTTATAACTGATATAAAGCACTCAACAAATTATTGGAGTAAAAATACGATATATTAACAAATGGAAACTATATTTATAAAACCATATTTATTTCATTATACATATTTCAAGGACACCAAATTAAATTATGGTGTGCTTTCATCAGATAAAATATAATATAGAGCAGTTTTATAAATAAATATTGCATATAAACTCATAATCCTTTATTTACTGCTATATATATTTCGATGATAGCCATTGAATGGCTATGACCTCATCAGGCAGTTAGTCAGTTCTTAGATATGCCAGCTCTGTGTTTATAGTGTTGATGGTATCAGAGCCTTGGGACATATATATATATATATATTATATATAAATATATATATATATATATATATATATATATATATATATATATATATTATATATAAATATATACTTACGTGTATATATATATATATATATATTATATATAAATATATACTTACGTGTATATATATATATATATATATTGTTATACTTTGGGAGAGTCATGTTGCCAATAAGAAACACACGCACCAGTTGCTTTCACTTCAATTTATTATAGTAAATATAATAACAATATCGGTTTCAACACACGTTTTCAGATAAAGAATCTTGCTAAACAAATTCAGAAACGAAATATATATATATACTTACGTGTATATTTATACACACGCACACACACACACACACACACGTGTGTATGACGAAGAGAAATACCGTGAGAGTGATCTCCCTTATAAAATGACACAAACACACACACACACATATAAACATATCTACCCACACACACACACACACGATAGCAACTAACAGCACTGCGATCGAATGGGGTTTTTTAGCCCAGCCAATGATCTAAAATGTCTTCCACAGAGTCAGCAACCAAAACATTCACTGGGAATAGTCGGCTGTGGTTGGAGTTCGTGTACTTTTGCATGTCGTTTGAGTCCTTTGACGATCTTTTGAATCAGCCGTCTGTCGTCAATGAGAATTTCCTCAATCTCATTCCAGAAAGTCCTGTGAAAGTAGCTCTCGCAGAACCTCCGACGCTTGTGGAGGTTGCAGTGGCTATATATATATACATATATATATATATATATATATATATATATATATATATGTAAATATGATAATAATGGAGCTGCGGCGCTGCAAATGGGTTACATATGAAAAAGTTTGTCCTCATCAGTGGCCATCCAACCGTCGTAGGCATTTCGTCGCATTAAAGGCCATATACCTCAGGTTGGTGCGAGCATATATATATATATATATACATATACATACAAACATACTATATATATACAAATAGAAATTCAGTGAGAATCGCATTTCGGCTGGTAGAAAAAGCGAAACGTAACGTAAATTCCGAGTCATGCTGGCAATCGCTCCACGGGCTAAAAAGACCAGAGCAATAAACATAGGTTATAAAGCCACACACACACATATATATGTGTGTATATATATATATATATATATGTGTGTGTGTGTGTGTGTCTACACACATATATATATATGTGTATATACACACGCACAAGCTCACATTCACAGCTATAGGGACATTAATTAAAACATTGATTAAAAAAATGATTCTTCAGACAGCGAGGATGATGATGATGATGCATTCATGTTTTTGTTTCAAACACGGACCAATCTCGACATGTCCAGACAGGTCAGTACTTAATAAACGATGGTGGTGTGATGGGGGTGATGATGATGATGGCGGTGGTGGTGGTGATGATGATGATGGCGGTGGTGGTGGTGATGATGATGGTGACAATGTTGATGGTGATGATGATGATGGTAATTTTTTTGTTATTCCGCCCTTGAATTTGCAGATGACATGGTGTTACTTAACTCAAGAGAAGATGATCTCCGACTTGCACTTGATAGGTTTGATACCAAGTACTGCATGGATGGAATGAAGATCAGTGCTGCGAAGGGTTTTGGGAATAATATTACTTGATTGACTGCATAGCTTGGAGATCAGAGAGTCACTCCAGGTAGAGCTGCTAGTTCTCTGAATTGAGAGATCACAGCTCTGATACTACAGACATGTGGTTAGAATGTCTGAGGAAAGAATCTCTGAATTGAAAGATCACAGCTCTGATACTACAGACATGTGGTTAGAATGTCTGAGGAAAGAATCTCTGGATTGAGAGATCACAGCTCTGATACTACAGACATGTGGTTAGAATGTCTGAGGAAAGAATCTCTGAATTGAAAGATCACAGCTCTGATACTACAGACATGTGGTTAGAATGTCTGAGGAAAGAATCTCTGGATTGAGAGATCACAGCTCTGATACTACAGACATGTGGTTAGAATGTCTGAGGAAAGAATCTCTGAATTGAAAGATCACAGCTCTGATACTACAGACATGTAGTTAGAATGTCTGAGGAAAGAATCTCTGGATTGAGAGATCACAGCTCTGATACTACAGACATGTGGTTAGAATGTCTGAGGAAAGAATCTCTGGATTGAGAGATCACAGCTCTGATACTACAGACATGGGGTTAGAATGTCTGAGGAAAGAATCTCTGGATTGAGAGATCACAGCTCTGATACTACAGACATGTGGTTAGAATGTCTGAGGAAAGAATCTCTGGATTGAGAGATCACAGTTCTGATACTACAGACATGTAGTTAGAATGTCTGAGGAAAGAATCTCTGGATTGAGAGATCACAGCTCTGATACTACAGACATGTGGTTAGAATGTCTGAGGAAAGAATCTCTGGACAGATTTTACAGGCAAAACCAACCGGTAGGAGACCCAGCAGTAGACCCACTTTGAACAAGATGGTTGGATAACATCCACGAGCTTAGCTGGTCTCACTTAGGGATCAAGCCGGATCAGTTGGAGTGGTTGCTTCTGACAGGACCTGCTGGAAGGAGTGTTTGAGGACTCTGGCTCCATGACACTCCCAAGAATAAGTGGGAAAAGAAGACATGCGTTCATACACTATATCTATCTATCTACCCACTTACCTATCTATCATTCCCTTCTTTAGGTACCACTTTAGAAGGAGAATCAGGGTGGAGAGAGAGGCACTGCACCTCAGTAAATTTACTGAAAGGAGGGTGAATGTGGCGAGAATGGCCCCAGTGATTGGGCCTTCTCTGTATATAAACCTCTAGGTTGAAGAAGAGAGCAAAAGGAAGAAAGGAGCACTTGCACAACACGTTCCTGAAGTTGAGGGTTGTTCTATCTATGGGGTATTAAACAACCCATTTGTAACACCTCCCCCCTATTGGGCATTTCGATTGTTGAATTTGTTTGTTAAAATCTTTTACACGATTGTATGTAAAATCCCTGCCATATGTCTGTATTATATCTATCTATCTATCTGTCTGTCTGTCTGTATGTCTATCTATCTGTCTATCTATCTATCTGTCTATCTATCTATCTATCTATCTATCTATCTATCTTCCGCAGCAAGTGCGACGACGCGCTCGGTGAAACTCTAGGCGTAGAGGAAGATGAACTGGCCAGTCTGTTCGGTAGGACCTTCCGCCTGGGACCGATGGACAACTTCCAAAAGTCCCTGGCCTGGCAGTGCTACCGAGGAGCTCTACCAGTTCGAGACAAGCTCTACAGACATGGGCGCCCGGGCAGGGACCCTGCAAAAAAGATCTGTCCGAGGTGCGTGCGAGACGAAGAAACCGTCGCGCACGCATTCATACACTGCCCGGGCGTCACTGACCTGTGGGGCTATGTAGAACGACTATTGTCGCGGGTGGGACCAGTCCAGTTGACCACCGAGTCCATTGTCATGATCAAACCGCCACCCTCCTTCAAAAACGAAGGAGAGGCGGTTTTCCTTTGTGTGATAGCTATGGCGAAAGAGGTTGTATGGTGGACAAGGTTGAAAGGGCTGAGGTCAGACACCTTTCTCTCCGGCCAACAACTGATTCTTTTTTTCAAATACCACTTTGGAAGAAGAATCAGGATGGAGAGAGAGGTGCTGTACCCCAGCAAGTTTTATGAAAGGTGGGTGAAAGTGGCGAGAATGGCCCAAGTGAATGGGCCTTCTCTCTATATCAGCCTGTAGGTTGAGGAAAAGGAGGAGGAGAGGAAGGGAGTACAAACTCTTCGTACTCCTGGAGTATGTGTTACCCATATAAACTGTCTCCCTCTATTGGGGAAAATCGACTAACTTTTTAAATTCCATCTGTGATAACATTTTACACGTTTTTATTGTATGTAAACTTCCCCCTTTGTATTTGTCCCCTTCTTTTGTGCCCCTGTGGCTAATAAAGAAATATATCTATATATCTATCTATCTATCTATCTATCTATCTATCTATCTCTCTATCTATCTATCTATCTATCTATCTATCTATCTATCTATTTGTGTGTTTATTGAACAATGAAAATAAAACAAGTTGGAATTAATTAGCTCATTGTTTTATCATCCTTCTCTCTTTATACATACACATATATTGTTTACCCATAATATACACCCTGAATTCAATACTTCCAACATGTATGCATGTGTATATATATACAAACACATATTATACACATGTTTGCACATGAATATCTGTGTATATATATATATATATTGATGTGTGGATATCATTATCATCATCATCATCATTGTTTAATGTCTATCTTCCACACTAGCATATATATATATATACACACACATATATACATACATACATACATACATACATACATACATACATACATATATATTGTTTACTCATAATATACACCCTGAATTCAATACTTCCAACATGTATGCATGTATATATATATATACAAACACATATTATACACACGTTTGCACATGAATATCTGTGTGTATATATATATATATATATATATATATATATATATAAGCAATGAGTTATTTAATTTGTTGGTTATTCAACAAATTTATTTATAACAGATTAGAAGCACTCAACAGAATTTCTTCTGGAGTATACTATCAATAATATTAATAAATGGAAACTATCTTTATAAAACCATATTTATTTTATTATATATATTAAAGTGTTGATGAGTAGAAAAGAGGACAAAACTCTGATTCCGTCAGGGAAATGGCCATGTTCGATATGCAGAAAAGGAACTGGCATAAATTCTATAAAATGCACACAATGCAGATCCTGGGTACACAAGAGATGTAGCGGGGTAGCAGGCAAACTAACAGGTAGGGAGAAATGTGTATGCAGTAGATGTACAGGGAAATTAGACAGAGAAGTCGCATTGATAGACACATTTTTCAGATGCAGGAGGGCGCTATAGAAGTGGTGGATAGCTTCCGGTACCTAGGGGCTCAGATTAGCATGGGAGGAGGGTGTTCCGAGGCCATAGTATCTAGAATAAGGACGGGTTGGAAGAAGTTTAGGGAGATGCTTCCTCTGTTGACGAAGAAGGGTTTCTCCCTGCATACAAAAGGCCGGTTGTATGATGCCTGTGTGAGGAGCGCGATGCTGCACGGTAGTGAGACATGGGCAGCAACTGCAGAGGATATGCGACGGCTGGAGAGAAATGAGGCAAGCATGCTCCTTTGGATGTGCAGTGTAAATGTGTGTGAACGACCCAACATGGATGTGTTGAGAGAGAAACTGTGTCTGAGAGGGATAGAATGTAGTGTACAGGAGAGGAGACTGAGGTGGTATGGACATGTGATGTGTTGAGAGAGAAACTGTGTTTGAGAGGGATAGAATGTAGTGTACGGGAGAGGATACTGAGGTGGATGGACATGTGATGCGCATGGAGGTTGACCGCTGGGTGAAGAAGTGCCAGGAAATGTCAGTTGAAGGAAGACGTGGTAGAGGTAGACCACGAAAAACATGGGCGGAGGTGGTGAGAACAGACCTCAGATTGTTGAAGCTCACGGAGGAGATGACGAAGGACCGTGACAAGTGGAGAGATGCTGTGCTGAATAAGACCCGTCCCACCCTTGCAAGCAGGGAAGAGCGGACGTAAAATGATGATGATGATGATTTCAAGGGTACCAAAATTTTGGTACACTCTCATCAGATAAAATACAAAAGTTGTTTTATAGATAGTGACATATCCAAAAGCAAGAACTTATCGTTTTAAGTTCTGTTTATTAATATTATTGATATATATATGTATATAGCAAACTGTTATAAAGACCAACACCACTACAACTACCATCAACACTACCAGTTCCAATATTAACACCAACAGAGGCTGATTATAAAGGAGTGATGCTAGAACTGTGAAATCTTGCATGCATTAATTTCAAACTCTTCTTATTAAAACTACATTGTTTCTTTCCAGGGACTGTGTTGAAATATAAACCACATTTGGTCATTCCATGAGAGTATCTTGGTCAGACTATGAACATTTTACCCATCCATCATAATAATCTGGGTATGCACTAGATAGCCCAGGAATGCTAGGACACTGACTCTTTATTTGAAAGAGACATCATCATCATCATTATTTTATGTCCGCTCTTCCCTGCTTGCAAGGGTGAGATGGGTCCTATTCAGCACAGCATCTCTCCACTTGTCTCAGTCCTTTGTCATCTCGGTGAGTTTCAGTGATCTGAGGTCAGCTCTCACCACCTCCGACCATGTTTTTCGTGGTCTTCTTCTACCACATCTTCCTTCTACTGGGATTTCTTGGCACTTCTTTACCCAGTGGTCATCCTCCATGCGCATAACATGTCCATACCATCTCAGTCTTCTCTCCCACACACCACAACCTATCCCTCTTATATACAGTTTCTCTCTCAACACATCACATGTCCATATCATCTCAGTCTTCTCTCCCACACACCACAACTTATCCCTCTTATACAGTTTCTCTCTCAACATATCACATGTCCATACCATCTCAGTCTTCTCTCCCACACACTACAACTTATCCCTCTTATACAGTTTCTCTCTCAACACATCACATGTCCATACCATCTCAGTCTTCTCTCCCACACACCACAACTTATCCCTCTTATACACAGTTTCTCTCTCAACACATCACATGTCCATACCATCTCAGTCGTCTCTCCCACACACTACAACTTATCCCTCTTATACACAGTTTCTCTCTCAACACATCACATGTCCATACCATCTCAGTCTTCTCTCCCACACACTACAACTTATCCCTCTTATACACAGTTTCTCTCTCAACACATCACATGTTCATACCATCTCAGTCTTCTCTCCCACACACTACAACTTATCCCTCTTATACACAGTTTCTCTCTCAACACATCACATGTCCATACCATCTCAGTCTTCTCTCCCACACACTACAACTTATCCCTCTTATACACAGTTTCTCCCTCAACACATCACATGTCCATACCATCTCAGTCTTCTCTCCCACACACCACAACTTATCCCTCTTATACACAGTTTCTCCCTCAACACATCACATGTCCATACCATCTCAGTCTTCTCTCCCACACACCACAACTTATCCCTCTTATACACAGTTTCTCCCTCAACACATCACATGTCCATACCATCTCAGTCTTCTCTCCCACACACTACAACTTATCCCTCTTATACACAGTTTCTCCCTCAACACATCACATGTCCATACCATCTCAGTCTTCTCTCCCACACACCACAACTTATCCCTCTTATACACAGTTTCTCTCTCAACACATCACATGTCCATACCATCTCAGTCTTCTCTCCCACACACTACAACTTATCCCTCTTATACACAGTTTCTCTCTCAACACATCACATGTCCATACCATCTCAGTCTTCTCTCCCACACACTACAACTTATCCCTCTTATACACAGTTTCTCCCTCAACACATCACATGTCCATACCATCTCAGTCTTCTCTCCCACACACCACAACTTATCCCTCTTATACACAGTTTCTCTCTCAACACATCACATGTCCATACCATCTCAGTCTTCTCTCCCACACGCCACAACTTATCCCTCTTATACACAGTTTCTCTCTCAACACATCACATGTCCATACCATCTCAGTCTTCTCTCCCACACACTACAACTTATCCCTCTTATACACAGTTTCTCTCTCAACACATCACATGTCCATACCATCTCAGTCTTCTCTCCCACACACCACAACTTATCCCTCTTATACACAGTTTCTCTCTCAACAAATGAGGCAAGTCTGCTCCGTTGAATGTGCAATGTCAATGTGTGTAAACAACCGAGCATGGATGTGTTGAGAGACAATAGATAAATTAAATAAAGAAACCCTTGCTCATGTGTTTACACATTATAATTTATATGTAATTATTTCACTGTGTAAACATGGAAGGTTTCATGTTTACACTTGAATATGACCAGTATCCATAGTTTCTAGAAATCCACACATACATACATATTTATTTATTGCCCCTGCATGGCTACCCTACACTCTCACCACTACCCCCACTCCAATCTACTCCCCACCATCCCACACTACCTCTTCACACACACTCTGCTCCTCCCCCACTCCAATCTACTCCCCACCATTCCACACTCTCACCACTACCCACACACTCTGCTCCTCCCCCACTCCAATCTACTCCCCACCATCCCACACTCTCACCACTACCCACACACTCTGCTCCTCCCCCACTCCAATCTACTCCCCACCATCCCACACACTCTGCTCCTCCACCACTCCTTACAACCTCCGTCCCCACTTTTCTTTTCTGCTTCGTTCTGGTCATTCTACAAATCCGATGTCCAAGTGTCCAGTTATGGCCAGCTTCCACCATCAACCCCAGCTGTTGTTCTTGTTCCTCTTAATCTTTCTTCCTGCCATAGATCTCACCTCGGTCAATGAGGAGGAATATAATGAAACCCTTTACCGTTTTGTGGGTTCCAACTATTCCTACAGTTACATTATTCCCCCCTCTTCTTCTTCAAATGACCAGTTCCTCACAATCACCAAAGGAAACTGTGCAATGGCTGCCCTAACCAGGCAGCTGGAATTCTTCTGTTATGACATGCTAAAAAATGTCTGTAAACTTTATTCTCAAACTAGTATTCTTCAAACCAAGAAGGTCGACAACAGAAATGAAAAATGCTATTTTAGATGTAAGACCTTATTTATTCTTTAACATTTACATTCATCATCATCGTTTAACCCTTTAGTGTTTACATTACTGTATATAGAACCTACCTGCATTGGAAAAATGTGTCTATCACTGCAACTTCTACTGTTTAATTTCCCTGTATCATCATCATCATCATCATCATCATCAGGTTTAGCGTCCGTGTTCCACGCTTGCATGGGTTTGGACGGGGGTTTTCCACTTGAGGCAAGAGTGGTTGTCTTGCTCGCATAGGACTGTCTGGCGGGTTTTCTACAGTTGGATGCCCTTCCTAACACCAACCACATTTACAGTGTGGGGCTGGGAGGTTTTTACCGTGTTGCCTACACGGCCACATTACAGCGTGGACTGTCTGGCGGGTTTTCTACAGCTGGATGCCCTCCCTAACACCAACCACATTTACAGTGTGGGGCTGGGAGGTTTTTATTCTGTTGCCTACACGGCCACATTTACAGCGTGGACTGTGTGTTTTTTGTCGTGACACCTACACGATCTCATTTGTTTCGGCCTGGATGTTGTGGGACCAACATAACTTTACATTGAAAGGGGCGGTGTGGGTGGGGTGGAGGTGGTGGGACGGGGGGGTGTTTTGATAGAGATGCCTACTGACTGTAGTAGGTTTTTACTTTGTATTTAGGTAAGGTGGGTCTTCTCTATTACTGAGTACCGCCAAAGGTCTCGGTCCAGTGACATTGTCTTGGAGAGGTGTAAGCGTGTGAGGTCGGAATTTATCAGCTCGTCCCATGTTTTTCTGGGTCTGCCTACTCCGTGGCTACCGTCTATCTTTATTGCCCTGCACTTTGTTATACAGCTGTCGTCTTTCATGCGCATCACGTGACCGTACCAACGTAGCCTTCTCTCGAGTAAACAACATCTGATCCCTCTTATTTCTAATTTTTTCCTTAGTTCGTTTATGCTTTGCCGTTCATGTATATTACTATTGCACATCCAGCGGAGCATGCAAGCTTCGTTCCTCTCTAGTCTGCGTATATCCTCTGCACACAATGCCCAGGTCTCACTGCCATGCAGCATTGCTGTTCGTA
This sequence comes from Eledone cirrhosa, assembly GCA_964016885.1. Classification (NCBI taxonomy): domain Eukaryota; kingdom Metazoa; phylum Mollusca; class Cephalopoda; order Octopoda; family Eledonidae; genus Eledone; species Eledone cirrhosa. The sequence continues at coordinate 17,145,386 of OZ024764.1, read as the reverse complement.
TGCAGGCATCGTATAACCTGCCTTTCATTTTTAGGGAGAACCCTCTAGCGGCTAATAGTGGTATAAGCTCTCTGAACTTTTTCCATCCAGTTCTGACTCTAGCTACTGTACTTTCAGAGCACCCTCCCCCACTGCTGATTTTGTCACCCAGATAACGGAAGCTGTCCACTATTTCTATAGAACCCTCTGCGCAGTTGAAGGAGCTAGTATTTTGTGGGCACTTGCTGCTACTTATTGCACCAGAGCACCGGCCACATGTAAAATCTATGTTCTTAGTTAGCTTACCTGTGATCCCACTACATCTTTTATGCACCCATACTTTGCATTTGGGACATAAAATGGAGTTTCTACCTACGCCTTTCCTACACACTGAGCATGGCCATTTCCCAGATGGGACCTGTATATCTACTGCATACATATTTTCCCCTACCTGTTAGTTTGCCTGCTATCCCACTACATCTCTTGTGTACCCAAGATCTGCATTGTGTACATTCTATAGAATTTATGCCAGTTCCTTTTCTACATATCGAAAATGGCCATTTCCCTGATGGAATCAGAGTTTTGTCCTCTTTTCTACTCATCAACACTTTTGTCTTAGCTAGGTTCACCCTCAGTCCTCTTGCTTCCAACTGCTGTTTCCATAGCCAGAATTTACTCTCTAGCTCCTCTACTGATTCTGCTATAAAAACCAGATTGTCAGTATGGAGAAGTTCCCATAGGCAGCCAGTCTTAAACTCCTCTGTTATGGCTTGGAGGACTATAATGAACAAGAACGGGCTGAGGACTGAAAGTTGTACTCTTACTTGTATCTGGAATTCCTCACTAAACTCTTTTTCTACTCTCACTCTACTGACAGCCTGTCTCACTAGACATCATATAACCGGCCTTTCGTTTGCAGGGAGAAACCCTTCTTTTTCAACAGAGGAAGCAGCTCCCTAAACTTCTTCCAACCCATCCTTATTCTAGATACTATATATTTATATTCCAGACAGTGAATGGACAAAAGTTTATGGCTTATCGATGGGGGCTGGTTCCAGATTCTATAATACCTTTGTCAATAGCGGATATACTATATATTGGAACGTGGAAAAATGTAAAGGAAGCTTTTGTCCTAATTTCTTCAGACATCCGATCATTGATGTTTGGGAAGATCTTCAAATTGAGGAGGTATGTATACATAGACATGCATATATATATATATATATATATATATATATGTATATATATATATCATCATCATCACCACCGTTTTACGTCCGTTCTTCCACACTAACATGGGTTAGACGGGTTGTCCTGTTGTGGGCAGTGTCCAGTCGGCTGACCTTGTCCTACTCATACGGGAACTGATTCTGGCTTGATTTCTAAAGCTGGATGCCCTTCCTAACACCAACCTCATTTACAGTGAGTGCTGGGTGCTTTTTTGCCATGGCAAGACAAAGTCAGCCGACTGGACACTGCCCACAACAGGACAACCCGTGTAACCCATGCTAGCGTGGAAGAACGGATGTAAAATGGTGATGATGATGATATGCTCCGTTGGATGTGCAATGTCAATGTACGTGAACGACCGAGCATGGATGTGTTGAGAGAGAAACTGTGTCTGAGAGGGATAAATTGTAGTGTGCGGGAGAGAAGACTGATGGTATGGACATGTGATGCACATGGAGGATGACTGCTGGGTAAAGAAGTGCCAATAAATGCCAGTTGAAGGAAGACGTGGTAGAGGTAGACCACAAAAAACATGGGCGGAGGTGGTGAGAGCAGACCTCACATCGCTGAAACTCATGGAAGAGATGATGAAGGACCGTGACAAGTGGAAAGATGCTGTGCTGAATAGGACCCGTCCCACCCTTGCAAGCAGGGAAAAGCAGACGTAAAATGATGATGATGATATAAATATATATATATGTATATATATATATAAATATATATATATGTATATATATATATAAATATATATATATTGTTATTTTGTTAGGTTAAAGTGGTGATTTACAAAAACAAAACAGCTGTGGTAAACATGGTTTTTGATGGACATGATACAACAAAAACAAGTTGGTTTTCTAAGAAACATCTGAAAAGTTCCCCATGGACGGTTCCAGACAAAATTTCATATTTCTCATTTTCCGGATTCAAGTACGTTATAATTATTATACCATAGAGCGGTGGGTTGGCAGTGGAATCAGTAGAGCATCAGGCAATATGCTTTGCAGCATAGAGTTACAGCTCTTTACGGTCTGAGTTAACTTTGCCCTTCATCCTTACAGGGTCGATAAAATAAAGTACCAGTAAAACACTGGAAGCTGTGCTGTTTTCTGACCTTTTAGGCATACCCACGTGTGTTAGACACATATACAGCTTTAAATAGATAGCTGGAGAGCGTCTGACAAAGGTCGTATTGAATGATGCCAAGACACCCTCGGCCTTCTTGACAAGGTTTCTAGACATGTCCAGGGGTGTTAGACACATGGAATTCAAAAAGGTGCTCAGGGTTGTTGTTGGCGAGATGGTTAACAATCTTGTGGGTGTCTACCAAGTCAGTTGCCAGACATCGGAGCTTCAATGTATCCATGGCCAGGGAAGCAAGGTGTTCAGAGTATGGTAGATGCCTGATGGAGGGTATTCGCTTGGTTGCATGTCTCTGAACAGTTTGCAGGAGGTCAATGTTCTGAGCAAGATAGGGGTTCCAGACTGGTGGTGCAAATTCTAAGTGTGGCCACACCATAGCTATATACAGCTTTAACCCTTTAGCATTCAAACCAGCCATATCTGGCTAGAAATGTCTCACCGCTTTCTGTTCAAACCAGTTGAAACTGGCCACTTATACTGATGTTAAGGTATTGTTCTCAAAATAAATAACATCAAAATCTCATAGATTTGGTATTATGTGCAATAATTATGTAAGATAGTGTTTACTACAAAAATACAATAGTATATATAGAGTAATGTAAATGCTATGTGAGATATTATGTGAGGTAAAGCCTTTACTGTGAAAATACAATAGTATATATAGAGTAATGTAAATGTTATGTGAGATATTATGTGAGGTAAAGCCTTTACTGTGAAAATACAATAGTATATATAGAGTAATGTAAATGTTATGTGAGATATTATGTGAGGTAAAGCCTTTACTGTGAAAATACAATAGTATATATAGAGTAATGTAAATGTTATGTGAGATATTATGTGAGGTAAAGACTTTACTGTGACAATACAATAGTATATATAGAGTAATGTAAATGTTATGTGAGATATTATGTGAGGTAAAGCCTTTACTGTGAAAATACAATAGTATATATAGAGTAATGTAAATGTTATGTGAGATATTATGTGAGGTAAAGCCTTTACTGTGAAAATACAATAGTATATATAGAGTAATGTAAATGTTATGTGAGATATTATGTGAGGTAAAGCCTTTACTGTGAAAATACAATAGTATATATAGAGTAATGTAAATGTTATGTGAGATATTATGTGAGGTAAAGCCTTTACTGTGAAAATACAATAGTATATATAGAGTAATGTAAATGCTATGTGAGATATTATGTGAGGTAAAGCCTTTACTGTGAAAATACAATAGTATATATAGAGTAATGTAAATGTTATGTGAGATATTATGTGAGGTAAAGCCTTTACTGTGAAAATACAATAGTATATATAGAGTAATGTAAATGTTATGTGAGATATTATGTGAGGTAAAGCCTTTACTGTGAAAATACAATAGTATATATAGAGTAATGTAAATGTTATGTGAGATATTATGTAAGGTAAAGCCTTTACTGTGAAAATACAATAGTATATATAGAGTAATGTAAATGTTATGTGAGATATTATGTGAGGTAAAGCCTTTACTGTGAAAATACAATAGTATATATAGAGTAATGTAAATGTTATGTGAGATATTATGTAAGGTAAAGCCTTTACTGTGAAAATACAATAGTATATATAGAGTAATGTAAATGTTATGTGAGATATTATGTGAGGTAAAGACTTTACTGTGACAATACAATAGTATATATAGAGTAATGTAAATGTTATGTGAGATATTATGTAAGGTAAAGCCTTTACTGTGAAAATACAATAGTATATATAGAGTAATGTAAATGTTATGTGAGATATTATGTGAGGTAAAGCCTTTACTGTGAAAATACAATAGTATATATAGAGTAATGTGAATGCTAAAGGGATAAATAGATAAATGATTTTTCCACAGATATAAAAGCTAATCATATTTACCTCCTTTCTTACAGGACACGTCGTTTCTTCGTGGCTGAGCCTCGCGAATGTACCCAAGACTTGGGTTGGATTGTTCTCTTGGAAGCTTATTCTATTTGTAACTGGACTCACTCACCACACTACCCTACAATATTCTATTCAACTAAGAAAACAATGACTACTTGGCATAACGGTAGTTCATTTTTTATTTCACTTTGTATGTGTGTGGCTTAGCAGTATCGGTGGAGGGCCAGACGCCATGCTTTGCAGCATAGAGTTATGTCCCTTTATGTTCTGAGTTCATTTTTTTATTTTCCTGTGTGGATTAGATTAGCAGTATCGGTAGAGCGTCAGACGCCATGCTTTGCAGCATAGAGTTATGGCCCTTTATGTTCTGAGTTCAAATCCTGCCGAGGTTAACTTTGCCTTTCATCCTTACGGGGTTGATAAAATAAAGTACCAGTAATGTACTGGGGTTGATTTAATCGACTTTCCCCTCCCCCCAAATTACTGACCTTGTGTCTATATCAGAAACTGTTGTTATTTCCAGGTCATGGGACAGCCGACTCCATTGCAATATTTCTCCGTCTCAAAATAAGTTAAACAACTACATCAACTAACGTTGTTGTTATCGTCCATCCTTTCCAGATGGCCACCACCAATGATTTATAAGTGTTACCAATCAATAAACCACAATAACTATTCAATACAATATTGATCTCTTCTTCTGATTCTCTCTCTCTCTATATATATATATCTAGCTGTCTGTCTATTTATTTTGAGAACAATACCTTAACATAAGTACGTGTGGCCAGTTACAGCCAGTTTAAATAGAAAGAGGTGAGAGAATTCTGGCCAGATATGGCCGGTTTAAATGCTAAAGGGTTAAACAATATGTAGACAACAATATGAGAATTAAAAGAGAATTTATTTCTGATATATTTTACCATTATAAATATTTTCCAATGTGTATTTGTTAGTGAACAATAAGTTTAAATTTGTAAAAGAAGGGATCTCTCACATTTCAGTTTAACCCTTTAGCATTTACATTACTCTATATTTACTATTATATGTTCATCGTAAAATCTGAGATTTTGATATTGTTTACTTTGAGAACAATACCTTAACATCAGCATAAGCTGCTAGTTACAACAGAAAGAGGTGAGAGAATTGTGGCCGGTTTAAATGCTAAAGGGTTAAAGGTTTCCCATCTAGTATCTGTTAGTTTTTGTTTATTTTAATAATTATTATAGACAAAAGATGTCTCACATATTTCATAGTGGAAGGGTTTTTCACCAGTGTGACAATGGTTGTAGCCAACAAGATGAGATTTGCAATAGAAGAGTCTCTTATATTTCACAGTTAAAAGGTTTCTTTCCAGGGTGTGTTTGTGTTTATTTAAGTTACCGTTTGATACAAAAAATGTCCACATATTTCACAGTGGAAGGGTGTCTCACATTTCACAGTTAAAAGGTTTCCTTCCAGGGTGTGTTTGTGAGGATGTCCACATATTTCACAGTAGAAGGGGTTTTCTTCAGTGTGTCTTATTTTGTGGTTAACAAGATTAGAATTATCATAGGCTCCTCGTATCGGTGCCACCTAGTATGGGGCTCCAAAACTATGGTTCCGTTGTGCGACAGGCTCAGCTCGGCCAACTGGCCTGTCCGTCCTCATAACAGAGCCATCCAGTCTCACACTGTAAACATGGTTGGTGTTAGGAAAGGCATCCAGCTGTAAAATCCCTGGCCAAATTTACATTCCTTTACATACAGCAAGGTATAGCGTGGCCAATTCCGGCATGCACGACCTGTCTAACCCATGCAAGCATAGAAAAATGGATGCTAAACGACGATGTAACATCATATTTCACAGTGGTACAGTATTTTCTCAAACATGTCTACAATTGTGGGCTAGAAAACTAGATTTGTTAATGAAAGATATCCCACACACTCCACAATGATACAGTTCGTCGTCAGTATGTATTCTTGTATGTTTTACAAGACTAGAATTAACAGAGAAAGTTTTTCCACATATTTTACATCGATAAGGTTTTTCTCCTGTGTGAATTCTGACGTGTTTCGTTAAATCACTGTTAAAAACGAAAGATTTCTCACACACTTCACAATGATAGGGTTTCTCTCCAGTGTGTATTCTCCTGTGTTTTGTTAAATCACTATTAAATACAAAAGATTTCGCACATATTTCACAGTGAAAGCGTTTTACTGCAGCTTGACTACAGACATGATTAGCTAGACTAATATCTACAGAGAAAGATTTACCACATATCTCACAATGATAGGGTTTCTCTCCAGTGTGTGTTCTTTTGTGTGGCGTTAATTCACTATTGGAGACGAAAGATTTCCCACAGATTTCACAATGGTAGGGTTTTTCTCCGGTGTGTCTACGTTTGTGAATAACAAGATTAGAATTGTCACTAAATGACTTGCCACACACTTCACAACGACAAGGTTTCTCTCCAGTGTGTGTCCGTTTGTGTCTATTTAAATCGCCGTTTTTTACAAAAGATTTACAACAGATTTGGCACTGGAATGGTTTTTCTCCAGTATGTATTCTCTTGTGTTTTGTGAAATCACTGTTAGAGACGAAAGCTTTCCCACAGAGTTCACAGTGGAACGGTTTTTCTCCAGTATGCCTACGTATGTGTACTGTAAGACCGCAATTATCAGCAAAAGATTTCCCACATATTTCACAATGGAAGGGTTTTTCTGTAGTGTTTGTTTTTTTCAGTCTTGTAAAACTGTTGGTGACAAAAGATTCCCCACTTATTTCAAAATGATAGGGGTTTTCTACACTGTGACTACGTATGTGGACATCTAGACTAGAAATCTGAGTGAAAGATTCCCCACATATTTCACAATTGAAGGGTTTATCCCGAGTGTGTCTTGCTTTGTGTGTGGTAACTTCGTCTTCCGAAGAGAAAGTTTTCCTACAAACCTCACAGCTATATTCAGGAATATTTCTTTGTAATGATCCTTGTTCAGTACATGTTTCACTCTGTAAAGGGTTCTCACCACTGTATGTCTGTGTAACTGTATCTATATTGGTAGAAACAGGTGTGTTAGAAATGTCCAAGTGTTTAACGTCCTCCATAGTAATTATTTAAAAGTCAAGAAATATCTGTGATTATAATATATTACAGTTTAGTTTCTTGTCCTGGACATCATGAGGCCACCTTATCTTATCCACAAACCATTACCGTTCACATTGATATTAAATAATTACTACACAAGATATAATTAGATTAAATAAAACTATAATTGCGATAGCAAATACTCGGTGTCGTGTACAATATTTCCCCTCTAAATAACACCGGTGACATACGTAAAAAGTCCCCTGGCATAATTTAGTACATTTAGAAATGGTTTATCGTATCCAATCGATTATAAATAAAAGATTATCTCTCATCAAAGCAACAATTACCTATCGACGAGGAAGTCACTACATGGTGGCTGGCTCAGCTTGCTAGGTGTGACGTGTGTTTCGTGATTGATCAGCTCAAGGTTCGATCTCTGACGATCGAGCACGACTCTGGAATCAATGGCTTATCAGACTTCTGTTATCTCTATATATATATATAATAAATGTAATCTGAGTTTTTCGAATATTAATAACTGCAGTTCTGTTAACATGCCAACACAAGAACAAGAATGAAGTGTTCATTCTACTGACATGGCTTTAAAAATGAGGCTTGTTTGCATAATTACAAACGAATCGAATGTTATTATTAATATTCGAAAAACTCAGATTACATTTATTGTATTCAGCCATGTAGAGCGAAAATTATATATATATATATATATATCAGATAAGGAACCAGGTGGACCATAACCCACGAGAGTTCTCGATACTTAGGGTAGTAGAGTGGGTAATAGTAAAAGAGTCAGGACCCCATCGGCTGAGCTCCTGCCGTCGGGGTCCTGACTCATATATATATATATATATATATATATATATATGTGTGTGTCATTTGTACATGAAGGCTTTGTCGCTAGAAGTTGTGTTGACATTTTCCGCGTTGACCTCCCGTCTACTGATTTCACCTTTGACCTTACGATGTCATTTTTGTTGTTGATGTTTTTTAAATTTTGCTGACACTACACATTTCGTGGTTTTCATTGTTAAAGAGCGGAACATAGATTATAGTCACGCGAACACACCTCACTTCCTGTTATTTTCTCGACGTTTGGAGAGCTGGGTAATAGAAGGTCTTCCGAGAAGAACCCCTCCTACTTCAAGCAAGTGTTTGGTCCCTTATATATATATATATATATATATATATATATAGTGGTTAACTGCTAAGAACTCCTTGTAGAGCTGGACATCAGAAGGTCTTCAGAGAAGAAGCCCCTACTTCTTACATCCAAAAAGGGGTGTCAATATTCCCCTGTGCCCTTCTGCCGTTATTGAGCCATTCGGAAATTGTTGTGTATTTAAACTGTATGGAGAAAAAGTTGTTGTCAGGTGCTATCTGGAATTCTTCTCAGTGGACTCGGGTTTATATATCAATGTAAAATATTAATATATATACACCATAACAGGTAAGTTATATATAGTTATGTAATAAACAACATAAGATAATTATTTCATTTACCAGTGGTTTCTTGAAGACATGTTGTGTCTGTCTTCAGTCGTCAGAATGAATAAAAAACATGGTGTATTTATTAAATATGGATTTGCAAATATATATATACATGTATATATACATGTATATATATATATATATATATATATTATATCAGATAGGGTGTGGTAAAAACCAGCTAAACCGTAACCCACCAGAGTACTCAATACTTGGGGTAGTAGAGTGGGTAATAGGAAAAGATTCAGGACCCCGACGGCTGAGCTCCTGCCGTTTCGACATCTAGATCTGAACAGTTCGGACAGCCGAAGCTCGGTCGTCGGGCTCCTGAATCTTTTCCTATATATATATATAACAAAGAAAGTGTCGTAAGATACCAGGTGGACCACAACCCACCAAAGTACTCAATACTTAGGGTAGTAGAGTGGGTAATATGAAAAGAGTCAGGACCCCGACGGCAGCTAGATCCGAACTAAACTTTAGTTCGGATCTAGCTGTCGAAACGGCCGGAGCTTATCCGTCTGGGTCCTGAATCTTTCCCCATTATATATATATATATCATCATCATTATCGTTTAACGTCCATATTCCACGCTTGCATGGGTTTGGACGGGTGTTTTCCCACTTGAGGCAAGAGTGGTTGTCTTGCTCGCATAGGACTGTCTGGCGGGTTTTCTACGGCTGGATGCCCTTCCTAACACCAACCACGTTTACAGTGTGGAACTGGGAGGTTTTTACCGTGTTGCCTACACGGCCACATTACAGCGTGGACTGTTTTTTTGTCGTGACACCTACACGACCACATTTGTTTCGGGCTGGATGTTGTGGTACCAACATATATATATAATACAATATAAACAGCGCCCCCCCCCCCACACACACATTTGCCTATAATAGTGAGAAATGGAAAGAGAGAGCGAGGGAGACGGAGGCACTGAGTAAAAATATATTTTATTTGTCAAAAGTCGTCATTACAAATGTTTTGGATATATACATAAATAACATTACAAATACGTAAATAAGATTATAAATTGCTCGTAATTCGTTCAGAAGAACATTACAAATATAACTGTTTCTACTGTTGGCACAAGGCCAGCAATTACCCCAGTGTATTACTGGTACTTTATTTTATCAACCCCCGTAAGGATGAAAGGCAAAGTTAACCTCGGCGGGATTTGAACTCAGACCATAAAGGGCCGTAACTCTTTGCTGCAAATTCACCGAATATTACAAATATAATTGTTTCTACTTTTGGCACAAAGCCAGCATTTATACCAGTGTATTACTGGTACATTATTTTATCGACGCCGTAAGGATGAGTCGTTGATAGACAGAAATATAAACGTATAAAAGAGTGGTGTGTGTATATTTGATGATTTTCTTTCACTTGAAACAGTTCTAGTCCTGAAGAAACCATTTCTATATTACATTTTGTTACTCTACTAATATGTATACTATACACTATAAAAACCAACCAACCAGAAATTTATAATAAATTGAAGTTAAAACCAACAGGTGTGTGTGTGTGTTTTTATTGGCAACATGACCCTACCAAAGTATAACTATATCTGTTTCAACATACGTTTTCAGATAAGAAACCTGCAAAACAAATTGAAAAACTAAATATATATATATAAGTATACATACATATATATATATATATATATATAACAAAGGAAGTGTGGTAAGGAACCAGGTGGACCATAATGCACCAGAGTACTCAATACAGTTCGGATCTAGCTGTGGAAACGGCTGGAGCTCAGCCGTCGGGGTACTGACTCTTTTCCTATATATATATATATATATATATATATATATATATATATATATATATATATAACAAAGGAAGTGAGGTAAGGAACCAGGTGGACCATAACGCAACAGAGTACTCAATACTTAGGGTAGTAGAGTGGTTAATAGGAAAAGAGTCAGCACCCCGACGGCTGAGCTCTGGCCGTTTCGACAGCTAGATCCGAACTAAGCCACAGATGTAGCTGTCGAAACAGTTGGAGCTCAGTTGTCGGGGTCCTGACTCTTTTCCTATATATATTGAAATGGGGGGGGGGGTTGGATACATATTTATATCTACAGTTTATCAATATAGAATTGTTTTTAATTTTTCTCCTTTCTACCATGTAATGTTTCTCTATTATTTCAGATATTATAGCAGATGAGTTTTGAAGAAGTTCCCACATCAGTGTTCATCACCTTTAACTCTTACTGTCCTGTACCACAGTAGACCGCATTAGCAAGACATTCGTGAAAAGTCAAGCAAAAACATGACTACATCACAGGAAAGTTAAAACTGTTATATTGATACTGCAAATTTTCACAATGATCTGTCAACTAGTAAAGACAGTACAAACATTTGAATTAACCAACCACATTAACCCTTTAGTAGTCAAACCAGCTGTAACTGGCCACTTATACTGATGTTAAGGTATTGTTCTCAAAATAAATAATATCAAAATGTCATAGATTTGATATTATGTGAGGTCAAGACTTTACTGTGAAAATACAATAGTATATATAGAGTAATAAATGTTATGTGAGGTAAAGCCTTTACTGTGAAAATACAATAGTATATATAGAGTAATGTAAAGGTTATGTGAGATATTATGTGAAGTAAAGCCTTTACTGTGAAAATATAATAGTATATATAGAGTAATTTAAATACTAAAGGGTTAAATATTAAAGTCTTTACTCTAATACTGTAAATTTTCACAACAATCTGTCCACTAGTAAAGATGCTATAAACATTTGAATTAACAAACCTGTTTCGTATTGATTTCCTGTTAAATCATTACAGCATGTTATGAGCATTGGAAAATATGCTTTAGATTCTGAGTTCAAATCCTGCCAAGGTTAGCTTTGCTTTTCATCTTTACAGGGACAATAAAAAAAGTACCAGTAATGCACTGGGCTCATATTGTTTTTGAAAGAAGAGAGAAAACAGCGATAATGATTGAAGATGTCAGAAATGTGTGATGAAAGAACTTTGAGAAACAGGATTGATAATTACCATTAATATATTTGTGAAAAGATGTCGCAAAAGATAGGGAATTCATCTTATCCCTGTGATGTCTGTGAAAAGTCTCCCTCTAAAAAACATAACCCGGGAGAGAAATCTCATCTCTGCGATACATGTGGTAAACTTTTTCGTGCAAGCAGTGACTTGGCTAAACACAAACGTATTCATACAGGAGAGACACCCTACCACTGTGACATCTGTGGCAAATCGTTCTCTGTGACGGGCCATTTAATTTCTCATAAACGTACTCATACAGGAGAGAAACCATATCACTGTGACACTTGCGGTAAATCATTCTCTGGGAGTAGCGACTTGACTAGACATAGAGTGATCCATACGGGAGAGATACCGTATCACTGTGATGTCTGTGGTAAATCATTCTCTCAGAAAGGTAACTTAACTCTTCACGAACGTATTCATACAGGAGAGAAACCATATCACTGTGATGTCTGCGGTAAATCTTTCTCTGGAGGCAGTCACCTAACTAGACACAAGCGTATTCATACAGGAGAGAAGCCATATCACTGTGATATCTGTGGTAAATCATTCTCTGAAACTGGTCGCTTAACTAGACACATACGCATTCATACAGGAGAGAAACCGTACCACTGTGATATCTGTGGTAATTCCTTTTCAGATGTCCGCACCTTAACCACTCACATACGAATTCATACGGGAGAGAAACCATACCACTGTGATGACTGTGGTAAATCGTTTTCTAGAAGTAGTGGCTTAACCACTCACAAACGTACTCATACAGGAGAGAAGCCATTTCAGTGTGACATCTGTGGTAAATCATTCATTCAAAAAGGGGACTTAACTAAACACATAGGCATTCATATGGAAAAGTAACCTATCATCATCACCGTTTAATGTTCATTTTTCCATGCTAGCTTGGGTTAGATGAGTTGTCCTGTTGTAAGCAATGCCAGGTCAGGTGACCATGTCTTGCTCATACAGAACCGATTTGGGGTTGGTTTCTACAGCTGGTTACTCTTCCTAATGCCAACCTCATTTACAGTGTGGACTGGGTGCTTTTTGTTGTGACACCTACATGACCACTTTACAGTGTGGATGGGTACTTTTTGTTATGACACCTACACGGCCACTTTACAGTGTGGATGGGTACTTCACTGGATACTGTATACTTTAGCTTGTCAATGCCAAATTTGAATACATCATACAACAACAACAAAGGTTTTAAGAACATGTTCCCTTCTAATAGGGTTTACCTAAGACTCTTACCACATGTTTTAAAATCATATTCCCTACTAAAACTGGGGTTTAACTATGACTGATCACATGTTCACTGTATATTTTAGAAAATATCATATATTTTCACTAGCTCTGACAGGTGAACAGTGAACTGTACTGATGAAGGGTGATACCCAGAAACATTAGTGTCTGCAGTTCTATTTACATGCCAACACAAGGGCAAGAATGAGGGGCTCATTCTACTGACATGGCTTTGCATAATTGCAAACGGATCGATTATTAATATTAAAAATACTCATTTATTGTATTCAGCCATGTAGAGCGATAACTTTTTGTTATTTGTTATATACAAGAGATGTCAACATGAATGGACCTGTTATTTTTATCTAAAGACATTTTTTTCCAATTCCAACCTGCCCGTCCCCTTAATCTATCATATTTCTCATTCTTTCTTCGTCCGAAACGTTAAGACCCTCTTCCTGGTATATCAAGCGTTAACCTAATATATCCCTTCCATATACTGTACCGATTGTGTTGTTATTCTGTTTACATTTTACATACATATATATCTATATATATATATTAAACTTTAATCTGTTATTTTAATAAATATTTGCTCTAGGGTTCTTATATATTTGATATATATTTATCCTTATCGAGCCCTCTTTGGATTTTAGTCTTCAAATTTATTATTACTATATATATATATATATTATCAGGTCCTAAATAATAGGTGGGGCAAATCAGTAATTTTTCTAGATTGTCTCCCTTGATTTTTAAAAAAAAAACAGAATATGTTGTTTAGTTTACATATTAAGACCTCCAACACACCCTATTTATTTTATAATGTATGGAATTTTTAGTAAGGTACTTTTTTGTTGTTGTTATTTTGTATAATGTTTTTTTAATGTCTAACGAAAATATTAATTGTTACAGGAATGCTACAACTTAAAATAACATTTCACTGGAGATAGACTAGAAAAATGTAATAAGTGAAAGGGGATTATAAATAATCTGAATAAGTGGAATAAGCGGTGGGTTGGAAAAAACGGTAAATTTTCTAGGTTGTCTCCCTTGATTTAAAAAAAAAAAAACCAGAATTAAAATATAATATAATAATAATAACTATTTCTACTTTTGGCACAAGGCCAGCAATTATCCCAGTGTATTACTGGTATTTTATTTTATCGACCTCGTAATGATGAGAGGCAAAGTTAACCTCGGCAGGATTTGAACTCAGATCACAAAGGGCCGTAACTCTATGCGTCAAAGCATGGCGTCCGACCCTCTAGCAATACTAGAATTAATATATAATAATGATGATAATAATTGTTTCTGCTATAGGCACAAGGCCAGCAATTTTGGGGGAGGGAAAAGTCGATTGAATCGACCCAGTGCATTACTGGTACTTTATTTTATTCTCCCCAGATTCAATAATCTAATTAAGTCCATATATTATTAAAATTCAAACCTAGCCGATTAGACTGTCATCATCATCATCATTTAATGTCTATCTTCCACGCTAGCATGGGTTAGACGGGAGTTGTCCCACTTGAGGCAAGATTGGTCGGGTGACCGTGTCTTGCTCGTATAGGACTGTCTGGCAGGTTTTCTACGGTTGGATGCCCTATATATACTTATATATTTATAAGTGGGGAAAGATGCTTACTAATGTTGTCGGTGTCTACCAAGTCAGTTGCCAGACGTCGGAGATATCATTTTTCAGATCTAGTTGGAAAAATCTAAAAAATTTAAAAACGGGGGTTAAGGGATAATTATTTGAACCCTGAGAGTACATATACTGTATTTCCCGGTGTCGAAGACGCTACTTTTTTCCTAAAATAAGTCTCTAAAATTACCATGCACCCTGGAGGTCGAGGGTTGTTTATTATTTATTTTGCAAATTTTTGGTTGTCAAAATTAGGGTGTGTCCTCGAGGACGAAGCGTCTTAGGCGCTGGGAAATAGAGTAAGATATTTATATTCATGTTAAATTTCTTGTATATATATCCTATAAATTGAGAAAATTCTATTGTTGGTTGAGAATTTTTGAGTTTATTTATTTTTCTTTTATGTTTTTATATCATGTCTTGATGCGCATGTGGTTAGAATGTCTGAGGAAAGAATCTCTGAATTGAGAGAGCACAGCTCTGATACTACAGACATGTGGTTAGAATGTCTCAGGAAAGAATCTCTGAATTGAGAGACCACAGCTCTGATACTACAGACATGTGGTTAGAATGTCTCAGGAAAGAATCTCTGAATTGAGAGAGCACAGCTCTGATACTACAGACATGTGGTTAGAATGTCTCAGGAAAGAATCTCTGAATTGAGAGACCACAGCTCTAATACTACAAACATGTGGTTAGAATGTCTGAGGAAAGAATCTCTGAATTGAGAGAGCACAGCTCTGATACTACAGACATGTGGTTAGAATGTCTGAGGAAAGAATCTCTGGATTGAGAGATCACAGCTCTGATACTACAGACATGTGGTTAGAATGGCTGAGGAAAGAATCTCTGAATTGAGAGAGCACAGCTCTGATACTACAGACATGTGGTTAGAATGTCTGAGGAAAGAATCTCTGAATTGAGAGACCACAGCTCTGATACTACAGACATGTGGGTAGAATGTCTGAGGAAAGAATCTCTGGATTGAGAGATCACAGCTCTGATACTACAGACATGTGGTTAGAATGTCTGAGGAAAGAATCTCTGAATTGGGAGATCACAGCTCTGATGCTACAGACATGTGGTTAGAATGTCTGAGGAAAGAATCTCTGAATTGAGAGATCACAGCTCTGATACTACAGACATGTGGTTAGAATGTCTCAGGAAAGAATCTCTGAATTGAGAGATCACAGCTCTGATACTACAGACAAGTGGTTAGAATGTCTCAGGAAAGAATCTCTGAATTGAGAGATCACAGCTCTGATACTACAGACATGTGGTTAGAATGTCTGAGGAAAGAATCTCTGAATTGAGAGATCACAGCTCTGATACTACAGATATGTGGTTAGAATGTCTGAGGAAAGAATCTCTGAATTGAGAGATCACAGCTCTGATACTATTAGAGGCAAGTTGGATCTTGTGACCATGTCTTGCTCGTATTAGAACTGTTTCTGGCTAAGTTTCTACAACTGGATGCCCTCCCTATTTATGTAGGATATGAAGTTGGTGAAAATCATGAAAATATTGATACTCAATATAAACCAACTCGCGTTCTACCATCAGTAAAGGAAGATTTAGTCAGAGCAGATCTCAAATTGCTGAAACTATGATGAAGGACAGACAAATGGAGAGATGCTGTGCTGAAAGGAAACCCATCCAACTCATGCAAGCATGAGAAAACAGATGTAAAATGGTGATGATGATGGAAAGGATCTGTCCAACCCATGCAAGCATGGAAAAGTTATGATGGTGAAGTTGATGGTAGTGAGGATTGATGATGGTGATGGTGGTAGTGATGATGACGGCGGTGATGATGATGATGTTTTGGAAAATAATGGAAGAAACACAGTAAGTATATTTAATGCTTTTTTTTATCTTTTCCTTTGTGTTAAAAATCATTTTCTTCTTCTGTCTCTTTCTTATTTATGTTGTTGAGATACTGACATCACCTGGCATGGTAGGTTACAGTCAGACAATTAACCCTTTAGCATTTAAACTGGCCAGAATTCTCTCACCTCTTTCTGTTCAAACCGGCTGTAACTGGTCACTCATATTATGTCAAGGTATTCTCAAAATAAGTAATATCAAAATCTTATAGATTTGATATTATGTGAGGTAAAGCCTTTACCATTAAAATACAATAGTGTATATAGAGTAATGTAAATGTTATGTGAGATATTATGTGAGGTAAAGCCTTTACTGTGAAAATACAATAGTATATATAGAGTAATGTAAATGTTATGTGAGATATTATGTGAGGTAAAGCCTTTACTGTGACAATACAATAGTATATATAGAGTAATGTAAATGTTATGTGAGATATTATGTGAGGTAAAGCCTTTACTGTGAAAATACAATAGTATATATAGAGTAATGTAAATGCTATGTGAGATATTATGTGAGGTAAAACCTTTACTGTGAAAATACAATAGTATATATAGAGTAATATAAATACTAAAGGGTTAATTAAGATGATAGAGTACGTAGTTCAGAGATTAGAGAGTTGCTCCAGGTAGAGCTGCTACTCTGAATTAAGAGATCACAGATCTATATTATAGATGTGATTAGAAAACAAGCAGCTGAAATAGGGTTCTTCTGCTGTGGTAATTTCTGTCATTACCACAGCACAGGTCCGGCGAGCTTTTGATCCCAGAGTCAGGCTAGATCGATACAAATCAAACCTTGAGCGGATCAATAGCGAAACACACATCACCAATCAATAAATATAATGAAGACAACAAATCGTCTTTTTATTATTATTACACTCTGCTTCGTTCTACACCGCTATACTTACTGGAAACTATGCATTGAGTGCTCACTCTGGTGAACATACAGTAACTGGGCATTTCAATCCCAATATATATATTGTTTTCTTTTCACCTGGGAGGTAAAGGCCTCCAGTTGTTGTCACACCTTTCTAGGAGAGGAAATAAATCTTTGAAAAAAAAAAACTTGTGGCTTCAGAATCATCCGATGATGTTGACCAGTTCTCCTTTTTGGGTGGTGTTTTTGATGCTCAGAGAGTGGGATTGGTCAAGTGCAAGGCCCTACCCCATTTTAAAAAACCTTCAAAGCGCAGGCATTGTTTTTTCAGGATATGTTACAGGTTTGTGTGGTTGGCCGTAGCCTAAAAGTGCACCAAACTCTATAATCTGATAAATGATTGCAATATTCTTAGCAGAGTTTGCAGCCATCATATATATATATATATATATGAATAAATACCAGTCAAGTACTGGGGTAGATTCTTCCTCTATATCTCTCACTTTCATTCTGTGTCTCTCTCTATCATTCTCTGGAGGAAATCTGTAGTATTCAGGAACTGGAGAAGAGACGGGCTCCACCAGACTTAAAAAATACCCACAAAATGCTGTTTACCACTACAGCACCCCTACAACTCAAACAAGAGTCACAGGCCCATACATATATACATCCATTACAAGCCACTGTTATAGATAAAAATATTTCCTATATATTTCACAATGGTAGGGGTTTTTTTCCAGTGTGACTACGTTTGTGGCTAACAAGAGTTGAACTTTGTGTAAAAGATTTCCCACATATTTCACAATGGTACGGTTTTTCTCCAGTATGTATCCTAATATGTTCTGTCAAATGGTTATTGCGGGCAAAAGACCTTTCACATATTTGACAATGATATGGCTTCTCTCCTGTGTGTGTTTTCCTGTGTCTTTTTAAGTGGCTGTTACACACAAAAGATTTCTCACACATTTTACAAACATAAGGTTTTTCTCCGGTGTGACTACGTTTGTGAACAAGCAGATTGGCATTTTTAACAAAAGATTTCCCACATATTTCACAGTGGAAAGGTTTTTCACCAGTGTGTATTCGCATATGACTTACAAGAGAAGAATTTTGTGTAAAAGATTTCCAACATATATCACACTGATATGGTTTTTCTCCTGTGTGACTACGTATATGTTTAACGAGTTGTGAATTCGTCCAGAAGGATTTTTCACATATTTCACATAATTTTCCCTTCGTGTGTATTGGTCTGTGTGTGGAAACTTCATGTTCCGAAGAGAAAGTTTTCCTACAAACCTCACAGCTATATTCAGGAATATCTCTGTGTGTTCTTTTATGTAATGTTAAGTGACTCTTATGGTCAAAAGATTTCCCACATATTTCACAGTGATAGGGTTTTTCTTCAGTGTGACTACTACAAGTGTGTTTCACAAGTTGAGAATTACACAGAAAAGATTTCCCACATATTTCACACTTGAAATGTTTTTTACCAGTGTGGCTAAGTTTATGAACTAAAAGATTAGTATTGTTTTGGAAAGATTTCCCACATATTTCACAATGATTCAGTTTATCTCCCATGTGACTATGTATATGTTTAACAAGATGAGAATTCTGTGTAAAAGATTCCCCACATATTTCACATTGATAGGGTTTTTCTCCAGTGTGTGTTCTTTTATGTAATGTTAAGTGATTGTTGCGATCAAAAGTTTCCCCACATATTTCACAATTGAAGGGTTTATCCCGAGTGTGTCTTGCTTTGTGTGTGATGACTTCATCTTCCGAAGAGAAAGTTTTCCTACAAACCTCACAGCTATATTCAGGAATATTTCTGTGTAATGATCCTTGTTCAGTACATGTTTCACTCTGTAAAGGGTTCTCACCACTGTATGTCTGTGTAACTGTATCTATATTGGTAGAAACAGGTGTGTTAGAAATGTCCAAGTGTTTAACGTCCTCCATAGTAATTCTTGAAGAATTCTTTATTGAGAAATAGCTGTGATTATAATATATTATGATTCAAGTTCTTGTCTGTGATATCATTCGACTATATTTATAAGTGTAGACAACATGAGA
>OZ024764.1:17093321-17118321 GCA_964016885.1 Eledone cirrhosa | reverse complement strand
TCATCGTTGACTTAATGGACAATGGTGGGAAATCTCCTATAATGGGTGATCTTAGATGTGAGATACCTCAGACTCGGTGGCGAATCTTCGCCGGTAAAATATAGGAGTATTCCGTTATATACTGGTGCTTTGAAATAGCGATGTATGTATGAATGTATATATAATGTATGTTTATTTAATGACATTTTGAAGACCATTCGCTATGAGTTTTAAAGAA
Source organism: Eledone cirrhosa (assembly GCA_964016885.1). Classification (NCBI taxonomy): domain Eukaryota; kingdom Metazoa; phylum Mollusca; class Cephalopoda; order Octopoda; family Eledonidae; genus Eledone; species Eledone cirrhosa. Next base: position 17,118,104 of record OZ024764.1, on the reverse strand, counting down.
GTAATTACGTCACGTACTTGGTCTCTCAAATATACTATACATACATTCATGTATACATCGCTATTTCAGAGCACCAATCCTAATACCTAATTTTTGCTGGACCGGCAACTGTGCTATTTAATCAGCTCTTAACCCTTTAACATTTACATTACTCTATATATACTATTGTATTTTCACAGTAAAGGCTTTACCTCACATAATATCTCATATAACATTTACATTACTCTATATATACTATGGACGAGTTCTCTCCAGCGGTCTCTGTCCCTCATTATCGCTGCCATGTCCTGTGTCTCCAAGAAACCAGTGTCTGTCCTTAGGGCATCAACATATGTTAACCTCAGTCTCCCTCTTCCAATGTGTCCATGTAGGGGCTCCCACAGGAGCACTGAGTGCAATGTCAACTGTCCAGCTAACCTCAGTCTCCTCTGTGCTATATATTAATATTATTCTTATATATTTATATTCCAGACAGTAAATTGATAAAAGTTTATGGCTTGTCAGTAGGGGCTGGTTCCCAGGTCTATAATTCCTTTGTCAATAATGGAGACCCTAAAAAATGGAACGTGCTGGAACGCAAAGGAGAGTTTTGTCCTAAATTCTTCAGACATCCAATCCTTGACATCTGGGAAAATCTTAACATTATAGAGGTATGTATATATATATATACACACACACCGACATATATATACAGCTAGACAGACAGACATATACATACACACACAAATATACATATATATACATATACATATATACATGCATATACATATATATATATATATATATATATGTATTTATGAAGGACTAGAGTCCCAAATGTTATATATATACACATATATATATATAAACACATATGCATATATATGTATCCACACGCACACATTTATATATATATACATACACACACATATATATGGGGCCTTCCAGTTTCATTTCATATTATATACATATCTGTGTATATTTTAATTATTTAAAAATTATTCCTAACCCTTTAACATTTACATTACTCTATATATACTATTGTATTTTCACAGTAAAGGCTTTACCTCACATAATATCTCACAATATTTACATTACTCTATATATACTATTGTATTTTCACAGTAAAGGCTTTACCTCACATAATATCTCACATAACATTTACATTACTCTATATATACTATTGTATTTTCACAGTAAAGGCTTTACCTCACCCAATATCTCACATAACATTTACATTACTCTATATATACTATTGTATTTTCACAGTAAAGGCTTTACCTCACATACCATTTACATTACTCTATATATACTATTGTATTTTCACAGTAAAGGCTTTACCTCACATAATATCTCACAATATTTACATTACTATTGTCTTTTCACAATGAAGGTTTTACCTCACATAATACCTCACATAACATTTACATTCCTCTATATATACTATTGTATTTTCACAGTAAGGGCTTTACCTCACATACTATCTCACATAACATTTACATTACTCTATATATACTATTGTATTGTCACAGTAAAGTCTTTACCTCACATAATATCTCACATAACATTTACATTACTCTATATATACTATTATATTTTCACAGTAAAGGTTTTACCTCACATAATATCTCACATAACATTTACATTACTCTATATATACTATTGTATTGTCACAGTAAGGGCTTTACCTCACATAATACCTCACATAACATTTACATTACTCTATATATACTATTGTATTTTCACAGTAAAGGCTTTACCTCACATAATATCTCATAACATTTACATTACTCTATATATACTATTGTATTTTCACAGTAAAGGCTTTACCTCACATAATATCTCACATAGCATTTACATTACTCTATATATACTATTGTATTGTCACAGTAAAGTCTTTACCTCACATAACATTTACATTACTCTATATATACTATTGTATTGTCACAGTAAAGGTTTTACCTCACATAATATCTCACATAACATTTACATTACTCTATATATACTATTGTATTGTCACAGTAAAGTCTTTACCTCACATAATATCTCACATAACATTTACATTACTCTATATATACTATTGTATTGTCACAGTAAAGGCTTTACCTCACATAATATCTCACATAACATTTACATTACTCTATATATACTATTGTATTTTCACAGTAAAGGCTTTACCTCACATAATATCTCACATAACATTTACATTACTCTATATATACTATTGTATTGTCACAGTAAAGGCTTTACCTCACATAATATCTCACATAACATTTACATTACTCTATATATACTATTGTATTTTCACAGTAAAGGCTTTACCTCACATAATATCTCACATAACATTTACATTACTCTATATATACTATTGTATTGTCACAGTAAAGGCTTTACCTCACATAATATCTCGCATAACATTTACATTACTCTATATATACTATTGTATTTTCTCAGTAAAGGCTTTACCTCACATAATATCTCACATAAAATTTATATCACTCTATATATACTATTGTATTTTCACAGTAAAGGCTTTACCTCACATAATATCTCACATAACATTTACATTACTCTATATATACTATTGTATTTTCACAGTAAAGGCTTTACCTCACATAATATCTCACATAACATTTACATAACTCTATATATACTATTGTATTTTCACAGTAAAGGCTTTACCTCACATAATATCTCACATAACATTTACATTACTCTATATATACTATTGTATTTTCACAGTAAAGGCTTTACCTCACATAATATCTCACATAACATTTACATTACTCTATATATACTATTGTATTTTCACAGTAAAGGCTTTACCTCACATAATATCTCACATAACATTTCCATTACTCTATATATACTATTGTATTTTCACAGTAAAGGCTTTACCTCACATAATATCTCACATAACATTTACATAACTCTATATATACTATTGTATTTTCACAGTAAAGGCTTTACCTCACATAATATCTCACATAACATTTACATAACTCTATATATACTATTGTATTTTCACAGTAAAGGCTTTACCTCACATAATATCTCACATAACATTTACATTACTCTATATATACTATTGTATTTTCACAGTAAAGGCTTTACCTCACATAATATCTCACATAACATTTCCATTACTCTATATATACTATTGTATTTTCACAGTAAAGGCTTTACCTCACATAATACCTCACATAACATTTACATTACTCTATATATACTATTGTATTGTCACAGTAGAGGCTTTACCTCACATAATATCTCACATAACATTTACATTACTCTATATATACTATTGTATTTTCACAGTAAAGGCTTTACCTCATATAATATCTCACATAACATTTACATTACTCTATATATACTATTGTATTTTCACAGTAAAGGCTTTACCTCACATAATATCTCACATAACATTTACATTACTCTATATATACTATTGTATTGTCACAGTAAAGGCTTTACCTCACATAATACCTCACATAACATTTACATTACTCTATATATACTATTGTATTGTCACAGTAAAGGCTTTACCTCACATAATATCTCACATAATATCGAATCTATGAGAATTTGGTATTATTTATTTTGAGAACAATACCTTAACATCAGTATGATGGGCCAATTACGGATGTTTTGGGTGCTAAAGGCTTAAGTAAACATGATTTTAAAAAAATATATTTTGAAGTGACCGTGACCCAGTGAGTCACTTGGGGTCGAGTTATATCATAATTCTCTCCCTTTCCACTTTTACAATATATGTTTCTTCTGCAATATATTAATATATATATATATAGGTGTCACGACAAAACAACACACAGTCCACGCTGTAATGTGGCCATGCAGGTAACACGGTAAAAACCTCCCAGTCCACACTGTAAACGTGGTTGGTGTTAGGAAGGGCATCCAGCCGTAGAAAACCCGCCAGACAGTCCTATACCAGCAAGACAACCACTCTTGCCTCAAGTGGGAAAATTCCCGTCCAAACCCATGCTAGTATGGAAGATGGACGTTAAACGATGATGATGATATCTTGTTATTTTGTTAGGTAACTCTTGTCCTTTACAAAAACAATGAAGTAAAGGCAACAATGGTTTTGAATGGAGAAGCGTCATCAAAAGAAAATTGGTTCCATTTCAGTAATCTGGCTGCCCCTCTGTGGCAAGGATCACCCCCTGTGTTCTCAATTGTTGGAAAACAGTATGTCATTATCTTCTTCTTTGCCTTCTTCTTAAATAAAAATAATTGTTTCTACTTTTGGCACAAGGCCAGCAAATTATCTCAGTGTATTACTGGTACTTTATTTTATCGACCCCGTAAAGGATGAAAGGCAAAGTTAACCTCGGCGGGATTTGAACTCAGAATGACAAGAGCCGTAACTCTATGCGCCAAAGCATGGCGTCCGACCCTCTACCGATACTGCCAACGTGCAAAGGGCCATAACTCTATGCGCCAAAGCATGGCGTCCGACCCTCTACCGATACTGCCAACGTGCAAAGGGCCATAACTCTATGCGTCAAAGCATGGCGTCCGACCCTCTACCGATACTGCCAACGTGCAAAGGGCCATAACTCTATGCGTCAAAGCATGGCGTCCGACCCTCTACCGATACTGCCAACGTGCAAAGGGCCATAACTCTATGCGTCAAAGCATGGCGTCCGACCCTCTACCGATACTGCCAACGTGCAAAGGGCCATAACTCTATGCGCCAAAGCATGGCGTCCGACCCTCTACCGATACTGCCAACGTGCAAAGGGCCATAACTCTATGCGTCAAAGCATGGCGTCCGACCCTCTACCGATACTGCCAACGTGCAAAGGACCATAACTCTATGCGCCAAAGCATGGCGTCCGACCCTCTACCGATACTGCCAACGTGCAAAGGGCCATAACTCTATGCGTCAAAGCATGGTGTCCGACCCTCTACCGATACTGCCAACGTGCAAAGGGCCATAACTCTATGCGTCAAAGCATGGTGTCCGACCCTCTACCGATACTGCCAACGTGCAAAGGGCCATAACTCTATGCGTCAAAGCATGGTGTCCGACCCTCTACCGATACTGCCAACGTGCAAAGGGCCATAACTCTATGCGTCAAAGCATGGTGTCCGACCCTCTACCGATACTGCCAACGTGCAAAGGGCCATAACTCTATGCGTCAAAGCATGGCGTCCGACCCTCTACCGATACTGCCAACGTGCAAAGGGCCATAACTCTATGCGTCAAAGCATGGTGTCCGACCCTCTACCGATACTGCCAACGTGCAAAGGGCCATAACTCTATGCGTCAAAGCATGGTGTCCGACCCTCTACCGATACTGCCAACGTGCAAAGGGCCATAACTCTATGCGTCAAAGCATGGCGTCCGACCCTCTACCGATACTGCCAACGTGCAAAGGGCCATAACTCTATGCGTCAAAGCATGGTGTCCGACCCTCTACCGATACTGCCAACGTGCAAAGGGCCATAACTCTATGCGTCAAAGCATGGTGTCCGACCCTCTACCGATACTGCCAACGTGCAAAGGGCCATAACTCTATGCGTCAAAGCATGGCGTCCGACCCTCTACCGATACTGCCAATCCACTGCATGGAGCTTTTTGAGCATTTGATAGTGTTTCTTGTGAGGTCCATCTGTTAAGTTCTCATCTGCACCAACCACATATAAACCCTAAACTGTTAGCTGCATATCCCATGTGTATCTATAGATTCTTTTTTATCACAAAACTAAAAGCTAACCATGTTCACCTCATCTGTTTCAGTCGGCGACGTTTCTATATAGCTTATGAGGCTACTTGTGCAAGGGACCGTGGTTGGTTGGTTATCCTAGAAGCTAAATCATATTGTAATTGGACAGTTTCACCACACTACCCTGTAATATTTTATTCAACTAACATTTCAGCAACTACTTGGGATAAAGGTAATACAACTTTTATTTTACTCTGTGTGTGTGGAGGCACATGGCTTAGTGGTTAGAGCATCAGGCTTGCAATTGAGCTTAGTGTTGTGTTCTTGAGCAAGACACTTTATTTCATGTTGCTCCAGTTTACTCAGCTGTAGAAATGTATTGTGATATCACTGGTGCCAAGCTGTATATATATATATATATATATATATATATATATATATATATATATATATATACTGTACATAATATATATATACATACTGTATATAATATATATATATATATACTGTACATAATATATATATACATACTGTATATAATATATATATACATACTGTATATAATATATATATATATATACTGTATATAATATATATATACATACTGTATATAATATATATATATATATACTGTACATAATATATATATATATACTGTATATAATATATATATACATACTGTATATAATATATATATACATACTGTATATAATATATATATATATATACTGTATATAATATATATATACATACTGTATATAATATATATATATATATATATATACTGTACATAATATATATATACATACTGTATATAATATATATATACATACTGTATATAATATATATATACATACTGTATATAATATATATATATATATACTGTATATAATATATATATACATACTGTATATAATATATATATATATATATATATACTGTACATAATATATATATACATACTGTATATAATATATATATACATACTGTATATAATATATATATACATACTGTATATAATATATATATACATACTGTATATAATATATATATACATACTGTATATAATATATATATATATACTGTACATAATATATATATATATATATATATATATATATATATATACTGTACATAATATATATATATATATATATAATAATAATAATAATAAAATGTGGAGAGGAAAATATATTTTTCTTCCTAATAATCGTCTCTTTCTCCCTGTTTTCATATATATATATATACATACTGTATATAATATATATACATACTGTATATAATATATATATATATATATATATATATATATATATATATATATATATAGTATATATTTTGTATATGTTGTATATATATATATGTATGTCTATGTTGTAATGTCACTGGTGTCAAGCTGTAAATATAGTTGTAGTAGTGGTGATAGTAGTAGTAGTGGTAGTAGTAGTGTAGTAGTAGTAGTAGTAGTAGTAGTAGTGGTTGTTGTAGTAGTAGTAGTAGTAGTAGTAGTAGTATAGTAATAGTAGTAGTAGTAGTGGTTGTAGTGGTAGTGGTAGTGGTAGTAGTAGTAGTAGTAATAGTAGTGGTAGTAGTAGTAGTGGTGGTCACTTACTGTTGTTGTTGTTGTTGTTACTGTTGTTATTGTTGTTATTGCCAGGTCATGGGACAGCTGACTCCTTCGCTATATTTCTCCGTCTCAAAACAACTTAACCAACTACATCATCTCCACTTCTACCATTGTTGTTGTTGTTATCGTCCATCCTTTCCAGATGGCCACCACCAATGATTTATAAGTCAAGTATTACCAATCAATAAACCACAATAACCATTCAATACAATATTGATCTCTTCTAATTCTATCTATCTAACTGTCTGTCTATCTATATAACTATCTACCTCTCTCTCTGTCTCTCTCTCTCTCTCTCTCTCTCTCTCTCTCTCTCTCTCTCTCTCTCTCTCTCTCTCTCTCTCTCTCTCTCTCTCTCTCTCTCTCTCTCTCTCTCTCTCTCTCTCTCTCTATATATATATATATAATAAATAATAAATGAATATTACATAATTTCTCTACTAAGTTTCGTTATTATTGATTAAATATAAATAATTTTGTTGCTTATTTAAAGATTCACTTCTTTAAAATTTTCAAATGTCAACACTTCTGGTTAGCGATCGCTTAAATAAACATTCATATATTTCCGTCACTAATTCTCTCCTAATACAGTTTATATATAATATCGTCTTTTTTTAATGTATCATAAGACAGTGTAACGCAGTCTTTGTTCAGTTTCTGTGTATATTGTCAATTACGATGTTATTTGATGTATCATATCTACATGTCTATATACTTGTGTATAATATCAATATACACACTACACATGTATCATATCTACATGTCTATATACTTGTGTATAATATCAATATACACACTACACATGTATCATATCTACATGTCTATATACTTGTGTATAATATCAATATACACACTACACCTGTATCATATCTACATGTATATATACTTGTGTATAATATCAATATACACACTACACATGTATCATATCTACATGTCTATATACTTGTGTATAATATCAATATACACACTACACATGTATCATATCTACATGTCTATATACTTGTGTATAATATCAATATACACACTACACATGTATCATATCTACATGTCTATATACTTGTGTATAATATCAATATACACACTACACATGTATCATATCTACATGTCTATATACTTGTGTATAATATCAATATACACACTACACATGTATCATATCTACATGTCTATATACTTGTGTATAATATCAATATACACACTACACATGTATCATATCTACATATCTATATACTTGTGTATAATATCAATATACACACTACACATGTATCATATCTACATATCTATATACTTGTGTATAATATCAATATACACACTACACATGTATCATATCTACATGTCTATATACTTGTGTATAATATCAATATACACACTACACATGTATCATATCTACATGTCTATATACTTGTGTATAATATCAATATACACACTACACATGTATCATATCTACATGTATATATACCTGTGTATAATATCAATATACACACTACACATGTATCATATCTACATGTCTATATACTTGTGTATAATATCAATATACACACTACACATGTATCATATCTACATGTCTATATACTTGTGTATAATATCAATATACACACTACACATGTATCATATCTACATGTCTATATACTTGTGTATAATATCAATATACACACTACACATGTATCATATCTACATATCTATATACTTGTGTATAATATCAATATACACACTACACATGTATCATATCTACATGTCTATATACTTGTGTATAATATCAATATACACACTACACATGTATCATATCTACATGTCTATATACTTGTGTATAATATCAATATACACACTACACATGTATCATATCTACATGTATATATACTTGTGTATAATATCAATATACACACTACACATGTCAGCAGAAAACTACCCCAAGGGTGGACTTTCTGCTAGTCTACCTAAAGACTTGTTGTTGCTGTTGTTATTTGATCCAGTAGCTCTGGCTAATCCAGCTGGATCCCCCCAAGCAAGACTAAACTAACCGAGCTCATGGATGTTATCCAGCCATCTAATCTAGCTGGATCCCCCCAAGCAAGACTAAACTAACCGAGCTCATGGATGTTATCCAGCCATCTAATCTAGCTGGATCCCCCCAAGCAAGACTAAACTAACCGAGCTCATGGATGTTATCCAGCCATCTAATCCAGCTGGATCCCCCCCAAGCAAGACTAAACTAACCGAGCTCATGGATGTTATCCAGCCATCTAATCCAGCTGGATCCCCCCAAGCAAGACTAAACTAACCGAGCTCATGGATGTTATCCAGCCATCTAATCTAGCTGGATCCCCCCAAGCAAGACTAAACTAACCGAGCTCATGGATGTTATCCAGCCATCTAATCTAGCTGGATCCCCCCAAGCAAGACTAAACTAACCGAGCTCATGGATGTTATCCAGCCATCTAATCCAGCTGGATCCCCCCAAGCAAGACTAAACTAACCGAGCTCATGGATGTTATCCAGCCATCTAATCTAGCTGGATCCCCCCAAGCAAGACTAAACTAACCGAGCTCATGGATGTTATCCAGCCATCTTCCTTGGAAGTGTAACAGCTAACGCCTACTAAATAAAATGTTTATAACTATAATATTTGTCTTATGTTTATATTTACTGTGAATTACATGGTTTGGTTTTTCAGGCAGGAATAGAAAGAGGGGGGCATAACTCCTTTTGTAAACGGTTATAATTTGCAGAACATTGATGGAGAAGTAAGCAGAGAATTATACACAAGCAACTATATATATATATATATATACGTATAAGAAAGCGTATGTCGAGAGGTTGGACTGCTATTTCTAGTAATATATATATACTAGCAGTGTATCCCGGCTTTGCACGGGTAAGAACATTGGTAATAGCACCTCCAATGAGAAACATTTATTTGTGAGTGCCTGTTAAAAACTCACGAAAATATATCGACAGGAAACTTGTTTTATTTGGAGAAAATTAAGAAGTTAAAAGTACAGTTTAGCTGTCTACGTACATTGTTCATAGAAATATTGTTGAGCCCCTTCTTTTCATACTCCTCTGTTTTGGCCTATTGGAGTAAATGTGAAAGAGAAAGTCACAGGTTAAGTTGGCAGAAGGTTCCAGTATAATAGCTGTAAGGTGGAGGCTACTTATCTCAAAAGATCATTCGCAATCTTTCCACTAAGTTACTCTTTCTCTCTATCCCTATAGAGAACATGATTCGTCATTGTTTGTCATAATGTCATAATGCAGACATATAGACAGATATTATTCATAGGAGACACATTATAGTAAGTTATACACAAGGTACTATTGTGGGAACCAAGTTATGGGAGACACAGTAGAGGACGTTATACACAAGGTAATATTGTGGGAACTAATTCACAGGAGACACAGTAGAGGATGTTATACATATGGTGCTATTGTGGGAACCAAGTTATGGGGGACACAGTAGAGGGCGTTATACACAAGGTACTACTGTGGGAACCAAGTTACGGGAGACAATAGAGGACGTTATACACAAAGTGCTATTGTGGGAGCCAACATATGGGAGACACAGTAGAGAAAGTTATACACAAGGTACTATTGTAGGAACTAATTCACTGAAGACACAGTAGAGGACGTTATACATAAGGTACTACTGTGGGAACTAATTCATGGGAGACACAATAGAGGACGTTATACACAAGTTACTACTGTGGGAACCAAATTATATGAGACAATAGAGGACGTTATACACAAGGTAATATTATGGGAACTAATTCATGGGAGACAATAGAGGACGTTATACAGGAGGTACTATTGTGGGAACCAACATATTGGAGACTCAGTAGAGGACGTTATACACAAGGTGCTATTGTAGGAACCAAGTTACAGGAGACACACTGGAGGAAGTTATACACAAGTTACTATTGTGGGAATTAATTCATAGGAGACACATTAGAGTAAGATATACACACGGTACTATTGTGGGAACCAAGTTATGGGAGTTACAGTAGAGGATGTTATACACAAGGTAATATTGTGGGAACCAACCGACCAGAGACACAGTAGAGAACGTTATACACAAGGTAATATTGTCGGAACTAATTCACGGGAGACACAGTAGAGGACGTTATACACAAGGTAATATTGTGGGAACTAATTCACGGGAGACACAGTAGAGGACGTTATATACAAGGTGCTATTGTGGGAACTAATTCACGGGAGACACAGTAGAGGACGTTATACACAAGGTGCTATTGTGGGAACTAATTCACGGGAGACACAGTAGAGGACGTTATACACAAGGTGCTATTATGGGAACTAATTCACGGGAGACACAGTAGAGGACGTTATACACAAGGTACTATTGTGGGAATTAATTCACGGGAGACACAGTAGAGGACGTTATACACAAGGTAATATTGTGGGAACTAATTCACGGGAGACACAGTAGAGGACGTTATACACAAGGTACTATTGTGGGAACTAATTCACGGGAGACACAGTAGAGGACGTTATACACAAGGTAATATTGTGGGAACTAATTCACGGGAGACACAGTAGAGGACGTTATACACAAGGTAATATTGTGGGAACTAATTCACGGAAGACACAGTAGAGGACGTTATACACAAGGTAATATTGTGTGAAGCATAACAGTAGAGGAAGACCTGAACTCTCGGATGATACAAATCTCAATAAGGAACAATAGAAAAGTGTGAATTGTGAAGAGACTTTGTCAGGAATGGTCGACTGTGGTTACAATGATGATGATGATGTGTCTAGCTCTCTCTCTCACAATATATATATATATATATATATATATATATCCATCTATCCATCTATCTATCTATCTATCTTGCACATTGAATGCGCTCAGGCGCTCACAGTCCTCTGGCAAGCGGGCACAGCAATCAGTGGAGACTCCACTTTGACATTCTATAGAGGGATTGTACGTTACAAGGGCGACGACGTGCTCGGAGAGACTCTGGGCATCGAAGACGATGAGCTCACCAGTCTGTTTGGTTGGACTTTCCGCCCGGGACCTATGGACAACTTCCAGAGGTCTCTGGCCTGGCAGTACTACCGAGGAGCTCTACCGGCTCGTGACAAGATCTACAGGCACGGACGCCCCGGCAGGGATCCTTCCAAGAGGATGTTTCCAAGATGCGCGCAGGACATTGAAACAGTCCTGCACGCAATTGTACACTGCCCGGGCGTAACCGACCTGTGGAACTATGCAGAAAAACTGCTGTCGTGTAAGGAACAAATCCAGTTGACTGCCGAGTCCATAGTAAGGATCAAACCGCCAGCCTCTTTCAAAAACGAAAGAGAGGCGGTTTTCCCCTGTACGGTGGATATGGTGAAAGAAGTTATATGGTGGACGAGGTTGAGAGGACTGAGGACAGATGCCTTTCTCTCCGGACAACAATTGATTCCCTTCTTTAAGTATCACTTTAGAAGGAGAATCAGGGTGGAGAGAGAGGCACTGCACCCCAGTAAATTTACTGAAAGGTGGGTGAATGAAGCGAAAATGGCCCGAGTGATTGGGCCTTCTCTGTTTATAAGCCTGTAGGTTGAGGAAGAGAGCAAAAGGAAGAAAGGAGCACTTGCACAACTGGAGTTGAGGGTTGTTCTATCGACGGGGTATTAAACAACCCATTTGTGGCGCCTCCCCCCTATTGGGGATTTCGATTGTTGTAATTGTTTGTTTTTATATTTTTTACACGACTGTATGTAAAATCCCCTTTTCTTGTGCGCTCTTGTGGCTAATAAAGAAATCTATCTATCTATCTATCGAAACGGCGAAAATGGCCCTGGTGAATGGGCCTTCTCTGTATATAAACCTGTAGGCTGAGGAAGATAAATAGAGGGAAGACGGAAACACATACAAAACGCGTTCCTGGTGTTGAGGGTTGTTCTATCCACGGGGTGTAAAACAACCCCACAGTAGCGTTACCCCCCCCCCCCCCCCACCCCCAATGGGGATTTCAATTGTTTTATATATTTTATTGTTATTTATCATTGTTAAATATTTTATGTAAAACCCCTGCCGTCACGTCTTGTAATGTCCCATTTTTGTACGCCCCTGTGGCAAATAAAGAAAGATATCTATCTATACGTTCCCGGTGGATGTCTAGCGAGACGTAGTACGTACCGAAAAAACTTTTACCTTCTAGGCCAGATGTTCTCAACCTTTTTTTTGCCAACGGCACACTTTGGAACACATGAAAAAATAGCGGCAAACCTGGCTTAATATATATGAAAAATAATTGTTTCTACTTTAGGCACAAGGCCAGCAATTATCCAGTGCATTACTGGTACTTTACTGGTACTTTATTTTATCGACCCCGTAAGGATGAAAGGCAAAGTCAACCTCGGCGGGATTTGAACTCAGATCGTAAAGGGACGTAACTATGGTGGAAAGCATGGCGTCCGACCCTCTACCGCTACTGCCTATGAAAAATAATTGTTTCTACTTTTGGCACAAGGCCAGCAATTTCCCAGTGTATTACTGGTACTTTATTTTATCGACCCCGTAAGGATGAAAGGCAAAGTTAAGAAAAATAATATTAACTGTTTCATATATAATATTTTTGTTCTTTGTGTGCTGTTCAAAATTTCGCGGCACACTGGTTGAGAATCACTGCTCTAGGCAAAGGCCCAGTAACATTTCTTCCTACTTAAATATATTCCACACACGTTGTTTTCGTTCAACTTAATTATGCGGTATGCTTGCAGCTTTTCACTCTTTCGGTGCTTGTATTGATTTACGGAAGAAAAGAATCCTATATATCATGTTTTAACATCCTTCTGATAATGTCCGCCATTGAATCTTGACGCATCTAAAAAAATATTTTTTCTGAGATTATCTTTCAATCTACACCTAAACACTATGGTAAATCGGGCATTGCTTTCAATGATAAGAAACTTTTTTTTTCGTCCAATTTAGTTATTGCAGTATTATCACACGTTCTTAGCATAGACTTACTTCTAAACACAACCACAAGGATATGGTCCGAACGTGGAAAAACCGAATTCCCACTGTCATCGCCTCCATCTCTCTCACCCTCCCCATCTCTCTGTATGGTGAGCAAATAGGGTCCAACGTGCTGACCTCCCCACAGCCCCGGCGGACAGAATGGAGAAATGGTTTCCCCGGATGGACCTGGTGATTCAAACATCTTTTGACACCTGAATTAGTTAGAACCTTCTAGTATTTTGGTTTTAGTGCCGATGGCCATGTAATTACATTTATGGGGTAGAATTGTGTATGTAAGAGGATATTTTTTTATATTTTCAATGTTTTGCTGGATTTTATTCTTACGACATTCATGTTTCTTATTTAACAAACACCACATTCATCCTAAATATACTGCCATACACTCTCAACAAAAGAATTATAATTAATCGGTGATTTGAGAAAGATTTAGCTGTTATTTCTAGCAAACTGGGCCACCATGTAGTGGCTTCCTCGTCGATAGGTAATTGTTGCTTTAATGAGAGATAACCTTTTATTTATAATCGGTTGGATACGATAAACCATTTCTAAATGTACTAAATTATGCCAGGAGACTTTTTACGTATGTAACCGGTGTTATTTAGAGGGGAAATATTGTACACGACACCGAGTATTTGCTATCGCAATTATAGTTTTACTTAATCTAATTATATCTTGTGTAGTAATTATTTAATATCAATGTGAACGGTAATGGTTTGTGGATAAGATAAGGTGGCCTCATGATGTCCAGGACAAGAAACTAAACTGTAATATATTATAATCACAGATATTTCTTGACTTTTAAATAATTACTATGGAGGACGTTAAACACTGGGACATTTCTAACACACCTGTTTCTACCAATATAGATACAGTTACACAGACATACAGTGGTGAGAACCCTTTACAGAGTGAAACATGTACTGAACAAGGATCATTACAAAGAAATATTCCTGAATATAGCTGTGAGGTTTGTAGGAAAACTTTCTCTTCACTTTGAAATAAGTGGGGAATCTTTTGTCCCCAACAGTTGTTTTACAAGACTGAAAAAAACAAATACTACAGAAAAACCCTTCCATTGTGAAATATATGGGAAATCTTTCACACCTAGGTGTCCACGCTCGTCCTCATACTGGAGAGAAACCCTTCCAGTGTGAAATATGTGGACATCTTTTGTCTATAATAGTTATTTAAATAAACACAAACAAACAGGCTGAAAGGGAAAAAACTTGTTGGCCACAGCTATATATATCATCATCGTCCAGTTTTTGATTATCCAGGACACAATTAATCCCTAAGAAGGGTTTGGTCCTGTCTGACAGCGCTCCCGTTCCGTGTGTTTATTTATCTCCGCCGGTCTCACGTTGTGCCAGGCCAAGCCTAGCTTGATCTCAATGGACATCCCCCCAGCCAAGTCCTTTTTGGTCATCTTGGGTCTCTATTGCCTCCTGGATCGAAATTCATCTCTTTACTGATCCAGCGCTCGAAATGGCCACACCAGCCGACAACCTTGTATGAAGCAGAATCCTTGACACCGGAGGAAAACGGCGTCATAGTGAAATATGTAGGTATACTTTTGTTTATAACAGTGACATAAATATTTGGGAAATCATTTGTCTGGCTGTATCTGGCCAGAATTCTCTCACTTCTTTCTGTTCAAACCGGCTGTAACTGCCACTCATACTGATGTTAAGATATTGTTCTCAAAATAAATAACATCAAAATTTCTTAGATTTGATATTATGTGAAATAAAGCCTTTACTACGAAAATACAATAGTATATATCGACAGTCAATAGACTTTCGTCAAATTGGACCGAGGAAACAATGTTTCCATTGGTCTTTCCAATTGCTAATACTATCTATCAGTCGCAACTCCAGGTAGAAGGAGCAACGTGAAATAAAGTGCCTTGTTCAAGGACATAATGCATTGCCTGGTCCGCGAATCGAACTCAATTTCACGATTGCAAATCCAATTCTCTAACCACTCAGCCACATGTCTTCACCAATAGTAAATATAGAGAAATGTAAATACTAAAGAGTTAAAAAACAATAAAAAAAAACAAAGAACACAAGTAGGTGAATATTTATTTACTGTTGTTTACAGGTAGATAGAGAGATGGGGTGACAGATAGAGAGATAGTGCTAAAGAGATACAGGTAGATAGATCCACACACACATATACATACATTTACATATATATATATGTAGAAGTTCTATTTAAATTGTTGGGAAACAACAAGCAAATATTTTTATAACTGATATAAAGCACTCAACAAATTATTGGAGTAACAATACGATATATATTAACAAATGGAAACTATATTTATAAAACCATATTTATTTCATTATACATACTTCAAGGACACCAAGTTAAATTATGGTGTGCTTTCATCAGATAAAATATAATATAGAGCAGTTTTATAAATAAATATTGACATACCCTTAAAGAATGCGACCATTTCTGTTGGAAGCTCCCGGATAGTATTGAGTACCTTACTGTGGTTACCTCCAATTCAACCCGGAATAACTTATCAGGAAGCTTCAACCGTTAAGTTTGTCTTTTTTTCCGGGTATGTCAATATTTATTTATAAAACAGATCTGTATTTTATCTGATGAAAGTGCACCAAGACTGCCTTGGTGGCCCTTGAAAGATGTATAATAAAATAAATATGGTTTCCATTTATTAATATATTGTATTTATATATATATATAGAGAGAGAGAGAGAGAGAGAGAGAGAGAGAGACTGACAAACAGACGGATAAGTAGATAGATAAAGAGACAGAGAGAGGGAATCATAAGAGATCAATATTGTATTGAATAGTTATTGTGGTTTATTGATTGGTAATACTTATTGATTGGCCAAAGTTGTTTTGAAACGGAGAAATATAGCGAAGGAGTCGGCTGTCCTACCAGGACCTGGAAATAACAACAACAACAGTAACAACAGCTTTAGTGGGAGGTCAGGTGCTAAGAGTTGACTTACACTCAAATGCTACTACTACTACCACTACTACCACTACTACCACCACCACTACTACTACCACCACTACTACCACCACCACTACTACCACCACCTCTACTACTACCACCACCACCTCTACTACTACTACCACTACTACTACCACCACCACCTCTACTACCACCACCACCTCTACTACTACTACCACCACTACTACTACTACCACCACTACTACTACTACCACCACTACTACTACTACTACCACCACCACCACTACTACCACCACCTCTACTACTACCACATCCACTACTACTACCACCACTACTACTACTACCACCACTACTACCACCACCACTACTACTACTACTAATATTGGTTTCTTATATAGGCACAAGGCCAGCAATTTTGGGGGAAGGGAAAAGTCGATGAAAAACACCCCATGGCGTGACTGGTACTTTGTTTTTATCGACCCCGTAAGGATGAAAGGCAAAGTTAACCTCGGCGGAATTTGAACTCAGATCGTAAAGGGCCGTAACTCTATGCAGCAAAGCATGTTGTCCGACCCTCTACCGATACTGCCAATCCAGTGCCCTACTACTACTACTACTACTAATAATAATAGTTTCATTTATTGGCCTCAAGGGCCGAACTAGTATTAATAGTAATGATTTCTAGTATAGGCAAAGGGCCAGTAATTTGAGGGGAGGGGAAAGTTGATTAACAATGGTGATGATGATACACAAGCAGAGTAAAATAAAAAAAAATGAACTACCTTCAGACCAAGAAATTAGTGATGTCCTAGTTTTATAAAAAATTGTAGGGTAGTGTTGGAAATTGGTGTAGCTACAACTTGTGTCAGATTCTGCAATGATCAGCCAATATTTGTCTGCGTTACACCTGCTATAGGAATTGATGTAGAAATAAAGTGGACTGTAACAAAAGATATAATAAGGAAATTATTATGTACAGTGCTCAGGTGCACTACAACTCATCAAAGGTGCATGTATAATACATAGAATGATGTACAAATGTCAGGAAAGTCAACAGTGTATGAGTCATGATATACATGTGTGCGTGTGTATGGAGGGGGGATATCAGGTGTAGTGTTGGCGAATCTCAGGAAGCATGGAGGTTTTAAAGGATGCAGTATCTCAGCAGCTAACAACTGATGCAGGTAGTTTGTTCCATGGAAGTTTTAAAGGATGTAGTGTCTCGACAGCTAACAACTGATGCAGGGAGTTTGTTCCATGGAGGTTTTAAAGGATGCAGTGTCTCGACAGCTAACAACTGATGCAGAGAGTTTGTTCCATGGAGGTTTTAAAGGATGCAGTGTCTCGACAGCTAACAACTGATGCAGGTAGTTTGTTCCATGGAGGTTTTAAAGGATGTAGTGTCTCGACAGCTAACAACTGATGCAGGGAGTTTGTTCCATGGAGGTTTTAAAGGATGCAGTGTCTTGACGGCTAACAACTGATGCAGGTAGTTTGTTCCATGGAGGTTTTAAAGGATGTAGTGTCTCGACAGCTAACAACTGATGCAGGGAGTTTGTTCCATGGAGGTTTTAAAGGATGCAGTGTCTTGACAGCTAACAACTGATGCAGGGAGTTTGTTCCATGCTTCAGCAACTTTGAGTGCAAAAAAAATTTTTTCTGACTTTTTAGGCATGCCCACGGGTGTTAGACACATGGAATTCAAAAGGGTGTTCAGGGTTGTTGTTGGCAAGATGGTTAGTAATTTTGTGGGTGTTTACCAAGTCAGTCAAGTTTTGGTTTTGTGAAAGAATCTAGTTTAGAAAATATGTATATAGATAGATATACATATTTTCTGGATAGAAATGAAGCAAGCATGCTCCGTTGGATGTGCAATGTCAATATGTGTGAACGACCAAACATAGACGAGTTGAGAGTGAAACTGTGTATAAGAGGGATAAGTTGTAGTGTGGGGGAGAGAAGACTGAGATGGTATGGACATGTGATGTGCATGGAGGACGACTGCTGGGTAAAGAAGTGTCAAAAAATCCCTGTGGAAGGAAGACGTAGAAGGATGACCATGAAAAAGATGGGCGGAGGTGGTGAGAGCAGACCTCAGATCGCTGAAGCTCACAGAGGAGATGATGAAGGACTGTGACAAGTGGAGAGATGCTGTGCTGAATAGGACCCGTCCCACCCTTGCAAGCAGAGAAGAGTGGACATAAAATGATGATGATGATGATATAGTTTTGGTCATGTTTACTTACACCCTGTACACACTGTAAACTGGACGTGTAAAAGACACGGCAAAAAGCAGCCAGCACACCCCGTCAATGTGGTTGGTGTGAAGAAGGGCATCCAGCCAGAAACACTCCTATGAGTGAGACACAGTTACCTCACCCACCTTACCTCTCATGGGACAAACCCGTCTGACCCATGCTAGCGTGGAAGATAGATGTTAATCGGTGGTGATGATGGTGGTGGCGGTGGTGATGATGGTGGTGGCGGTGGTGATGATGGTGGCGGTGGTGGTGATGATGATGGTGGTGGTGGTGATGATGGTGGTGGTGGTGTGGTGATGGTGGTGGTGGTGGTGGTGTGATGATAATAGTCACATACCTATATCCAGCCATCGAGACTTCTGTACTACTTGGTACATCACGCCATTTAGAAGTTTTCAGTGTTCCTTTAGAAAACCAATTTTTAATACTTGTGTTTCGTCCATCAAAATTGAAAGTTGCCACAGTTTTAGTTCCATTGTAAACAATTAATGTCACCTAACAAAATAACAATATATATATTGCATATATAAGACCCGACTTCCCACAGGTACAAGCCAAAGCTGAAGCATATAGACAGTATGCCTCACACTGTAAAGTGGTCATGTAGGTGTCATGACAAAAAACACCCAGTCCTCTCTGTAAAGTGGTCATGTAGGTGTCATGACAAAAAACACCCAGTCCACACTGTAAAGTGGTCATGTAGGTGTCATGACAAAAAACACCCAGTCCTCTCTGTAAAGTGGTCATGTAGGTGTCATGACAAAAAACACCCAGTCCACACTGTAAAGTGGTCATGTAGGTGTCATGACAAAAAACACCCAGTCCTCTCTGTAAAGTGGTCATGTAGGTGTCATGACAAAAAGTACCCAGTCCACACTGTAAAGTGGTCATGTAGGTGTCATGACAAAAAGTACCCAGTCCACACTGTAAAGTGGTCATGTAGGTGTCATGACAAAAAGTACCCAGTCCTCTCTGTAAAGTGGTCATGTAGGTGTCATGACAAAAAGTACCCAGTCCTCTCTGTAAAGTGGTCATGTAGGTGTCATGACAAAAAGTACCCAGTCCACACTGTAAAGTGGTCATGTAGGTGTCATGACAAAAAACACCCAGTCCTCTCTGTAAAGTGGTCATGTAGGTGTCATGACAAAAAACACCCAGTCCACACTGTAAAGTGGTCATGTAGGTGTCATGACAAAAAACACCCAGTCCTCTCTGTAAAGTGGTCATGTAGGTGTCATGACAAAAAACACCCAGTCCACACTGTAAAGTGGTCATGTAGGTGTCATGACAAAAAACACCCAGTCCTCTCTGTAAAGTGGTCATGTAGGTGTCATGACAAAAAGTACCCAGTCCACACTGTAAAGTGGTCATGTAGGTGTCATGACAAAAAGTACCCAGTCCACACTGTAAAGTGGTCATGTAGGTGTCATGACAAAAAGTACCCAGTCCTCTCTGTAAAGTGGTCATGTAGGTGTCATGACAAAAAGTACCCAGTCCTCTCTGTAAAGTGGTCATGTAGGTGTCATGACAAAAAGTACCCAGTCCACACTGTAAAGTGGTCATGTAGGTGTCATGACAAAAAACACCCAGTCCACACTGTAAAGTGGTCATGTAGGTGTCATGACAAAAAGTACCCAGTCCACACTGTAAAGTGGTCATGTAGGTGTCATGACAAAAAGTACCCAGTCCACACTGTAAAGTGGTCATGTAGGTGTCATGACAAAAAGTACCCAGTCCACACTGTAAAGTGGTCATGTAGGTGTCATGACAAAAAGTACCCAGTCCACACACTGTAAAGTGGTTATGTAGGTGTCACCTCGATCGTAAAAGTGATAGAAAGATAAATTATGACTGAAAAGTTGGTTAAAAAAATCAGAATCAGAAAGATTTCACGTAGGTGACTTAGGCGGGCCATTCAGAAAGCTTTGCTGGCCTCAGGTTGCCCATGACTGGTAGAAAGTATCGGCAGTGTAGCGTATATCAATGTGTGGAATTATAAGTGTGAGTGAATTTTGAAGTTTAAAAATGATCTAACATGTGATGTGTTGTTTCCTTAAGCAAGACACTTTATTTCACATTGCTCCAGTTTACTCAGCTGTAGAAATGAGATGATAGGGACTAGGGTCCCTATCATTCCACTGCAAAGTGGTCGTGGAGGTGCCACGGCAAAAAAGAACCCAGTACTCACTGTAAATGAGGTTGGTGTTAGGAAGGGCATCCAGCTGTAGAAATCAAGCCAGAATCAGTTCCCGTCCCAGCTTTGCAAGCAGGGAAAAGCGGATGTAAAATGAAAATGTGATATGTTAGTGTATAGGTATTAACGAGTGTGTGTCATGGGTTAAAGGAAGTATGTTTATTGCATGAGAGAGAGTATATATTTCTGTCTGTATGTATGTGTACCATCATCATCATCACCGTTTTACGTCCGTTCTTCCACGCTAGCATGGGTTAGACGGGTTGTCCTGCTGTGGGCAGTGTCCGGTCGGCTGACCTTGCCTTGCTCATACAGGAACTGATCTGGCTTGATTTCTACAGCTGGATGCCCTTCCTAACACCAACCTCATTTACAGTGAATGCTGGGTGCTTTTTTGCCGTGGCACCTCCACGTCCACTTTACAGTGGGAGGGTGTGGGGGCATATTATCTATGTGTGTATTTATATATATATGTATACATACGATATCGATATCCAGAAGTTCCCAGATGTCAAGGATCGGATGTCTGAAGAATTTAGGACAAAACCGTCCATTACATTTGTCCACCTTCCATGTTGTATGGTTTCCATTATTGACAAAGGAATTATAGACCTGGGAACCAGCCCCCATACTTATCTTATAAACTTTTAGCCATTCAGCATCTGGAATATAAATATATAAGAATAATATTATAATTGTATTAACCCTTTAATGTTCAAACCGGCCAAAACCGGCCAGAATTTAACGTCTGGAATATAAATATATAAATAATATGTATCATCATCATCATTGTTTAATGTCTATCTTCCATGCTAGCATGGGTTAGACGGGAGTTATCCCATTTGAGGCAAGATTGGTCAGGTGACACTGTAAAGGGGTCATGACAAAAAGCACCCAGTCCTCACTGTAAAGTGGTCATGTAGGGGTCATGACAAAAAGCACCCAGTCCACACTGTAAAGTGGTCATGTAGGTGTCACAACAAAAAACACCCAGTCCTCACTGTAAAGTGGTCATGTAGGGGTCATGACAAAAAGCACCCAGTCCACACTGTATAGTGGTCATGTAGGTGTCACAACAAAAAGCACCCAGTCCACACTGTATAGTGGTCATGTAGGTGTTACGACAAAAAGCACCCAGTCCTCACTGTAAAGTGGTCATGTAGGTGTCACAACAAAAAGCACCCAGTCCACACTGTATAGTGGTCATGTAGGCGTCACAACAAAAAGCACCCAGTCCACACTGTATAGTGGTCATGTAGGTGTCACAACAAAAAGCACCCAGTCCACACTGTATAGTGGTCATGTAGGCGTCACAACAAAAAGCACCCAGTCCACACTGTATAGTGGTCATGTAGGTGTTACAACAAAAAGCACCCAGTCCACACTGTATAGTGGTCATGTAGGTATCACAACAAAAAGCACCCAGTCCACACTGTATAGTGGTCATGTAGGTGTCACAACAAAAAGCACCCAGTCCACACTGTAAAGTGGTCATGTAGGTATCACAACAAAAAGCACCCAGTCCACTCTGTAAAGTGGTCATGTAGGTGTCATGACAGAAAGCACCCAGTCCACACTGTAAAGTGGTCATGTAGGTGTTACGACAAAAAGCACCCAGTCCACACTGTAAAGTGGTCATGTAGGTGTTACGACAAAAAGCACCCAGTCCACACTGTAAAGTGGTCATGTAGGTGTCACAACAAAAAGTACCCAGTCCACACTGTATAGTGGTCATGTAGGTGTTACAACAAAAAGCACCCAGTCCACACTGTATAGTGGTCATGTAGGTATCACAACAAAAAGTACCCAGTCCATACTGTAAAGTGGTCATGTAGGTGTCACAACAAAAAGCACCCAGTCCACACTGTAAAGTGGTCGTGTAGGTATCACAACAAAAAGCACCCAGTCCACTCTGTAAAGTGGTCATGTAGGTGTCATGACAGAAAGCACCCAGTCCACACTGTAAAGTGGTCATGTAGGCGTCACAACAAAAAGCACCCAGTCCACACTGTATAGTGGTCATGTAGGTGTTACAACAAAAAGCACCCAGTCCACACTGTATAGTGGTCATGTAGGTATCACAACAAAAAGCACCCAGTCCACACTGTATAGTGGTCATGTAGGTGTCACAACAAAAAGCACCCAGTCCACACTGTAAAGTGGTCATGTAGGTATCACAACAAAAAGCACCCAGTCCACTCTGTAAAGTGGTCATGTAGGTGTCATGACAGAAAGCACCCAGTCCACACTGTAAAGTGGTCATGTAGGTGTTACGACAAAAAGCACCCAGTCCACACTGTAAAGTGGTCATGTAGGTGTTACGACAAAAAGCACCCAGTCCACACTGTAAAGTGGTCATGTAGGTGTCACAACAAAAAGTACCCAGTCCACACTGTAAAGTGGTCATGTAGGTGTTACGACAAAAAGCACCCAGTCCACACTGTAAAGTGGTCATGTAGGCGTCACAACAAAAAGCACCCAGTCCACACTGTATAGTGGTCATGTAGGTGTTACGACAAAAAGCACCCAGTCCACACTGTATAGTGGTCATGTAGGTGTTACGACAAAAAGTACCCAGTCCACACTGTAAAGTGGTCATGTAGGTGTCACAACAAAAAGCACCCAGTCCACTCTGTAAAGTGGTCCTGTAGGTGTCACAACAAAAAGCACCCAGTCCACTCTGTAAAGTGGTCATGTAGGTATCACAACAAAAAGCACCCAGTCCACACTGTAAAGTGGTCATGTAGGTATCACAACAAAAAGCACCCAGTCCACACTGTAAAGTGGTCATGTAGGTGTCATGACAGAAAGCACCCAGTCCACTCTGTAAAGTGGTCATGTAGGTGTCATGACAGAAAGCACCCAGTCCACACTGTAAAGTACTCATGTCGGTGTTATGACAAAAAAGACCCAGTCCTCACTGTAAAGTGGTCATGTAGGTGTCATGACAGAAAGCACCCAGTCCACACTGTAAGGTCGTTGGTGTTAGGAAGGGCATCCAGCCGTAGAAACCAAGCTAAACTCAGTTCTGTATGAGCAAGACATAGTCACCCATCCTAGCATTGCTCACAACAGGAGAACTCATCTA
>OZ024764.1:17083321-17085821 GCA_964016885.1 Eledone cirrhosa | reverse complement strand
TGTAGTTGGTTAAGTTGTTTTGAGACGGAGAAATATAGCGAAGGAGTCAGCTGTCCCATGACCTGGCAATAACAACAATAACAACAGTAACAACAACAACAACAACAGTAAGTGACCACCACTACTACTACTACCACTACTATTACTACTACTACTACTACTACCACTACCACTACAACCACTACTATTACTACCACTACTACTACTAATATTACTACTACTATACTACTACTACTACTATATTTACAGCTTGACACCAGTGACATTACAACATATATATACATATATATACAAAATATATACTATATATATATATATATATATTATATACAGTACATATATTATGTAGAGTATGTATATATATGATGTACAGTGTATATATATATATATATATATATATATATATATATATATATATATATATATTATGTACAATATATATATATTATATACAGTATGTATATATATATTATGTACAGTATATATATATATATATATTATGTACAGTATATATATATATATATATTATGTACAGTATATATATATATATATTATGTACAGTATATATATATATATATTATATACAGTATGTATATATATATTATGTACAGTATATATATATATATATATATATATATTATGTACAGTATATATATATATATTATATACAGTATATATATATATATTATATACAGTATGTATATATATATTATGTACAGTATATATATATATATATTATATACAGTATGTATATATATATTATGTACAGTATATATATATATATATTATATACAGTATGTATATATATATTATGTACAGTATATATATATATATTATATACAGTATGTATATATATATTATGTACAGTATATATATATATATATTATATACAGTATGTATATATATATTATGTACAGTATATATATATATATTATGTACAGTATATATATATATATATTATATACAGTATATATATATATATTATGTACAGTATATATATATATATTATGTACAGTATATATATATATATATTATATACAGTATGTATATATATATTATGTACAGTATATATATATATATATTATGTACAGTATATATATATATATTATGTACAGTATATATATATATATATTATATACAGTATATATATATATATTATGTACAGTATATATATATATATATATTATGTACAGTATGTATATATATATTATATACAGTATGTATATATATATTATGTACAGTATATATATATATATATATATATATATATATATATATATATACAGCTTGGCACCACTGATATCACAATACATTTGTACAGCTGAGTAAACTGGAGCAACATGAAATAAAGTGTCTTGCTCAAGAACACAACACTAAGCTCAATTGCAAGCCTGATGCTCTAACCACTAAGCCATGTGCCTCCACACACACAGAGTAAAATAAAAGTTGTATTACCTTTATCCCAAGTAGTTGCTGAAATGTTAGTTGAATAAAATATTACAGGGTAGTGTGGTGAAACTGTCCAATTACAAACTGAATTAGCTTCTAGGATAACCAACCAACCACTGTCTATTGCGCACGTTTTAGGTTTGACTATAAAAAAG
This sequence comes from Eledone cirrhosa, assembly GCA_964016885.1. Lineage (NCBI taxonomy): Eukaryota > Metazoa > Mollusca > Cephalopoda > Octopoda > Eledonidae > Eledone > Eledone cirrhosa. The sequence goes on along the minus strand of OZ024764.1, from coordinate 17,084,217 downwards.
CGTCGTGTGCTGAAACAGAGGAAGTAAGACAGTCAACTTTTAATTTTGTTGAAATAATCCATTAATATAAAAGATTTGTGCATTTGTCCATCACACACTAGGGATGACTGAGGAAGGAAGGGGTGAACTGAATACTTTTTGTCATGACACCTACATGACCACTTTACAGTGTGGACTGGGTGCTTTTGTGACACCTACATGACCACTTTACAGTGTGGACTGGGTACTTTTTGTCATGACACCTACATGACCACTTTACAGTGTGGACTGGGTGCTTTTTGTTGTGATACCTACATGATCACTTTACAGTGTGGACTGGGTACTTTTTGTTGTGACACCTACATGACCACTTTACAGTGTGGACTGGGTGCTTTTTGTTGTGACACCTACATGACCACTTTACAGTGTGGACTGGGTGCTTTTTGTTGTGACACCTACATGACCACTTTACAGTGTGGACTGGGTACTTTTTGTTGTGACACCTACATGACCACTTTACAGTGTGGACTGGGTGCTTTTTGTTGTGACACCTACATGACCACTTTACAGTGTGAACTGGGTACTTTTTGTTGTGACACCTACATGACCACTTTACAGTGTGGACTGGGTGCTTTTTGTTGTGACACCTACATGACCACTTTACAGTGTGGACTGGGTGCTTTTTGTTGTGACACCTACATGACCACTTTACAGTGTGGACTGGGTGCTTTTTGTTGTGACACCTACATGACCACCTTACAGTGTGGACTGGGTGCTTTTTGTTGTGACACCTACATGACCACTTTACAGTGTGGACTGGGTGCTTTTTGTTGTGACACCTACATGACCATTTTACAGTGTGGACTGGGTGCTTTTTGTTGTGACACCTACATGACCACTTTACAGTGTGGACTGGG
>OZ024764.1:17060821-17063321 GCA_964016885.1 Eledone cirrhosa | reverse complement strand
TGTTTTGGCTTTATTATACATATACAAACGTTTATACCTCATTACACAATGCTTCAAGTGAACTATAACTAAAATATATATATATATATACATGTGTATACATATTTACACACTTTTGGATAGCGTTCACTCTTACGAGTTCTTCCGCCCTTATATACATACATACATACATATATATATTTATATTTATATATATATTATTTTTTTTTTTTTTTTTTACTAGATTTGGGCGGAGAAATTTTTCCTTCTTCAAAGACCGTGGTCTCCCAGGCCCAGAACCTATTTCTCATGTGGGAAATTTTATGGAATTAAGCAGAATCGTAAAATATATCTTAAATTCCATTTTATGTTGATCTATCAATACCTATTGATTTTCTTTGATTTCCTTTTCGTTTTCTTTTTCTTCTTCTTCTTCTTCTTCGCCTTCTTTTTATTTTTATTTTTCTTCTTCTTCTTCTTCTTCTTCTTCTTCTTCTTCTTCTTCTTTGATGGTGATGACAATGATGATTACTATAATACCAAAGAAGTGAAGAAATTGTTATGACACTAAATTCCCAATTTTGTTACATTTCACATATTTCTTTCAGGGATTTTGTTGTGTCTACAGATACTGGGCAAAAAAGTATGGCGACATATTTGGGTAGGAACAATTGTTTATTTTTGTTTTTCATATAACAGAGAGATTCTCAAGATGATCGCTACTGAGACATTCTAACCACATGTCTGTAGTATCAGAGCTGTGATCTCTCAATCCAGAGATTCTTTCCTGAGACATTCTAATCACATGTCTGTAGTATCAGAGCTGTGGTCTCTCAATCCAGAGATTCTTTCCTCAGACATTCTAACCACATGTCTGTAGTATCAGAGCTGTGGTCTCTCAATCCAGAGATTCTTTCCTCAGACATTCTAACCACATGTCTGTAGTATCAGAGCTGTGGTCTCTCAATTCAGAGATTCTTTCCTCAGACATTCTAACCACATGTCTGTAGTATCAGAGCTGTGATCTCTCAATTCAGAGATTCTTTCCTCAGACATTCTAACCACATGTCTGTAGTATCAGAGCTGTGATCTCTCAATTCAGAGATTCTTTCCTCAGACATTCTAACCACATGTCTGTAGTATCAGAGCTGTGATCTCTCAATCCAGAGATTCTTTCCTGAGACATTCTAACCACATGTCTGTAGTATCAGAGCTGTGATCTCTCAATCCAGAGATTCTTTCCTGAGACATTCTAACCACATGTCTGTAGTATCAGAGCTGTGATCTCTCAATTAAGAGATTCTTTCCTGAGACATTCTAACCACATATCTGTAGTATCAGAGCTGTGATCTCTCAACCCAGTTCTAACCACATGTCTGTAGTATCAGAGCTGTGATCTCTCAATCCAGAGATTCTTTCCTGAGACATTCTAACCACATGTCTGTAGTATCAGAGCTGTGATCTCTCAATTCAGAGATTCTTTCCTCAGACATTCTAACCACATGTCTGTAGTATCAGAGCTGTGATCTCTCAATTCAGAGATTCTTTCCTCGGACATTCTAACCACATGTCTGTAGTATCAGAGCTGTGATCTCTCAATTCAGAGATTCTTTCCTCGGACATTCTAACCACATGTCTGTAGTATCAGAGCTGTGATCTCTCAATTAAGAGATTCTTTCCTCGGACATTCTAACCACATGTCTGTAGTATCAGAACTGTGGTCTCTCAATCCAGAGATTCTTTCCTGAGACATTCTAACCACATGTCTGTAGTATCAGAGCTGTGATCTCTCAATCCAGAGATTCTCTCCTGAGACATTCTAACCACATGTCTGTAGTATCAGAGTTGTGATCTCTCAATTCAGTGATTCTTTCGTCAGACATTCTAACCACATGTCTGTAGTATCAGAGCTGTGATCTCTCAATCCAGAGATTCTTTCCTGAGACATTCTAACCACATGTCTGTAGTATCAGAGCTGTGGTCTCTCAATCCAGAGATTCTTTCCTGAGACATTCTAACCACATGTCTGTAGTATCAGAGCTGTGATCTCTCAATCCAGAGATTTTTTCCTGAGACATTCTAACCACATGTCTGTAGTATCAGAGCTGTGATCTCTCAATTCAGACATTCTAACCACATGTCTGTAGTATCAGAGCTGTGATCTCTCAATCCAGAGATTCTTTCCTGAGACATTCTAACCACATGTCTGTAGTATCAGAGCTGTGGTCTCTCAATCCAGAGATTCTTTCCTGAGACATTCTAACCACATGTCTGTAGTATCAGAGCTGTGATCTCTCAATCCAGAGATTCTTTCTTGAGACATTCTAACCACATGTCTGTAGTATCAGAGCTGTGATCTCTCAATTCGTAGAAGTAGTGGCTCTACCTGGAGTGACACTCTGATCTCTGAGTAACTTTACTCCAATGACTCTTCAGAGGAACCCCATTTCCGCCTCTTGTTTTTGTGATCATCTGCAGCATTTTGTGAGGTTCTTTTTTTTTCCTGATATATTAATAGAAT
>OZ024764.1:17020821-17055821 GCA_964016885.1 Eledone cirrhosa | reverse complement strand
TATATATATTATATATATTATATGTATATATATATATATGCATATACATACATATATGTATATATATTCTACTTGATCTCTTCAGGTATATTTCTGCTTACACCATTGATGTTATATCTGCTACTGGCTTTGGAATAATAGTAGATTCTCAGTCAAACCCCAATGACCCTTTGGTTGAGAAAGCTAAAGGCATATTTGAATTCAACCTTTTCAATCCATTTATATTTCTAACATGTAAGTATTATAAAACCAATTAAATACAACCAAACCCATTAAAAATAATTGTTTCTACTGTTGGCACAAGGCCAGCAATTAACCAGTGCATTACTGGTACTTTATTTTATCGACCCCGTAAGGCTGAAAAGGCAAAGTCAACTTTGGTGGGATTTTAACTCAGAATGGCAAGGGCCGTAACTCTATGCGTCAAAGCATGGCGTCCGACCCGCTATAATAAAATCCATAAAAAATAGTAAAATCTATTAAAAATAATAAAATCCATTAAAAATAGTAAAATCTATTAAAAATAATAAAATTAATTAAAAATAGTAAAATCTATTAAAAATAATAAAATCCATTAAAAATAGTAAAATCTATTAAAAATAATAAAATCCATAAAAAATAGTAAAATCTATTAAAAATAATAAAATCCATTAAAAATAGTAAAATCTATTAAAAATAATAAAATCCATTAAAAATAGTAAAATCTATTAAAAATCGTATTAAATTTCTGTTTCAGTTATGTTGCCTTGGACCACGAAATATGTTGAAAAATTTGGATTGACAAGTGCGATGATTGGAAAGCAGAAATACTTCCGGAAATTTTGCCAGGCTCTCATTGATAAACGGAAGGCAACCATCAACAAGGAAAATGTCAGTATTCTCTCTTTCGTCTTCATCATTGTAGTTGATTTAGTTGTCGTCACTTTCGTTGCCGTCGGTTTCATCGTAGTAATGTACTTCCCTGATATTTGTGTACTTTTTGTCGTGACACCTACATGACCACTTTACAGTGTGGACTGGGTACTTTTTGTTGTGACACCTACATGACTACTTTACAGTGTGGACTGGGTACTTTTTGTCGTGACACCTACATGACCACTTTACAGTGTGGACTGGGTGCTTTTTGTTGTGACACCTACATGACCACTTTACAGTGTGGACTGGGTACTTTTTGTCATGACACCTACATGACCACTTTACAGTGTGTGCTGGGAGGAAAAGGTTGTGGTGGGTTGTGCTCCTGGGAAGTCGGGTCTTCTGTATTACCGCATATCGCCTTCCTTCATGAAAATTTAAATATAAAATTTTCAAAATGTATTCTGTAGACACCAAAGAACCTTTTGAATTTGATGTTAAAGGCACAGTTGGTAGGTCATGAAGAATTACTTCCGGAAGAAGAAAAGGAACTTGAGTTGGAGAATATAACAGACTGGAGAACAAAAAGAGGTACATATCATCGTTTAAACGGCCATGTTTCCACGCTAGCATGGGTTAGACAGATTGTCCCATTTGAGGCAAGTTGGGTCAGGTGACTGTGGCTGTGTCTTCTTCACAAAGAGCTGTTTCTGGCTTGGTTTCTACAGCTGGATGCACTTCCTAGCTCCAATCTTGTTTACAGTGTGGACTGAGTGCTTTTTGTTGTGTCTCCTACACAACCACTTTACAGTGAGTACTGGGTACTCTGTATATATATATAGAGAGAGAGAGAGAGGAAAAGAGTCTGGACCCCGACGGCAGAGCTCATGTCCTGACTCTTTTCCTATTACCCACTCTACTACCCAAAGTATCGAGTACTCTGGTGGGTTATGGTCTAGCTGGTATCTTACCACACTTACTTTGTTATATATATATATATATATATATACACACATATATATAATATATATATATCATCATCATCATCATCATTTCATTTTACGTCCGCTTTTCCCTGCTTGCAAGGGTGGGACATGGCTTAGTGGTTAGAGCATTGGTCTTGCAATTGAAAGGTTGTGAGTTCAATTCTCAGACCAGATGATGTGTTGTTTCCTTGAGCAAGACACTTTATTTCACATTGCTCCAGTTTACTCAGCTGTAAAAATGAGATGATAGGGACTGGGGTCCCTATCATTCCACTGCAAAGTGGTCGTGGAGGTGCCACGGCAAAAAAGCACCCAGCACTCACTGTAAATGAGGTTGGTATTAGGAAGGGCATCCAGCTGTAGAAATCAAGCCAGAATCAGTTTCTGTCCCACCCTTGCAAGCAGGGAAAAGCAGACGTAAAATGATGATGATGATGATATATGCATGTAGATATGATACGTCAAATAAAATCGTAATTGACAATATGCACAGAAATTGAAGAGAGACTGTGTTACACTCTCTTCTGTAATCAGCAAAGTAATCCATGATACATTAAAAAAAGACAATATTATATATAAACTGCATATATAATAAGTTAAAATTGTTATGAAAATGAAAAATGAGAAAATTAGCGACGGAAATATCAACGTTATGATATAACGATGTAAATAAATGAACGATTATATAAGCGACATAATATAGCGTATGTTATATCATAACTGGAAGTATTGACGTTTGAAAACTTTAAAGAAGTGAATCTTAAAATAAGCAATTATTATATATAAGAATATTTATGTTTAATCAACAGCTACGAAATTTAGTAGATAAATTATGTAATATTCATTAATTATTTATTCAAAGTAATCCAACTTATTTTACAAACAGGATACAAAAATATATTCAGACACAGTCTCACACTTCTTACTTTATTATATTATGATTTATTTATTTGTGGCTTTCTTTTTCTGTTTTCTCCTTGCAGGAATTACAGATAAGGAAATTCTGGCTCAATGTACAGCATTTTTCTTGACTGGTTACGAAACTACTGCATCTACCCTGACATTCTTTACATATTTAATGTCAGTTAATCCTGAGGCACAGCAGAAGTTATACGAAGAGATTGTAAATGTTTTGGGGCAGGTCAATATTCAATTGTTTTTTTACTCAGTACCAGTTATATTTTGGGGAAGGTTAGTATGGCAGTGATGGCCAAATTTGGCAAGAATCTAAATACAGATTGTAGAAATCGCTGTTAATCTCCTTCCTCCTGTATGGGTGTGAAACCTGGACACTTTTGGCAGAAACAGGGAGAAGGATCCACGTGTTTAAGGACAAATGGATGAGAAAACTCCTTTGTATCTCATATTCATCATCGTTTAACGTCTATCTCCACGCTAGCATGGATTTAGATGGGAATTAACCCACTTGAGGCAAGATTGATCAGGTAACCCTGTCTCGCTCGTACAGGACTGTATCTACAGCTGGATGCCCTTCCTAACACCAACCACATTTACAGTGTGGACTGGGAGCCTTTTTACTGTGTCACCTACATAACCACTTTACAGTGTGGACTGGGAGCCTTTTTACTGTGTCTCCTACATGACCACTTTACAGTGTGGACTGGGAGCCTTTTTACTGTGTCTCCTACATGACCACATTACAGTGTGGACTGGGAGCCTTTTTACTGTGTCTCCTACATGACCAGTTTACAGTGTGGACTGGGAGCCTTTTTACTGTGTCTCCTACATGACCACTTTACAGTGTGGACTGGGAGCCTTTTTACTGTGTCTCCTACATAACCACTTTACAGTGTGGACTGGGAGCCTTTTTACTGTGTCTCCTACATGACCACCTTACAGAGTGTACTGGGAGCCTTTTTACTGTCTCCTACATGACCACCTTACAGTGTGGACTGGGAGCCTTTTTACTGTGTCTCCTACATAACCACTTTACAGTGTGGACTGGGAGCCTTTTTACTGTGTCTCCTACATGACCACTTTACAGTGTGGACTGGGAGCCTTTTTACTGTGTCTCCTACATGACCACTTTACAGTGTGGACTGGGAGCCTTTTTACTGTGTCTCCTACATGACCACTTTACAGTGTGGACTGGGAGCCTTTTTACTGTGTCTCCTACATGACCACTTTACAGTGTGGACTGGGAGCCTTTTTACTGTGTCTCCTACATGACCACTTTACAGTGTGGACTGGGAGCCTTTTTACTGTGTCTCCTACATGACCACATTACAGTGTGGACTGGGAGTCTTTTTACTGTGTCTCCTACATGACCACTTTACAGTGTGGACTGGGAGCCTTTTTACTGTGTCTCCTACATGACCACTTTACAGTGTGGACTGGGAGCCTTTTTACTGTGTCTCCTACATGACCACATTACAGTGTGGACTGGGAGTCTTTTTACTGTGTCTCCTACATGACCACTTTACAGTGTGGACTGAGAGCCTTTTTACTGTGTCTCCTACATGACCACATTACAGTGTGGACTGGGAGCCTTTTTACTGTGTCTCCTACATGACCACATTACAGTGTGGACTGGGAGCCTTTTTACTGTGTCTCCTACATGACCACATTACAGTGTGGACTGGGAGCCTTTTTACTGTGTCTCCTACATGACCACATTACAGTGTGGACTGGGAGCCTTTTTACTGTGTCTCCTACATGACCACATTACAGTGTGGACTGGGAGCCTTTTTACTGTGTCTCCTACATGACCACTTTACAGTGTGGACTGGGAGCCTTTTTACCGTGTCTCCTACATGACCACTTTACAGTGTGGACTGGGAGCCTTTTTACTGTGTCTCCTACATGACCACTTTACAGTGTGGACTGGGAGCCTTTTTACTGTGTCTCCTACACGACCACTTTACAGTGTAGACTGGGAGCCTTTTTACTGTGTCTCCTTCATGACCAGTTTACAGTGTGGACTGTGTTTTTTTTTATTGTCATGACACCTACACGACCGCATTAGTTTGAACTGGATGTTGTGGTACCAACATAACTTTACAGAGAAAGGGTGGTGTTGGTGGGAGTGGGAGGATGGAGTAGGGGTAGTGGGTTGGGGGTGTTGAAGTGAAAACCTTACCCTAATACCTCTCTCTCCCTCTCTGTTTTAGGAGCTACCAACATACGACAATATCCAGCAGCTTCCTTACCTTAACATGTGTATGGAAGAAACATTAAGGCTTTATCCTATCGGAACTGTGTAAGTTTTTCTTTTTGTGGAGATGGCTTGTGTAAGGGTCATCTGAAAAGTTCATAGGCTGACCAAGATAAGTGTATAATATTGTTGATGCCGATATAATCACAGGGTGATTGAAAAGTAACTCCCTATTGAATGCCGAAAGGTACCTCTCCATGCTGCAAGATGAAATCTGGCCAATTATCAGTACTTGGGAGAATATTGAAGATTTGATTTTCTGTTGTTGTTCGTGAATGGCTGAATGCTGACTTCCCTGGGAGATGTATGGGTTGCCGTGGTCTGCATGAGTGGCCAGCCAGAAGCCCTGACTTAACTCGCTGCGACTTTTTTCTTTGGGGTTGGTTAAAGGAGCAAGTCTACTCTACCAAATCAATGACTTTGGAAGAACTTGAAGGGCAAATACGAGAACTACTGCCACCCATTGAGTTGGCAGGATTTTTTATTATTTTTATTTTTAGAAGATGGCCATTGACTCTTATGAGTTCTTTTGCCCTTTGTCGGATCACCGGCGACTAAACCAGCAACTCCACCTAGTTTGCTTGGTGAGGAGGGTGATTTTGGACACCCTGCAGGACAAAAAAAAAAGTAAATTATAAGAATCTTAACCCTTTAACATTTACATTACTCTATATATACTATTGTATTTTCACAGTAAAGGCTTTACCTCACATAATATCTCACATAACATTTACATTACTCTATATATACTATTGTATTGTCACAGTAAAGGCTTTACCTCACATAATATCTCACATAACATTTACATTACTCTATATATACTATTGTATTTTCACAGTAAAGGCTTTACCTCACATAATATCTCACATAACATTTACATTACTCTATATATACTATTGTATTTTCACAGTAAAGGCTTTACCTCACATAATATCTCACATAACATTTACATTACTCTATATATACTATTGTATTGTCACAGTAAAGGCTTTACCTCACATAATATCTCACATAACATTTACATTACTCTATATATACTATTGTATTGTCACAGTAAAGGCTTTACTTCACATAATATTTCACATAATATCAAATCTATGAGATTTTCATATTTAATTATTTTGAGAACAATACCTTAACATCAGTTTGAGTGACCAGTTACAGCCAGTTTCAACAGAAAGAGGTGAGAATTCTGGCTGGTTTTGGCCGGTTTGAACATTAAAGGATTAAAATAGGGAGTTACTTTTCAATCACGCTGTATATACCATCTTCTTTTACAGATTGGACCGCATTGCCAGCAAAGCATGTACAATAAAAGAGATAAATATACCTGCAGGCCTGACTGTTAATATTGCTGTCGATGTTTTACACTTTAACCCGAAGTACTGGTCGCAACCGGAAAAGTTTATACCAGAAAGGTAATATTTTAACCCTTTAGCATTTACATTATTCTAAATAAGTGGTGGATTGGCAGTATCGGCAGAGGGTTGGGCGCCATGCTTTGAAGCATAGAGTTACCTCGCTTTATGATCTGAGTTCAAATCCCGCCGAGGTTAACTTTGCCTTTCATCCTTACGGGGTCGATAAAATAAAGTACCAGTAATGTACTGGGGTAATTGCTGTGAAGGTGCATGGCTTAGTAGTTAGAGCATTGGGCTTGCAATCGTAAGGTTGTGAGTTCAATTCTCAGACCGGGTGATGTGTTGTTTCCTTGAGCAAGACACTTTATTTCACGTTGCTCCAGTTTACTCAGCTGTAGAAATGAGATGATAGGGACTGGGGTCCCTATCATTAAATCACCCAAGACCCCTTCAACGAGATATACCTTGGAGGAGGCCAGCTAAACCTGCAGAGGTGTGAGCTGTCACAACAACAACAATTGCTGGCCTTGTCCCAAAAGTAGAAACAATTATCCTATATTTACCAGTTACGAACTGGGGTCGATTGAATTGACTTTCCCCTCCCCCAAAATTGCTGGCCCTGGGGTTATATAAGAAACTGTTATCCTATATTTACTGTTAACCTTAACCTTAACCCTACCCATTTGCTTTCTTCTTCTTCTTCTTCTTCTTCTTCTTATCTTCTTCTTCTTTGCCTTCTTCTTCTTCTTCTTTGCTTTCTTCTTCTTCTTCTTTGCTTTCTTCTTCTTCTTCTTTGCCTTCTTCTTCTTTGCTTTCTTCTTCTTTGCTTTCTTCTTCTTCTTCTTTGCCTTCTTTCTTCTTCTTTCCTTTCTTCTTCTTCTTCTTTGCCTTCTTCTTCTTTCCTTTCTTCTTCTTCTTCTTTGCCTTCTTCTTCTTTGCTTTCTTCTTCTTCTTCTTATCTTCTTCTTCTTTCCTTTCTTCTTCTTTGCCTTCTTCTTCTTTGCTTTCTTCTTCTTTCCTTTCTTCTTCTTTGCTTTCTTCTTCTTCTTTGCCTTCTTCAACACACATCATCATCATCATCGTCATTTGTTAATTAGATATTTCTCCCTCCTCCACACCACACAGGTTCAACGAAGAAGGTAAATCTAAACAGGTCCCCTTTACCTATTTACCCTTTGGCGGAGGGCCCCGAATGTGTATAGGAATGAGACTGGCCAAGCTGGAGTTCAAGATTGCAGCTGTTGAAGTTATTCGGAAATTTAAAATTCTTTCGACGGAGAAAACCGAAGTAAGTTATATACACCACTATATACACCACTATATACACCACTATATACACCACTATATACACCACTATATATACCACTATATACACCACTATATACACCACTATATATACACCACTATATACACCACTATATACACCACTATATATACCACTATATACACCACTATATACACCACTATATACACCACTATATACACCACTATATACACCACTATATACACCACTATATACACCACTATACACACCACTATATACACCACTATATACACCACTATATACACCACTATATACACCACTATATACACCACTATACACACCACTATATACACCACTATATACACCACTATATACACCACTATATACACCACTATATACACCACTATATACACCACTATATACACACCACTATATACACACCACTATATACACCACTATATATACACCACTATATACACCACTATACACACCACTATATACACCACTATATATACACCACTATATACACCACTATATACACACCACTATATACACCACTATATACACCACTATATATACACCACTATATACACCACTATATACACACCACTATATACACCACTATATACACCACTATATACACCACTATACACACCACTATATACACCACTATATACACCACTATATACACCACTATACACACCACTATATACACCACTATATACACCACTATATACACACCACTATATACACCACTATACACACCACTATATACACCACTATATACACCACTATATACACCACTATATATACACCACTATATACACCACTATATACACCACTATATACACCACTATACACACCACTATACACACCACTATATACACCACTATATACACCACTATATACACACCACTATATACACCACTATACACACCACTATATACACCACTATATACACCACTATATACACCACTATATACACCACTGTATATATACACCACTATACACACCACTATATACACACCACTATATACACACCACTATATACACCACTATATATATACACCACTATACACACCACTATATACACACCACTATATACACACCACTATATACACCACTATATACACCACTATATACACCACTGTATACACCACTATATACACCACTATGTACACCACTATATACACCACTATATACACACCAGTATATACACCACTATATACACCACTGTATACACCACTATACACACCACTATATACACCACTATATATATACACCACTATACACACCACTATATACACACCACTATATACACCACTATATATACCACTATATACACACCACTATATACACCACTATATATACCACTATATACACACCACTATATACACCACTATATACACCACTGTATACACCACTATATACACCACTATGTACACCACTATATACACCACTATATACACACCAGTATATACACCATTATATATACACCATTATATATCTAATCTAATCTGGCCAAGTTTACACTCCCAAATAAGAACCAGGGCTGCCCCTAGGAGCATTGGATTTGGTGTACTTCATATGTGTTTGGGTTGCTGAATACAATCAGGGGTCACTGCTTCTCCTGGAGGTCAATAGTTCTCTTCTAACTCGAGCAGGAGCACCTTTCCATTGTCAATTTGCATTGATCACCTGTAAAGCCACATTGTTCTCAGAACCACTACACCTGTCTTTAGATGTGGGCAGCTGGAACTACTGCTACCCATTGATTTGGCAGGATTTTCTTTTTTGTTTAGATGGTCATTGACTCTTATGAGTTCTTCCGCCCTTTGTCAGGTTTTGTTTTTTGTCCTGCAGTTATAATAATAATTAAATTATTGTGTACAATGCTCAGGTGCACTACAACTCATCAAAGGTGCATGTATAATACATAGAATAATGTACAAATGTCAGGGAAGTGAACAGTGTATGGTTCATGATATACACACTGATAATATATATATATATATATATATATATATATATATATATATATATATATATATATATATATATATATATATATATATATATAATAAACATTATTGTGTACAGTGCTCAGGTGCACTACAACTCATCAAAGGTGCATGTATAATACATAGAATAATGTGTGCTCTGGACTATACTTCGAGCTTATCCTCGTGGGAGATACATGGGAGGGTAGGGCGTTGTGGTGCATGCTATATATATATATATATATATATATATATATATATATCATCATCATCATCATCATCATTTTACGTCCGCTTTTCCCTGCTTGCAAGGGTGGGACGGGTCTTATTCAGCACAGCATCTCCCCACTCGTCACGGTCCCTCGTCATATATATATATATATATATATATATATATATATATATATATATATATGCTTCAGCTACAGCCAGTTGCTTCTGGAAGGAGTATTTGAGGACTCTGTCCCCATGGCCCTTAAAAGAATAAGTGGGAGAAGAAGAACTTCAATAATTTTATTTCATTTCAGATTCCTCTCGAACTGGATAAAACTTTCTTACTGGCTGCTAAAAATGGAGTTTGGGTGAAATTCGAACGAAGATAAGATAAAATGCTAGAATTATTTATATATTATTTCATACATTTATGAAATAATATATATATATATATAATATATATGTACTATATATATATATATATGTATATATATATATATATATATATTCATATATATTCATACTATACTATCTATCTATAAATATATACACTTATATACATCAATAAACTGTCAAATAACTTTTTGAAAACATATTTTAGTGGGAAATGTAAACATCTAATATATATATATATATATATTTATATAATATAAGATCAAAAGATGGTCAAAGGAGTTCCATGTATTTTATTATGCGCATTTCAAAAACAAACATCATCAAGCAATAATATTTGTGTTTTCATCAGATAAAACAGGAGAACATGATATGAAGGCTAAAAAACACTTGTTGATAGTGCAGTTTTAAATCAACATATGATGATGTTTGTTTTTGAAATGCGCATAATAAAATATATGGAACTCCTTTAACCATCTTTTGATCTTATATTATGCATACTCCAGTCCCACAAACTGTAGAGTGCTTCTTATCCGATATCTGCATTGCTTTATTGTACTACAATAAAACTCACCTCCTACATATATATTTATATATATATATATTTATATATATATATATGTATATATATATATGTAATGGTTGTATTTTAAAGGGTACGTCAAACCTATTTGTAAAACTGTTATATATTGTATTTTATCTGATGAAGGCATACCATTATTTAATGTGGTATCCCCGAAATATGTATAATGAAATAAATATGGTTTTATAAATATAGTTTCCATTTATTAATATTGTATATCTACTCCAAAAATTTGTCGAGTGCTTTATATCAGTTATAAAAATATTTACTTGTTGTATCCCAACAATTTTAAATAGAACTTTTGCATATATATATATATATATATATATATATATATATATATATATATATATATATACACTGGAATATAAGCCGATCCGAATATTAACCAAGCCAAATATGAGTTAATCCATTTATAACCTGTCCCTCTCCTATTTTATGTGAACCCATCAACCCTTCCCTGAGATTTTCATATTATTCATTTTGAGAACAATACCTTAACATCAGTATGAGTGACCAGTTAGGGCTTGTTTGAACAGAAAGAGGTGAGAGAATTCTGGCCGGATATGGCTGGTTTAAATGTTAAAGGATTAATTGTCATTTAGAGAATAGTTTTTGTTTTAAAACTCCAATAGGTAATGATTTTTTACCAATTTCTGACCATTTTGAAGGACATATACTTTCAAAACATCAAAAACAATAGAAATTTCACCTCCAAAGTGAAACAGGTGTTATATTCACCTCCAAAGTGAAACAGGTGTTATATTCACCTCCAAAGCAAAAATATTTTAGCACCTCATTTATGTAGAATTTTTAAGTTGATGAAAATCAGCAAAATATTTCCTCAAATTTTATCCCATCCTTCTATTTTGCCCTTGAAATTATTGTCCTAAACTTCTCGGCTTATATATGTGTTTATATAATAATTTTTAAAAATATTTATTCGTTGCAAAGTTTAACACTTTAAAATATATGTAGAGATATTTTTAATAAAAATGTATTTTTTGCTCTTATTTTATTAGTAAAATTTTTATCCTCAATAAACTTAAGGTGTTGAAGATGTTTGTGGGTGCTGGGCCACTGACACCAAAGTCCGTCATCATTGGTGACTCGCCTTTCAAATGTTTCATGTGATGCTCCTGCTGAGGGTGCTTTGCTATTGTAGTTCCTAGCCTCGCTATCACTCATAGCAATAAATGCATAGAAAAATTACTCATATATATATATATATATATATATATATATATATATATAAATAAGTTTATCCTGGGTTCAATCGGAGGTAACCACAGTAAGGTACTCAATACATAGCAGAGTATAAATATTTAATATAGAAAAGGCTTCTACAGGACTAGAACTGTTTCATTTGGGAGAAATCAACAGGAAGCCGACTGTCCAAGTAATATGAAGCTGTGTCCCCATTAGTTCTTTGGAAACCACAAGCAGTCACTAACAACAGGGGCCACAAGCTCTCCTACCCCGATGTCATCTCCAGAGATTCTGGTATTGAAATGTGTGTGTGCAGGAGAGGAGGTTGTGTTGGTATGGACATGTGATGCGTATGAAGGATGACAGCTGCATGAAAAGGTGCAGAGCACTAGAAGTCGATGGAAGCCACGGAGTGGGGAGACCCAAAATATATATATATATATATATATATATATATATATATATATATATATATATTCAAGAGTTAAACAAGATTCAATGAGTACATCAAAGAATGAGTTTTACAGTAGATTGGAAGCACTCTACCGGAAAATAATTTTCCAGAGTTATTAATATTAAAATACAAATATTAATAAAATAGATGTTCTTGTGATCAATTAAATTTTATTATACATATTTCAGAGGTAAAACAGTACGTCCTCATCAGATAAAATAAAAGGATACATGACATACCCTGAGATGTTAGATGGTTAAGATTTAATCAAGTGATTAAATGTGATTAACCATCTAACATCTCAGGGTATGTCATGTATCATTTTATTTTATCTGATGAGGACGTACTGTTGTACCTCAGAAATATGTATAATAAAATTTGATTGATCACAAGAATATCTATTTTATTAATATTTGTATTTTAATATATATATATATATATATATATATATATATATATATATATATATATATATATATATATGAAAACAGGGAGAAAGAGACGATTATGAGGAAGAAAAATATATTTTTTCCTTTTTATTGTGTCTCTCTCTCTCTCTTTTCTATTTTATTATTATATATATATATATATATATACACACACACATATATATATATACACACACAATCTACCCACATCAGAGAGTCAGCTGCTGTAGGGGGTTTAATTTTTCTCATAGTCCCCCTCACCACACCATCACACCATCTCTCCACCCCACTCGATCTTTGATTCAGAGCTGGAGTAAACATCGTTGGATTTATGTGGGGCGCAGCATGGTTTTAATTGTAAGCTATTTAGACCCAGATTTTGACAGATGGAAGTAGGGAAGTGGAACTAGGCCAAGGAGAGACTACAGTGGTGGTGGTGGTGGTAGTGTTGTGTAGTGGTGGTGGTGGTGGACACAGCCAAGGAGAGACTGTGGTAGTGTTGTGTAGTGGTGTGGTGGTGGTGGTGTTGTGTAGTGGTGGTGGTGGTGGACACAGCCAAGGAGAGACTGTGGTAGTGTTGTGTAGTGGTGTGGTGGTGGTGGTGTTGTGTAGTGGTGGTGGTGGTGGACACAGCCAAGGAGAGACTGTGGTAGTGTTGTGTAGTGGTGTGGTGGTGGTGGTGGTGTTGTGTAGTGGTGGTGGTGGTGGACACAGCCAAGGAGAGACTGTGGTAGTGTTGTGTAGTGGTGTGGTGGTGGTGGACACAGCCAAGGAGAGACTGTGGTAGTGTTGTGTAGTGGTGGTGGTGGTGGTGTTGTGTAGTGGTGGTTGTGGTGGACACAGCCAAGGAGAGACTGTGGTAGTGTTGTGTAGTGGTGTGGTGGTGGTGGTGTTGTGTAGTGGTGGTGGTGGTGGACACAGCCAAGGAGAGACTGTGGTAGTGTTGTGTAGTGGTGTGGTGGTGGTGGTGGTGTTGTGTAGTGGTGGTGGTGGTGGACACAGCCAAGGAGAGACTGTGGTAGTGTTGTGTAGTGGTGTGGTGGTGGTGGACACAGCCAAGGAGAGACTGTGGTAGTGTTGTGTAGTGGTGTGGTGGTGGTGGTGGTAGTGTTGTGTAGTGGTGTGGTGGTGGTGGTGGTAGTGTTGTGTAGTGGTGTGGTGGTGGTGGTGGTGGTAGTGGCGTGGTGGTGGTAGTGTTGTGTAGTGGTGTGGTGGTGGTGGTGGTGGTAGTGGTGTGGTGGTGGTGGTGGTAGTGTTGTGTAGTAGTGTGGTGGTGGTGGTGGACACAGCCATGGAGAGAGAAGTATGGTAGTGGTGGTGGTGGTGAATACAGACAGCTATGGAGACAGCGTCAGACGCCATGCTTTGCCGCATAGAGTTACGCCCCTTTATGTTCAAATCCCGCCGATGTAGCTTTGCCTTTCATCCTTACGGGGTCGATAAAATAAAGTACCAGTCACGCACTGGTGTCGATTTAATCGATTCCCTCTCCCCCCAAAAAATTGCTGGCCTTGTGCCTATATAAGAAACCATTATTATTAATCGATTGGCAGTATCGGTAGAGGGTCGGATGCCATGTTAGGGCGAGGATTGGCAGTATCGGTAGAGGGTCGGACGCCATGTTAGGGCGAGGATTGGCAGTATCGGTAGAGGGTCGGACGCCATGCTTTCCAGCATAGTTACGTCCCTTTACGATCTGAGTTCAAATCCCGCCGAGGTTGACTTTGCCTTTCATCCTTACGGGGTCGATAAAATAATGTACCAGTAATGCACTGGATATTTGCTGGCCTTGTGTCTAACGTAGAAACAATTATTAATCGGTAGAGTGTCAGACGCCATGCTTTGCCGCATAGAGTTATGCCCCTTTATGTTCTGAGTTCAAATCCCGCCGATGTAGCTTTGCCTTTCATCCTTACGGGGTCGATAAAATAAAGTACCAGTAATACACTAGGGTAAGTGCTGGCCTTGAAACAATTATTATTACACTCTGCTTTGCACAATCCCAAAGTAAATACTGGAGACTAAGCATCAACTGCCACAATTTGATATATATATATATGTATATATATATATATATATACAGAGCGTGAAATTAATTGTTTCTACTTTAGGCACAAGGCCAGCAATTACCAGTGCATTACTGGTACTTTATTTTATCGACCCCGTACAGAGCGTGAAATTAATAAACATTCGTTGTACTGCCTCTCTGTTTTGTCCCTGTTCCAATGTTTCCATTATATATATATATATATATATATATATATATATATATATATATATATATATATATGTATGTATGTGTCTATATATATATATGTCAGGTCACCAGTTGGTGCTACTGGTAACATGTATCCCAGTACAACCTGTCTCATGGTCGGGTCGTTGGCGACTAAACTGGCAACCCCACCAAGGTTTCTTGGTGAGGAGGGTGACTTTGGACATCCTGCAGGACTAAAAACAAATCCTGTCAAAGGGCAAAGGAGCTCTTAAGAGTCAATGGCCATCCAAAATCACCGGGAGAGATGACCCCTTAGCCTTTGTCAAGGCAGAATTCTAGGAGAAGGAAAACTCTGATATAACACCTGCAACCCTGATGGTATCCAATGATGTTGACTTGTTCTTCTTTTTATCATCAGATAAAATAGGGATACATGATATGAAGCTTAAAAAACACTAGTGAATAGTGAAGTTTTAAATCAACATATCCATATATATATATATATATATATATATATATTATATATACACACTCACACACATATATATGTATAAATCTGTATGTATCTATATGTGTATGGGTGTATATTAGACACACACAACAAAACACGTGTAATGTTATTGTTGATATTTACAAATATATATATATATATATATACATATGCAAAGGTTATATTTAATTTATTGGAATTCAACAATATATACACATATATATATATATATATATATATATATATATATATACACAAACATATATATATACATGCATATGTATATATATAAATCTTTTTCCAGTATTCACTGCATAGTTCTTGTTCCGGAAGTAGAAAGTATGTGGTGTTTTTTTACCTCCTTTTCTGAGAATCTCATTTGTAAACAAGAATGGAGCTGAAATATTTGGTATTTCTTAGCTCCAGCTTCTCTTTAGACAAATGGTAAGAATTTCCACCTAATTATATTAATTAAACCCTTTCGGAAGTCTTGTTAATTAATAAATGTCGATTATTTGGGGCCAAATATTTTGTGAGTGACGAAGAATTTTAGAGACGTTTGGTAATATAGGTAACTTTCTGTTGGTGTTTGGAACATAACTTAACAAAGCTTACATAAATTAAAATTGTTTCTACGTTTAAGCACAAGGCCATCAAATATCTCAGTACATTACTGGTACTTTATTTTATCGACCCCGTAATGATGAAAAGCAAAGTTAACCTCGGCGGGATTTGAACTTACTATTTAAATTAAAATCTTCCAACATAATTCTATATGTTAACCCTTTATCATTTTAACTGGCCAAGGCCGGCCAGAATTCTCTCACCTCTTTCTGTTCAAACCAGCCGTAACTCGTTACTCATACTGATGTTAAGGTATTGTTCTCAAAATAAATAATATCAAAATCTTGTATATTCGATATTATGTGAGGTAAAGCCTTTACTGTGAAAATACAATAGTATATATAGAGTAATGTAAATGTTATGGGAGATATTATGTGAGGTAAAGCCTTTACTGTGAAAATACAATAGTATATATAGAGTAATGTAAATGTTATGTGAGGTAAAGCCTTTACTGTGACAATACAATACTATATATAGAGTAATGTAAATGTTATGTGAGATATTATGTGAGGTAAAGCCTTTACTGTGACAATACAATAGTATATATAGAGTAATGTAAATGTTATGTGGGGTAAAGCCTTTACTGTGATAATACAATAGTATATATAGAGTAATGTAAATGTTATGGGAGATATTATGTGAGGTAAAGCCTTTACTGTGACAATACAATAGTATATATAGAGTAATGTAAATGTTATGTGGGGTAAAGCCTTTACTGTGATAATACAATAGTATATATAGAGTAATGTAAATGTTATGTGGGGTAAAGCCTTTACTGTGATAATACAATAGTATATATAGAGTAATGTAAATGTTATGTAAATGTTATGTGAGGTAAAGCCTTTACTGTGAAAATACAATAGTATATATAGAGTAATGTAAATGTTATGTGAGATATTATGTGAGGTAAAGCCTTTACTGTGAAAATACAATAGTATATATAGAGTAATGTAAATGTTATGTGAGATATTATGTGAGGTAAAGCCTTTACTGTGAAAATACAATAGTATATATAGAGTAATGTAAATGTTATGGGAGACATTATGTGAGGTAAAGCCTTTACTGTGATAATACAATAGTATATATAGAGTAATGTAAATGTTAAAGGGTTAAGTTACAATATTGGTAAAGCAATGATTAATAATTTTTGTAGTAAATCTCTCAAAATTCTTTATTAAGTTTTCTTTTTTCTTTCTGTGTTGCAGTTAGACTTGGCATCAACCAATTGTGGTTGTTTCAGGGTCTCTTCAGATATTACATTAAAGAAAAGAGAAGGGGACGTACAAGAGACACAATAGGAACCCTCACGTGTCCTACTCTTTCTTGAAAACTTGAAATAATAAGGAAAGACAGAGAGGGGGAAGAAAAAAGACCCCTATTTTCACAACTCGGCTGTTCAGATTTTATTTTTGTACAAGTTTGACCCCTGGTCGTGATGTTTCAGGGGTACAACCCGCGACAGACCCAGTTGCCGTCGTTCGGGCAGATTGTAAACACATCATTGTCACCGCCACCTCAACCAAATATCATCGGCAGTTCACCGCCACAGTTTGGCGCAAGTGGCGGAAATGCACCCAGTTTCCGAAGCCCATCAACTGCATTTGGCAGCGGTAGTGGCATAGCAAGTGGCAATGCACCGGCTTTTAGGAGCAGTATGTCACCTGGTGGTGCATTTGGGGGCGCCAGTCCACCGAGTTACAGAAGCGCTACATCCGCTCCGTTTGGCAGCGGAAATGCAACGGGCTTTGGAACGACAACCGCATTCGGCAGCAGTGGAAATGCACCAGGATTTGGAACCACCGCTGCATTTGGGAGCAGTAGCACTAGCAGCAGAAATGCAGCAGGATTTGGAAGTAACCCTGCCTTCGGCAGCAGCAGTGGAAATGCAGCAGGGTTTGGAAGCACCCCTGCATTCGGCAGCAGCAGTGGCAATGCAGCAGGGTTTGGAAGCACCCCTGCATTCGGCAGCAGCAGTAGCAGCAGAAATGCAGCAGGGTTTGGAAGGACCCCTGCATTCGGTAGCGGAAATGCAGCAGGGTTTGGAAGGACGCCTGCATTCGGCAGCAGCAGTGGTAATACAGCAGGGTTTGGAAGTGGCAGTAGAGGCGGCAATGACCAAAAGACCCCTTTTTCCGGATCTGGAACCTTCTCAGCAACATCCCCCGACCAGCTGCAGCAGCAGCTACAGTCTCGTCCATCTGCATTTCAGTCGGGCAGTGCCTCTTCTCCTTCCTCCTCCTCTTCTTCGCAGCATCATCATCATCATCAACAACATCTGAAACAGCCCCTCCTGCCGAACCCTACGCCCCCACTCTTTGCTGGGTCCACCACCACCACCACCAGTACTTCCACCTCTGCTGGTCCTGTCTCTCCTCTCAAATCTCCGAGCGGCAGGAGTGCTGCTACCCGAAGTGGGGCCATCTCCTTCGCAAGAGTCGCAGCAGACCACCCACCCACTGGCATATTCAGCATGAAGTCCGAAACCCCGAAGGCACATCAGAGTTCATTTGGTGGTGGTGGTGGTAGTAGTAGTAGCAGTAGCAGTGGTGTCTCTACTGCAACCACTACCACCACTGCTGCCACTTTTGGTCGTGGGGATGGTAGCAGTTCTGGAATTGGATCTGGCTCTTTGCCCTCGACTACAGCTTTTGGGGCCTTCGGTGGTGCTAGTGTCCCGTCAACAGCTTTTGGGGCCTTTGGTAACACTAATTCCCCGTCTACAGCTATGCCATCAACAACAGCTTTTGGGGCATTTGGTAGCGCCAATGCCCCTTCTACACCTATGGCTACAAGTTTTGGTGCTTTCAGCAGTAACAGCCCTTCATCTGGACTTTCGCCCCCCTCGGCTGGTTTTGGGGCTTTTGGGAACAACAACAACAACAGCCCTTCAACTGCAGCTGTGCCTTCGACAGGATTTAACACTTTTGGCAGCCCTTCTTTTAATGCTGCACCAACAGCTGGTTTCGGTGCATTTGGCAGCACTGGAAGTACCAACAGTCCTTCATCCATGGCTGTGGCGCAATCGACAGTCGGTTTTGGTGCATTTGGCAATAGCAAGACTGTTTTGTCTACAGCAACAACAGCAACATCAACAACAACTCCATTTGGTTCCCCCCTTCCTGGGGCCTTCCCTGCTTCACCGATCACCACACCATTATTACCATCTCCACCACAACAACAGAAACTGCCCTCATCTGTATTTCCTGTTGCGCAAACCCAGCAACAGAGCAGACCTTCCTCTACATTTTCCAAAAGTGTATTTGGCAATGTCGCTACTCAGGGGGCTGCATCTGGGGTCATCAGCGAGGGAGGAAATTCAGCACCCCTCCTTTCATCCCCGAGGAAAACCACAGTCAGTGGCGAGGGCTTTTCAGCTTTTAGAAAGAGCAGCGATGGGACGTGTGTTATTAGTAGCAGCACTAGTATTAGTGGTAGTAGTCGAAACAGCGAGGTCAGTAATGTATTTATGGGTCCTCCCAAGCAGGAAGAAGCATCGGTTTTCACGTCTGCGAAGAAGACAGTCG
Organism: Eledone cirrhosa; assembly: GCA_964016885.1. Lineage (NCBI taxonomy): Eukaryota > Metazoa > Mollusca > Cephalopoda > Octopoda > Eledonidae > Eledone > Eledone cirrhosa. The sequence continues at coordinate 17,036,044 of OZ024764.1, read as the reverse complement.
CTAAAGTATTCGGAGGTGTTCCATTGTCAGATCCAAAACAGCCATCAGTGTCAACAACATCGACTTCTGCTACACCTTCCGTACCTGTTTTTTCAGGCAGGGACATTACTACCGCCAGTACGACCACCACCACTACCGTCACCACAGCCACAAGTAGCAGTACTTCCTCTTCTTCTTCTTCTTCTTCTTCTTCTTCTTCTTCGGCACCGGGTGGCAGGGTTGGTCTCTTCGGAAAGTCAATTGCTGGCACAGGTGTTTCTATCGGGAAGCGTTCGAGTTCTTTATCAAAGAACAACACCGCCAGCAGCAGCAGCAGCAGGTTTAGTAAAAACAACACCACGAACAGATACGGTAGAAGCAATGCCTTCAGCCCCACCGGTGGGGCTGCCACGGGCGGCAGAACGGGGCTCTTTGGAAAGCGCTCAAACTCTTTCTCTAAGGGCAGCAGCAACAACAGCAGCAGCAGGTACAGTAAGGACAACACAAGAAGCAGCGCCTTCAGCAGCAATTTTCCGAGCGAGGAGACAATGGCAACGCCTGCTTCGGATGCTTCTGCCGTGCCCTCGTCGTCGGCTAAAGTTGGGCTTTTTGGCAAACCGGTCAGACCCGAGGACGAGAGAGGCAGAAGCGGGAGAACAGCGGATAATTCTACTGCTACTGCTGCTGTGATTACTTCTTCTGCTGGTGATGGTGGTGCTGGTGTCTCGTCTTCAGATCTGTGGGCGGAGGACGAGACCATGTCGTCTCGCAGGGACATGCCCATGCCGTCTTACCCGTACGACGATGACGGCGGCGGCAGCAGCAGAGGAAGACGAAGCCGAGTTAGAAATTCTGACGAAGAAGAACCGAGTGTGGCTCAGAGGGCCGTGTCTTCGTCGAGAATGGAGATGGACAAGCTGTCGAGGTCCCCACCACCACAGGCAGTCATGTCGAGGTTCTACTCTAGAGGGGCCGGTGGAGATCTGATGGGAAGACTAGGGTTCATGAGAAAGAGACCCTTAATTTCAGACGACGGGAAGTACAAGAAGGCCTTCAAATCAAGGAGTGACTATGACATGATAAGGGCATCAAGTAAGTCCAGATAATATTTCTTTTCAGTTTTATATAAGGATCCTATGTTAAGTTTTACTGTCTTAGTAATGAAATCATCATCATCATCATCATTGTTTAATGTCCATCTTCCACGCTAGCATGGGTTAGACGGGAATTGTACCACTTGAGGCAAGATTGGTCAGGTGACCGTGTCTCGCTCATATAGGACTATCTGGCAGGCTTTCAACGGCTGGATGCCCTTCCTAACACCAACCACGTTTACAGTGTGGACTGGGAGGTTTTTACTGTGTTACCTACACGGCCACATTACAGCGTGGACTGTGTTTTTTTTGTCGTGGCACCTACACGACCTCTTTAGTTTGGACTGGATGTTGTGGTACCAACATAACTTTACATCGAAAGGGGTGGTGTTGGTTGGGGTGAGAGGATGGAGTAGGGGTAATGAAATAATTAATAATTTTAGTAAATCTCTAAAAAAAATTTTATTAATTGAAATAGAGTCGTTATTTAAATTGACCTCTGTTCGGTAGCTTAACCTATTAGAGATAGCAGTCAAATCACAGACACACACTACTGACTTTTGTATGTATGAGCAGACAAGCGAGAACTCTATATGATAGCTAGACATGTTAAAAATAGCAGCCATATCTTCCTCAAATTACACTCCTTACTGTTTTGTGCAGGTCGTTCAAAGACGTCACGAAGTGCCATGCGCCAGCGTCAACTATCTGAGGAGCTGGAGAGTCACCCAGCGCTCGTATGCAAGGGCATCCCACCTGAATTCAACGATACCAGTCTTCTGCGGAACCATTTCAGTCAATTCGGAGCTGTGAAACATGTCAGTAGGAACCTCGCCAAAAATGCTGCCAATGTACGATTTAAAGACCACGTAAGCAATGAGAATTTCCTATGTCTCTATATGCACACACACACACACACACACACATATATATCATCATCATCATTATCATCGTTTAACGTCCATGTTCCACGCTTGCATGGGTTTGGACGGGAGTTTTCCCACTTGAGGCAAGAGTGGTTGTCTTGCTCGCATAGGACTGTCTGGCGGGTTTTCTACGGCTGGATGCCCTTCCTAACACCAACCACATTTACAGTGTGGGGCTGGGAGGTTTTTACCATGTTGCCTACACGGCCACATTACAGCGTGGACTGTCTGGCGGGTTCTCTACAGCTGGATGCCCTTCCTAACACCAACCACATTTACAGTGTGGGGCTGGGAGGTTTTTACCGTGTTGCCTACACGGCCACATTACAGCGTGGACTGTCTGGCGGGTTTTCTACAGCTGGATGCCCTTCCTAACACCAACCACATTTACAGTGTGGGACTGGGAGGTTTTTACCGTGTTGCCTACACGGCCACATTACAGCGTGGACTGTGTCTTTTTTTTGTCATGACACCTACACGATCTCATATGTTTCGGCCTGGATGTTGTGGCACCAACATAACTTTACATTGAAAGGGGCGGTGTGGATGGGGTGGGGGTGGTGGGACGGGGTGTATTTTGTTAGAGATGCCTGCTGACATATATATATATATATATATATAAAATACAATGTGTTGAAAAGGTAACACACCAGAGAGAGATATACAGTGCGCTATCAATAAAACGGAAAAACTGGTGGTTTTTTTCCCTGTTTTATTGATAGTGCACTGTATATCTCTCTCTAGTGTGTTACCCTTTCAACATATTGTATTTTAAAGAGCTCAGGATTTCTTCTCCTTTGAGCACATTATTTACAGGGAATAGCGAGGACCTATGCCTCCGTTAATTTATCGTGATATATATATATATCATCATCATCATCATCATCGTTTAATATCCATTTTCCACGCTAGCATGGGTTACACAGGTTGTCCCATTAGAAGCAAGTTGGGTCAAGTGACCGTGTTTTGCTCATATATATGTGTCTCTCTCTCTCTCTCTCTCTCTCTTTTCTCTCTCTCTCTCTCTCTCTCTCTCTCTCTATATATATATATATATATATATATATATATATGGTTATATAGATGTATATTCATATATATATATATATGGTTATTTATATATATATATATATATATATATATACATACACTATATATATATATGTATATAGTGTATATATATATATATATATATACATACACTATATATATATATGTATATAGTGTATATATATATATATATATATATATATATATATATATATATACATACACTATATATATATATGTATATAGTGTATATATATATATATATATATATATATATATATATATATATATATATATACACACACACACACAAGTTCAACTCTCAAACCACTAAGTCTTTTCTGTTGTTTTTTTATATCTAAATATGTTTTTCCTCACTTCTCTCCCAGGTGTCAGCAGCTACAGCTAAACAGGAGGGGTTTCAGTTGGCCCCTGGGGTCCACATCCAGATGTTTTGGCAATCTGGCCCTCACCGGAGGCCTCTTACGCCCTATGTTGATCTGGATACTGAACCCCAGGATGAAAACAATCGACGTGAGTAACTCCTATTTCACCTCCGAGACCATACACTACACCACACCACACCACACTACACCACACTACACCACACTACACCACACTACACCACACTGCACCACACTACACTACACCACACCACACTACACTACACCATACTACACCACACCACACCAGACTACACCACACTACACCACACCATACTACACCACACTATACTACACTACATTACACTACACCACACTACACCACACCACACCACACTACACCACACTACACCACACTACACCACACTACACTACACCACACCACACCACACCACACCACACCACACTACACTACACCACACTGCACCACACTACACTACACCACACTACACTAAACCATACTACACCACACCACACCACACTACACCACACCATACTAAACCACACTACACCACACCATACTACACCACACTACACCACACTACACCACACCACACCATACTACACCATACTACACCACACTACACTACACCACACTGCACCACACTACACTACACCACACTACACCACACTACACCACACCACACCACACTACACCATACTACACCACACTACACTACACCACACTGCACCACACTACACTACACCACACTACACCACACTACACTACACCACACTGCACCACACTACACCACACTACACTACACCACACTACACTACACCATACTACACCACACTACACTACACCACACTACACCACACTACACTACACCACACTGCACCACACCACACTACACCACACCATACTACACCACACCACACCGCACCGCACCGCACCGCACCGCACTGCACTGCACCGCACCGCACTGTACTGTACTGCACCACACCACACTGCACTGCATCAAACTACACTACACCGCACCACACTATTTTGTATGTCTCTCTCTCTCTCTCTCTCTCCATATATTGCTACACATTTACCTCCCTCTTTTTTCTAATTCTTTCTCCATCTCTCCACCAGGTGGCCGTCTACATCCACACCTCCCACCGCCACCAGCGATGCCATCTCCACCCCCTTCCGGCAGATATCGACAGCAGCAGCAGCAGAAGTCGCCGTTTGGTGTGCCCAGCGAAGTCGAGGAGGAGCTGCGCCTCATGGCTGGCACGAGTGACATCAGCGGGGACTTTGTGCAGCCCCTGGGGCGGAGACAGGAGGAGCCGTTCCCTGCGGCACCCCTCTTGCCTCCGTCAGGCTCCAGGAGGTCCGCAAGCCCGGGCAAGCGCCGTGTGACCGTGCTGTCGCAACCACCACCACCACCACCACCACCGCAGCAGCAGCAGCAGCAACCACTACAACAGCAACAACATCATCGCCTCCACCGGCAACACAGAGCCCACCACGACCAGAAGAAGCATCAGCCGGGCCTCCTCGGGGACGCGCCAGATTTCAGTTTTGGTCCGAGGCCAGCTGTAGCAACTACGACGACAGCAGCAGCAGCAGCATCAGCGACAGCGACACACGGGAAAAGGCACACTCTCCCACCGCCCTCCTCCCGTCAGTCTTCTCCCCCACCCCAGACCTTTTCTACGCCGGGCCCCACAGCAGCAACTGCTGCCCTCGCCCCAACCAGTTCCAAGAAGGGCTTCGGCGCACCCCTCTCCTCCACTACTACTACTACTGCTGCTGCTGCTGCTGCAGCTGGCATGAGGTCCTACAGTTCGGTCGTATCGTCGGGTCCCCCCTTGCGCAAGACAGGGCCAGCAGCAGCGTCAACGTCAACAACATCAGCCCCAGCAGCGCCTCTGGGTGTTTCCCTCTTCAGGAAGTCTGAACTAGCCTCCGCAGCCCATGGCGACACAGATGCCCACAAGGGTCAGTATCATTATTATTATTATTATTATTATTATTATAAGGGTGGTGGATCGGTAGAGGGTCGGACGCCATGCTTTGACGCATAGAGTTACGGCCCTTGCCATTCTGAGTTCAAATCCCGCCGCGGTTGACTTTGCCTTTCATCCTTACGGGGGTTTATAAAATAAAGTACCAGTGATGCACTGGGATGATTGCTGGCCTTGTGCCAAAAGTAAAAACAATTATTTTTATTATTAGGACCTCTCATCCTTTACGGGGGTCAATAAAATAAAGTACCAGTAATACACTGGGATAATTGCTGGCCTTGTGCCTAAAGTAGAAACAATTATTTTTATTATTAGGACCTCTCATCCTTTACGGGGGTCAATAAAATAAAGTACCAGTAATACACTGGGATAATTGCTGGCCTTGTGCCAAAAGTAAAAACAATTAATTTTATTATTAGGACCTCTCATCCTTTACGGGGGTCAATAAAATAAAGTACCAGTAATACACTGGGATGATTGCTGGCCTTGTGCCTAAAGTAGAAACAATTATTTTTATTATTAGGACCTCTCATCCTTTACGGGGGTCAATAAAATAAAGTACCAGTAATACACTGGGATAATTGCTGGCCTTGTGCCAAAAGTAAAAACAATTAATTTTATTATTAGGACCTCTCATCCTTTACGGGGGTCAATAAAATAAAGTACCAGTAATACACTGGGATAATTGCTGGCCTTGTGCCTAAAATAGAAACAATTATTTTTATTATTAGGACCTCTCATCCTTTACGGGGGTCAATAAAATAAAGTACCAGTAATACACTGGGATAATTGCTGGCCTTGTGCCAAAAATAAAAACAATTAATTTTATTATTAGGACCTCTCATCCTTTACGGGGGTCAATAAAATAAAGTACCAGTAATACACTGGGATAATTGCTGGCCTTGTGCCAAAAGTAGAAACAATTATTTTTATTATTAGGACCTCTCATCCTTTACGGGGGTCAATAAAATAAAGTACCAGTAATACACTGAGGTTGATTTAATCGACTTCCCCCTCCCCCAAAATATGCTGCCCTTGCCTTTCATCCTTACGGGGGTTTATAAAATAAAGTACCAGTGATGCACTGGGGTAATTGCTGGCCTTGTGCCTAAAGTAGAAACTATTATTATTAGTTTGGTGGCATGGCAGTAGTTCTCTCTCTCACTCTCTCTCTCCATCTCTCTCTCTCTTTCTCTCTCTCTCTCTCCATCTCTCTCTCTCTCTCTCCATCTCTCTCTCTCTCTCTCTCTCCATCTCTCTCTCTCTCTCTCTCTCTCTCTCTCACTCCATGTCTCTCTCTCTCTCTCCATCTCTCACTCCATCTCTCTCTCTCTCTCTCCATCTCTCTCTCACTCCATCTCTCTCTCTCTCTCACTCCATCTCTCTCTCACTCCATCTCTCTCTCTCTCTCCATCTCTCTTTCTCTCTCTCTCTCCCTCACTCTCTCTCTCTCTCTCTCTCCATCTCTCTCTCTCTCCCTCACTCCATCTCTCTCTCTCTATTCCACAGCTAACCTGACAGTTTCGGCGACTAGAGTCCAGGTACTTGATCAAAGGGACCGATTAATCAGAACAGGTAAGTTGTACCGTGTATATTGATATTATACACAAGTATATATACATGTAGATATGATACATGTGTAGTGTGTATATTGATATTATACACAAGTATATATACATGTAGATATGATACATCAAATAACATTGTAATTGACAATATACACAGAAATTGAACAAAGACTGTGTTACACTGTCTTATGTAATCAATAAAGTAATCCATGATACATTAAGAAAAGACAATATTATATATAAACTGCATTAGGAGAGAATTAGTGACGGAAATATATGAATGTTTATTTAAGCGATCGCTAACCGGAAGTGTTGACATTTGAAAATTTTAAAGAAGTGAATCTTTAAATAAACAATAAAATATATTTAATGAAGCCACGAAATTTAGTAGATAAATTGTGTAATATTCATTCATTATTTATTCATCATTACGGGGTCGATAAAATAAAGTACCAGTAATACACTGGAATAATTGCTGGCCTTGTGCCAAAAGAAGAAACAATTATTTATTCCAAGTAATCCAACTTATTTTACTAACGGGATAAAAAAATTATAAACTGTACGCAGTCCCGCACTCCTTACTTTATTATAGTTAAGATTATTGGAGGCACATGGCTTAGTGGTTAGAGCATTGGCCTTGCAATCGAAAGGTTGTGAGTTCAATTCTCAGACCGGGTGATGTGTTGTTTCCTTGAGCAAGACACTTTATTTCACATTGCTCCAGTTTACTCAGCTGTAGAAATGAGATGATAGGGACTGGGGTCCCTATCATTCCACTGTAAAGTGGTCGTGGAGGTGCCACGGCAAAAAAGCACCCAGCACTCACTGTAAATGAGGTTGGTGTTAGGAAGGGCATCCAGCTGTAGAAATCAAGCCAGAATCAGTTCCCGTCCCACCCTTGCAAGCAGGGAAAGGTGGACGTAAAATGAAATGATGAATGAGGAAATGATTATTATTTGTGTTTTGGGCAGGTCAAAGAAAGAAATCAAGTCTGGCCACCGCCAAGATTGTTGTGGGAACCTGTCCAGATATGTGTCCTGAGAAGGAACGCTATGACAGGGAGGTCAAGCGAAGGCTGCACATGTATGAGATACTGCCTGGCACCAGGATGATGGTAGGTGTTGTTTGTCACTTTATCACCTCCCTGTCACCTTGTCTTATATATATATATATATATATATATATATATATATATATATATATATATAAGACAAGGTGACAGAATTAGCCGTCGAAACGGCTTGAGCTCAGCCGTCGGGGTCTTACTTACTCCTATTACCCACTCTACTACCCTAAGTATTGAGTACTTTGGTGCGTTATGGTCCACCTGGTTCCTTACCACTTTTCCTTCGTTATATATATATATATATATATATATATATATACATATATATATACATACATACATATAATATTATTATTTCTTCTTCTACCCCACAGCCCTACCCCCAAGTGGACCACACCCGTGCTGTCAAAGAATACAGTAGGTCTTCGGCTGATCAGGTACGTAAAGCTTCTGTTGTGCTCCAGCATGGTACCAGCCCGTGGGCTGGAACAGGTGGTAAAATAAAGTACCAGTAATGCACTGGAATAATTGGTGGCCTTGTGCCAAAAGTAGAAATGTTGTTGTTATGGTTGTTATTAATGTTGTTGTTGTCCATTACAGGAAGAAGCACTCAGCCATGAACTGCGGCCAGGTACTGTACTAGTACGTACCATGAACTATTTGCTGTCCGAGGTCGCTAACAAAGGGCAGGACGGAACATGGGCCGAGTGGTTTGACTTCCTATGGGATCGCAGCCGGGGAATCAGAAAGGTGAGACAGCTTAGATATATAGAAACCATTTTTAAAGAATAGTTTTGTACGTCCGTTCTTCCATGCTAGCATGGTTTAGACGGGGTGTCCTGTTGTCACCAGTGTCCGGTCGGCTGAGCTCGTCTTGTTCATACGGGAACTGATTCTACTTGATTTCTACAGCTGGATGCCCTTCCTAACACCAATCTCATTTACAGTGAGTGCTGGGTGATTTTTTGCCGTGGCGCCTACATGACCACTTTACAGTGTGGACTGGGTACTTTTTGTCATGACACCTACATGACCACTTTACAGTGTACACTGGGTACTTTTTGTCGTGACACCTACACGACCACCTTACAGTGTGGACTGGGTGCCTTTTGTTGTGACACCTACATGACTACTTTGCAGTAGGGGGGCGTGGGGGCATATTGTCTATATGCTTCAGCTTCGGCTTGTACCCGTGGGAAGTCGGGTCTTCTGTATTACTGCGTGACGCCAGAGGAGACGGTAAATTGATTGAATCGTTAGAACGATAGATGGAATACTTTGTGGTTTGTTAATTGAGAGATCACAGCTCTGATAATACAAGCATGTGAAATGGGGTGACTCCGAAGGGTTTTTAGTGTAACGTTACTTGATAGAGTTAGTAGCTCGGAGATCAGAGTCGCTCCTAGTAGAACAACTATTTCTCTGAATTGTGAGAGATCACAGCTCTGATACTACAGACATGTGGTTAGAATGTCTCAGGAAAGAATCTCTGAATCGAGAGATCACAGCTCTGATACTACAAACATGTGGTTAGAATGTCTCAGGAAAGAATCTCTGAATCGAGAGATCACAGCTCTGATATTACAGACATGTGGTTAGAATGTCTCAAGAATGAATCTCTGAATCGAGAGACCACAGCTCTGATACTACAGACATGTGGTTAGAATGTCTCAGGAAAGAATCTCTGAATCGAGAGATCACAGCTCTGATACTACAGACGTGGTTAGAATGTCTCAAGAAAGAATCTCTGAATCGAGAGATCACAGCTCTGATACTACAGACATGTGGTTAGAATGTCTCAAGAATGAATCTCTGAATCGAGAGATCACAGCTCTGATACTACAGACATGTGGTTAGAATGTCTCAGGAAAGAATCTCTGAATTGAGAGATCACAGCTCTGATACTACAGACATGTGGTTAGAATGTCTCAGGAAAGAATCTCTGAATTGAGAGATCACAGCTCTGATACTACAGACATGTGGTTAGAATGTCTCAGGAAAGAATCTCTGAATTGAGAGATCACAGCTCTGATACTACAGACGTGGTTAGAATGTCTCAGGAAAGAATCTCTGAATCGAGAGATCACAGCTCTGATACTACAGACATGTGGTTAGAATGTCTGAGGAAAGAATCTCTGGACAGATTTTATGAGCAAAACTTACTGGCATGGTAGACTCTGAGCAAATGTTTATAGTAACTTAACTAGTAGACAGATTGTTCTGAAAATTTACAGTATTACAGTAAAGACTTTAATATTTAATGTGATGTAGTCGTAGTGTTGTTTTGTAATTTTAAATAATGTCTTGCTAATGTGGTTTGTTAATTGAAATGTTTATAGTATCTTTAGTTTGGCCAGATTTTTGTAAAAATTCCAATTTGTGATTCAACATTTCTCATCTATTAAAATGTTTTTTTTTTAAATTTATTTTTAAAACTTTGTCGTCATCAGGACATTACACAGCAGATGATGTGTAGCGCTGATGCGGTGTGCCTTATTGAGAAATGCGTCCGTTTCCACGTGTTTGCGTCGGAGCGTCTGTGTGAGGAGGACATCTCGGTGTTCTCACCGAAGATCAACAACGAGAACCTCACGAAGTGCTTACAGAGCCTTAGGTACCTGTATGCCGACCTCGACAAGAAGAAGGCGCTACGTTTTGAAACGGAAGCCGAGTTTCGCTCCTATATTGTTCTCATGAACCTAAACCAGGGTGACATCCTCAGGTAAAACACAGCACTACAAATATTTCCAGTTGTCTCTCCATCTATATATCTGTCTGTCTAACTACCTACCTATCTGTCAGTGTGTCTATCTATCTATCTATCTGCCTGTCTATCTATCTATCTGGTGGACAGATTGTTGTGAAAATTTACAGTATTACAGTAAAGACTTTAATATTTAATGTGATGTAGTCAGTGTTTTGTACTAAATGTTTATAGTATCTTTACTGGTGGACAGATTGTTGTGAATATTTACAGTATTACAGTAAAGACTTTAATATTTAACGTGATTCTTTCTCTTCCTATCGTCCTTCAAGAGAAGTCCAGACCCTTCGTCCTGAGGTGAGGAATTCACCAGAAATCCGCTTCGCCCTTCAAGTCCATTCTGCCCTCAACAGCAACAACTATATCAAGTTCTTCAAGCTGGCCCGCGCAGCCACTTTCCTCACATTCTGCGTCATACATCGTTATTTCATGCAGGTACGCAGCATGGCCCTCAGAATAATCAGGAAGGCGCTGGTGTTTGGAACGAAACCTGTCGCAGTAAGTGAGCATTACCTTGCCATGCCTTTACCATCAAAACATTGCAGTATCTTGTCACCTCTCTCTCTCTCCCTCTCTCTCTCTCTCTCTCTCTCTCTCTCTCTCTCTCTCCCTCTCTCTCTCTCTATATATATATATATATATAAATACAATATATTAACAAATGGAAACTATATTTATGAAACCATATTTATTTCATTATACATATTTCAAGGACACCAAAGCAAATTATGGTGCGCTTTCATCAGATAAAATATAATATAGATCAGTTTTATAAAGAAATATTGACATACCCTTAAAGAATGCGACCATGTCGGTTTGAGGCTCCCGGATAGTGTGGTTACTAATTTTATTATCTGATGAAAGTGCACCATAGTTTGCTCAGGTGGCCCTTGAAATATGTATAATGAAATAAATATGGTTTTATAAATATAGTTTCCATTTGTTAATATCGTATTTTTACTCCAATAATTTGTTGAGTGCTTTATATCAGTTATAAAAATATTTGCTTGTTGTATCCCAACAAATTAAATATAACTTCTACATATATATATATATATATATATATATATACGTATATGTATATATACATATATCTCTATTTATATATGTATCTATATATATATATATATATTTACATATATCTATATCTATATATATATATATATATATATGAATCTATATAGATATATGTATGTATATATATATATATGCATATATCTATCTATATATATATATACATACATTTGTAGAAAAAAACCCAAATTTCTACAAATTTCATACTTGACCCAATATATACACACACACATATATATATATATACATACACACACATATATATATATATATACACAAACACACACACTTAAATTCATACACACACATATATATATACACACAAACACACATATATACATACATACACAGATATATATATATATATACAAACACACACACACATATATTCATACACACACACACACACATATATACATACATTTATATATATACACACACACACACATATATATATATATATATACATACATACATACATTAAACATACATAACTGTCTCTTTGTCTACCCCAACAGTACCCCCTCAGTGAACTGGTCCGTACTTTATGTTTTGAGTCAACCAGTGAAGCCGGTGACTTCTGTAGACACTACGGTCTTTCAGTGGACGGATCTGATGTCCTGCTTGACCGCTCATCTTTCATCGAACCAGAAGTCGCGCCCAGTCTGCTCCGCGCCGTCCACTTTATGGAATCTAAATGTTCTGCTTCTATTGGTGAGGTAAGTGTAAACATCTTAAGCCCTTTAGCATTTAAACCGGCTGTAACTGGCCAGAATTCTCTCACCTCTTTCTGTTCAGACCGGCCGTAACCAGCCCCTCGTACTTATGTTGAGGTATTGTTATCAAAGTAAATGATATCAAAATCTCATAGATTCTATATTATGTGAGGTAAAGCCTTTACTGTGAAAATACAATAGTATATATAGAGTAATGTAAATGTTATGTGAGGTATTATGTGAGGTAAAGCCTTTACTGTGAAAATACAATAGTATATATAGAGTAATGTAAATGTTATGTGAGATATTATGTGAGGTAAAGCCTTTACTGTGACAATACAATAGTATATATAGAGTAATGTAAATGTTATGTGAGATATTATGTGAGGTAAAGCCTTTACTGTGAAAATACAATAGTATATATAGAATAATGTAAATGTTATGTGAGGTATTATGTGAGGTAAAGCCTTTACTGTGACAATACAATAGTATATATAGAGTAATGTAAATGTTATGTGAGATATTATGTGAGGTAAAGCCTTTACTGTGACAATACAATAGTATATATAGAGTAGTGTAAATACTACAGGGTTAAGCCTTTCTAAATGTCATCATACACAGGAACATTATGGATGTGCTGGTGACATGTCATAAAGCGCCTTGTCAAACACAGCCACCTTACAGGGTGGACTGGGCGCATGTGTATCTCTTCAGATGTATATAACATATTTACATAAATTTACATATTAATCATTCTGTTTTGGGGAACATGACCTTTCTATGACCTTCTTATTTACAGGTGATCAATGGAGGTCCCCTAACCCCTGTGGACTTGCCCTGCCCCACAAACAGCTTTGGTGATGATGGAAACCTGACACAGAGGCTTCTCTCCAAAGAAGGTAAGGAGTGTTGTGGTTGGTGTGTGTTATATTGTAGCATATCTCCTTGCAAATATACATATGTATGTATATATATCTGTCTGTGTGTGTATGTATGTATATATATATATATATAGGAAAAAGTATGACCCCGACGGCAGAGCTCAAGCCGTTTCGACGGCTATTTCTGAAAGAAATAGCCTTCGATATATATATATATACACATAAATATATATATATCATTGCAGCGTTGCAGCCAAAGAAAGAGCCAGTCACTATGGAGACGGAGATGTCCGAGGCTCGGCCGGACACAGCCAGGTCGTTGCCTTTGGAAATGGACTCACCAGCTGCTCGACCTGACCTCACACCAAACATCGCCACCAGGGGGCCAGAGGAGGAGAGCACCTGGCAGAGGTCACACGCTGTGACCCCTGACAGGGAAATGGCCACTGACCCTCCATCAACAACTTTAGTACAGCAGCAGCTGAAATTACCCAAGGGTACCATGATATTACTGGTATGTAGTCGTATCTTTGTCATCCTCATTACCTTCATCTCCCCAGTCTCCCTGTTTCTTCCTCTCATCACTCTTTAATTTCTCTTTATTTTCTATTTCTAACTCTTTCTTCTGATGAAGGACTAGTGTCCGAAACGTTACGACTCTCTTCCTGCTATTTCAAGCGTTAAACTAATATATTTCTACCATGTACTGTGCTGTTTCTTTTGTTATTACTTTTACTTACGTACACACTGTACTATTGTATTTTCACAGTAAAGGCTTTACCTCACATAATATCTCACATAACATTTACATTACTCTATATATACTATTGTATTGTCACAGTAAAGGCTTTACCTCACATAATATCTCACATAACATTTACATTACTCTATATATACTATTGTATTGTCACAGTAAAGGCTTTACCTCACATAATATCTCACATAACATTTACATTACTCTATATATACTATTGTATTTTCACAGTAAAAGCTTTACCTCACATAATATCTCACATAACATTTACATTACTCTATATATACTATTGTATGTTCACAGTAAAGGCTTTACCTCACATAATATCTCACATAACATTTACATTACTCTATATATACTATTGTATTGTCACAGTAAAGGCTTTACCTCACATAATATCTCACATAACATTTACATTACTCTATATATACTATTGTATTGTCACAGTAAAAGCTTTACCTCACATAATATCTCACATAACATTTACATTACTCTATATATACTATTGTATTGTCACAGTAAAGGCTTTACCTCACATAATACCTCACATAATATTTACATTACTCTATATATACTATTGTATTGTCACAGTAAAAGCTTTACCTCACATAATACCTCACATAACATTTACATTACACTATATATACTATTGTATTGTCACAGTAAAGGCTTTACCTCACATAATATCTCACATAACATTTACATTACTCTATATATACTATTGTATGTTCACAGTAAAGGCTTTACCTCACATAATATCTCACATAACATTTACATTACTCTATATATACTATTGTATTGTCACAGTAAAGGCTTTACCTCACATAATATCTCACATAACATTTACATTACTCTATATATACTATTGTATTGTCACAGTAAAGGCTTTACCTCACATAATATCTCACATAACATTTACATTACTCTATATATACTATCGTATTTTCAC
>OZ024764.1:17003321-17015821 GCA_964016885.1 Eledone cirrhosa | reverse complement strand
TATCGGGGAATTTATTTTGTTATATTTTGCATAGTTTATTTTATATTTTATATTTTCATTGTTAAATTAGTCTTGCCATTGTGCACTTTTACTCGACCTTATTGTAAACCCCCACTGTCCCTGTCTTTGTATTGTCCCCTACATGTCGGCCCTTGTGGCTAATAAATGAAATCATTATTATTATTATTATTATTATTGGTCTTTTAATGGGCTTTCTCCACAAATGTCCCTCAGAAGTCTCCTCCCTATTGGGGAATTTTTCTTTGTTATTTTATTTCAACCTCTGTTTTTTTTACACGCAGAAATGCCCATTTGTACCGTCCTGTATTGTCCTGTACTGTCCTTAATGTCTACTTTATGTGAACCCTTGTGGTTAATAAAGAAAACATTATTATTATTATTATTATTATTATTATTATTATTGTAGTGACATGGAAAAGGAGGAGCACAAGAGGAATGTAGAGGAATGCTGTCGGCTGGCGAGCACCAGAATCATGGAAGAGGTGGTTGAGGAACTCTGTGGCTCGGAGGGCCGCGCTGTCTACGAGAGCGAGCTGGAGGTGTGGCAGCACCGCCAGGCGGAGCTGGCCGAGGCGGAGCGCTGCGTACAGCTCCACCGGATGTCCAGGGTGCTGGGGCACTGGAAGGACCGCGTTGAGGCCTGCCGGCGGCAACGCGACATGGGCTCTTTCCCCGCGTGGCGCTCGGTGGCGCCTCTCGGCCGCCAGCTGAAGCAGCTCTGCGGCAAGGAGCACGAGGGCATCGTGGCGGTGACGACGACGGTGCAGGGTCGCGGCGGCACTGCCGGGGCCAGATTGGAGACCCAGTGTGCCGCCAGTGTGGTGGGGCTGGCCCTGGCCCTCGACGAGAAGGCTCGGATCTCGATGGAGACGCCACAGGCCATCAGCCGGAGGGAGGAGTACCTGCCGCTGGCTCTCACCCTCTGCCACATGCGACGCCATCTGGTGCAGCAGAAGGCTTGGTACCCTCTGGACATGGCAGCTTCCGTTGGACCCTACCTCCTGGCCTCATCAGCCAGTTGGCACGGCAACAAGAACAACAACAACAACAGCAATGCGCTGACACCTCCAGGTAAGATTAAATATCTGTATGTGTGTGTGTGTGTGTGTGTGTATATTGAACTCACAACATTGGCTTTGCAATCGAAAGGTTGTGAGTTCAATTCTCAGACCGGGTGATGTGTTGTTTCCTTGAGCAAGACACTTTATTTCACATTGCTCCAGTTTACTCAGCTGTAGAAATGAGATGATAGGGACTGAGGTCCCTATCATTCCACTGTAAAGTGGTCGTGGGGGTGCCACGGCAAAAAAAAACCCAGCACTCACTGTAAATGAGGTTGGTGTTAGGAAGGACATCCAGCTGTAGAGATTAAGCCAGAATCAGTTCCCGTCCCACCCTTGCAAGCAGGGAAAAGCGGACGTAAAATGATCATATATATATATATATATATATATATATATATATAATATATAAGAACAAAAGATGGTTAAAGGAGTTCCATGTATTTTATTATGCGCATTTCAAAAACAAACATCATCATGCAATAATATTTGTGTTTTCATCAGATAAAACAGGAGGACATGATATGAAGGCTAAAAAACACTTGTGGATAGTGCAGTTTTAAATCAACAGTTTTAAATCACTATCCACAAGTGTTTTTTAGCCTTCATATCATGTTCTCCTGTTTTATCTGATGAAAACACAAATATTATTGCATGCTGATATTTGTTTTTGAAATGCGCATAATAAAATACATGGAACTCCTTTAACCATCTTTTGTTCTTATATATTATGTATACTCCAGTCCTACAAACTGTAGAGTGCTTCTTATCCGATATCTGCATTGCTTTATTGTACTACAATAAAACTCACCTCCTACATATATATATACATATATATATACATATATATATATATATATATACATATACATATATATATATGATGATGGCTGCCCCCTCGTTATTGAGTATGGCCAATAGATGTTGATGATGATGATAGCTTGTAACTTTGTAAATGTTGCGGTTGTTGTTGTTGTTGTAAACTTTGCTTTGAATTATTTATGTATTGTTGTTGTTGTTGTTGTTATGTAGGCCGGAGCAGTGGCTCCCTCTACTGGAAGCTGATAATGTCGTTACCAATACTCGACGAGGGAGATAATGACGATGTGACCCTGTACTGCCTGGAGTTGTGTGACTGGCTTAAGGCCAAGTTGAGTAAAGGGGCGCAACCTCCTTCTGATGTCGATAATGTAAGTCACTCTCTATCTATCTATCTATATAACCGTCGCGCACGCATTCATACACTGCCCGGGCGTTACCGACCTGTGGGGCTATTGTAGAACGACTATTGTCGCGGGTGGGACCAATCCGGTTGACCACCGAGTCCATTGTCATGATCAAACTGCCACCCTCCTTCAAAAACGAGGGTGAGGCAGTTTTCCTGTGTGTGATAGCTATGGCGAAAGAGGTTGTATGGTGGACAAGGTTGAAAGGGCTGAGGTCAGACACCTTTCTCTCCGGCCAACAACTGATTCTTTTTTTCAAATACCACTTTGGAAGAAGAGTCAGGATGGAGAGAGAGGTGCTGTACCCCAGCAAGTTTTATGAAAGGTGGGTGAAAGTGGCGAGAATGGCCCCAGTGAATGGGCCCTCTCTCTATATCAGCCTGTAGGTTGAGGAAAAGGAGGAGGAGAGGAAAGGGTTACAAACTCTTCGTACTCCTGGAGATGAGGGTTGCACAGTTTTTTCGGGGGTATGTGTTACCCATATGTAATGTCTCCCCCTATTGGGGAAAATAGATTAATTTTTAAATTGCATTTGTGATAGCATTTTACACGTTTTTATTGTATGTAAACTTCCCCCTTTGTATTTGTCCCCTTCTTTTGTGCCCCTGTGGCTAATAAAGAAACATATCTATCTCTCTCTATATATATACACCCTATTGTACAGTCGACCATGTTATTCTTCATTCTTTTACTATCTATCTATCTCTCTCTCTCTCTATCTATCTATCTATATATGGCTCGAGTGATTGGGCCTTCTCTGTTTATAAGCCTGTAGGTTGAGGAAGAGAACAAAAGGAAGAAAGGAGCACTTGCACAACACGCTCCTCGAGTTGAGGGTTGTTGTATCGACGGGGTATTAAACAACCCATTTGTGGCGCCTCCCCCCTATTGGGGATTTCGATTGTTGAAATTGTTTGTTTTTATATTTTTTACACGACTGTATGTACAATCTCCGGCATGTCTTTGTATTGTCCCCTTTCTTGTTGCGCCCTTGTGGCTAATAAAGAAATCTATCTATCTATATATATATATATAATTGGTGTTGGATGCTTAAAGCGTCCGTATGTGGTAGGCCGTTTGAGCACTCGATGCTCTCATAGAGCAGAGTGTGATATCACAGAAAAGAAGAGAATCAGTGTTATACATATATATACATATATATATATATACATATATATGATGATGTTGCAGATGTGCAATGAAAGAACTTTGATAGACTATATATAGATATCTGTATTTTTAACTGTTGGTCAATCAATGATAAACATTGATTGCCAAATAAATTAACTATGGAGATATAAAAGATACAGAAGCGAAAACCAATCAAACAGTGAGTGTGTTCTGTTATTATTTCTGGCAATATTATTACAACAATATGACCCTCCCCTAGTATAACACTATATATATATATATATATATATTGAAAAGGAACTGGCATAAATTCTATAAAATGCACACAATGCAGATCCTGGGTACACAAGAGATAGCAGGCAAACTAAGAGGTAGGGAGAAATACGTATGCAGTTGATATACAGGGAAATTAGACAGTAGAAGTCGCAGTGATAGACACATTTTTCAAATGCAGGCGGGTGCTATAGAAGTGGTGGATAGCTTCCGGTACCTAGGAGATCAGATTAGCATGGGAGAGGGGTGTTCCGAGGCCATAGTATCTAGAATAAGGACGGGTTGGAAGAAGTTTAGGTATCTGCTTCCTCTGCTGACGAAGAAGGGTTTCTCCCTGCGTACGAAAGGCCGGTTGTATGATGCCTGTGTGAGGAGCGCGATGCTGCTTGGTAGTGAGACATGGGCAGCAACTGCAGAGGATATGCGACGGCTGGAGAGAAATGAGGCAAGCATGCTCCGTTGGATGTGCAGTGTCAATGTGTATGAACGACCCAGCATGAATGTGTTGAGAGAGAAACTGTGTCTGAGAGGGATAGAATGTAGTGTGCGAGAGAGGAGACTGAGGTGGTATGGACATGTGATGCGCATGGAGGATGACCGATGGGTGAAGAAGTGCCAAGAAATGCCAGTTGAAAGAAGACATGGTAGAGGTAGACCACGAAAAACATGGGCGGAGGTGGTGAGAACAGACCTCAGATCATTGAAGCTCACGGTGGAGATGACGAAGGACCGTGACGAGTGGAGAGATGCTGTGCTGAATAAGACCCGTCCCACCCTTGCAAGCAGGGAAGAGCGGACGTAAAATGATGATGATGATATAATATAGTAGTGAAAGAGTGAAGAATAACATGGTCGGCTGTACAAAAAGGGTTTTATTTACAGTTTTAACAATTGTTTCATTGATCAGGTGAGTCTAAAGGCCACCGATCACTCGAAGTTGCGTCACTTGACCTTAAATACAGTGTGTCTCTGATCAAATCATCGTAAGGTCAAGTGACGCAATCGGTACAGTATATGGAAGGGATATATTAGGTTAACGTTTCGGACGCTGGTCCTTCATCAGAAGAAAGAATGGGAAATAAGATAGATTGAGGGGACGCGTTTCTATATCTCTGTCTCTTTACATTTCAGATGTCCATCTTGAGCCTCTACAAATGCCATCTGGAGGGGTCATCTATGGATGTCCAGCCGGGAGACAAGACCTTACATTTCTGTCTACGTGAGGTCACAGGATCGTTGACCCCTGACCTTATAGAACAGACTGAGAAGGAGAGGCTGTTCTTTGGGACCAACGGGCTCTTGTTTGTGTTACCTCTCAAGGGACCACATGATGATGATGATGTGAGTAAAGCTCTTTCTTTCTCTATATATGTATATATATATATATGTATATATAAAATAAAGTTAAATAAAAGTCAAATGATTAAAATTTAGCTTCGTTTATTACTGCTATATATATTTCAGTGACAGCCATCTTTGGCTGTGACCTCTTCAGGCAGTTTGAATTAGTATGGTATAGACAAGTACATATGTTGTTTAGGTGTATGATATTGTCAATACTCTGATATGACTCCAGTTCCCCAGTGAATTAACAACCCAACAAGGAACTGGGCATATCAGAGTATTGACAATATCATACACCTAAACAACATATGTACTTGTCTATACCATACTAATTCAAACTGCCTGAAGAGGTCACAGCCAAAGATGGCTGTCACTGAAATATATATAGCAGTAATAAACGAAGCTAAATTTTAATCATTTGACTTTTATTTAACTTTATTTTACACTACTCCGGAGTAACCAAACCAACCTGCGCACTTCGTCGAGTGCTCCAGCCTGCATACTGAGGTGTTGGTATACAACCAACATAAACTCAAAATCTATATGTATATATATATATATACATATATATATATATATATATACATATATATACATATATATATGTATATATATATATATATATGTATATATATATATATATATATGTATATATATATATATATATATGTATATATATGTATATGTGTATATATATATATATATATATATATATATATATATATATATATACATATACATATATAATTCACTCTCTATTTCCTTATCTTTCTCCCCCAGACCTACTGGTTGGAGGCTCAGATCAGACTTGCCACCCTACTTCAAGCAAAGCCCCTGCGGCCGAGCCTTCCCGTCGCCGTGCTCGTGCCCCACGACCAGACTGGAGCATCGTCGACGGTGGCGCCCCCTGCTGTCAGCCTGCAGGAGCTGGAGAAGAAGATAAACCTGTCCCGCTTCATCAAAGAGGAACTCGTCTCCACAGTGGAGGTCTTCTCCCTGCCGTTCAGATGTCACCCGGAGTCTGGCTTCGATGTGGAGCACGTCACCGTGGAAACCGTGGTAAGTTGTTGTTGTTGGCGTTCATATATATATATATATATATATATATATACACACATACATGCACACACATATATACATACACACATATATATACGAGGGCACATGGCTTAGTGGTTAGAGCATTGGGCTTGCAATCGAAAGGTTGTGAGTTCAATTCTCAGACCGGGTGATGTGTTGTTTCCTTGAGCAAGACACTTTATTTCACATTGCTCCAGTTTACTCAGCTGTAGAAATGAGATGATAGGGACTGGGGTCCCTATCATTCCACTGCAAAGTGGTCGTGGAGGTGCCACGGCAAAAAAAGCACCCAGCACTCACTGTAAATGAGGTTGGTGTTAGGAAGGGCATCCAGCTGTAGAAATCAAGCCAGCATCAGTTCCCGTATGAGCAAGACATGGTCAGCCGACCGGACACTGCCCACAACAGGAAGAATGGACGTAAAACGGTGATGATGATGATATATATATCAAACCTGTCTAACCCATGTCAGCGTGGAACATAGACATTAAATTATATATATATATATTCATCATTGTTTAACGTCTATCTTCCATGCTGACGTGGCTTAGACATGTTTGTTCTACTTGAGGTAAGATTGATCAGGTAACCGTGTCTCGCTCATATAGGACCGTCTGGCAGGTTTTCTACGGCTGGATGTCCTTCCTAACACCAACCACTTTACAGTGTGGACTGGGAGCCTTTTTACCCTGTTTCCTACATGACCACTTTACAGTGTGGACTGGAAGCCTTTTTACTGTGTTACCTACATGACCACTTTGCAGTGTGGACTGGGAGCCTTTTTACTGTGTTACCTACATGACCACTTTGCAGTGTGGACTGGGAGCCTTTTTACCCTGTTTCCTACACGACCACCTTACAGTGTGGACTGTTACAGCTCACCAACATTCTTCAGTGTTTAGTCACCCCACTATTTATCCTACCAACTCATTAACCTACCCTCTCTCTCTCTATATATATATATATATTTACCAACAGTCTTCAGTGACTAGCTACCCATCAATGTAACCCACCTTCTCTGTCTCTCTCTATTACAGCTCACCAACAGTCTACAGTGGTTAGCCACTCATGTACCCAGCCGACCGAAACTTGAGAAGAAGTACTTGAAGGATTTCATTGAGGAATTCCTCTCCTCAGAATTCTACAGTCCAGTGTTGTACAACAAACGACTCAGATCTGATGAGGGTTATTTACAGCAGGTGTGTATATAAAAATATATATATATATATATATTGTTATACTTGGAGAGGGTCATATTGTTGTAATAATATTGCCAGAAATAATAACAGAACTCACTCACTGTTTTGTCGGTTTTCGCTTCTGTATCTTTTATATCTCCATAGTTAATTTAAATAGCAATCAATGTATATATATATATATATATACACATACATATATATACACACACACATGAGAGAGGAGACTGCGATGGTATGGACATGTGATGCGCATGGAGGATGATCGATGGGTAAAGAAGTGCCAAGAAATCCCAGTTGAAGGAAGACGTAGTAGAGGTAAACTACGAAAAACATGGGCGGAGGTGGTGAGAGCTGACCTCAGATCACTGAAACTCACGGAGGAGATGCCTAAGGACCGTGACAAGTGGAGAGATGCTGTGATGAATAGGACCCGTCCCACCCTTGCAAGCAGGGAGAAGCGGACGTAAAATGATTATATATATATAGAGGAACGAGTAGGACCCCGACGGCTGAGCTCAAGCCGTTTCGATGGCTAATTCTGGACTTTTTTTATTTTTATAGTCCAGAATTAGCCGTAGAAACGGCTTGAGCTCAGCCGTCGGGGTCCTACTCGTTCCTATTAGCCACTCTACTACCCTAAGTATTGAGTACTTTCGTGCGTTATGGTCCATCTGGTTCCTTACCACATTTCCTTCGTTATATATATATATATGCATATATATATGTATATTCATATATATATATATACACACATATATATTCATACATATATATACATACATACACATATGCGTATATATATTTATACACACAGGTATATTTCTCTCTCTCTCTCTCTCTCTCTCTCCCCAGGCTCCAGACTTCATCATAGACTTCTACAACTCTACAATTGACCACTTGACCAGCTGTGCCACAGACGAGCTCCTCACCAACTATTCCTGGCCAGTGGCAGAGTTTGTCACCTCCACACCTCCTCACAGCCACAACAGTGAGTAGTGTGCCACACACCCTCCTCTGGGTTGACGTCACTATATTTTGTCTTAGCTTATTGGGCTTTGTTGTAGGCCGTACTCAAGCATGGTCGCGGTCTAGAGAATAAAACCAGTAAAAGAATGAAAGATATATATATATATATATATATATATACACACACACTTATATATGTATCTATCTATATATATAGAGAGAGGGAGAGAGATGTGTGTGTATATATCATATATATATATGTATGTGTGTGTGTATATATATATACACACATACATATATATATATATATATATACAAACACATTTTTCTAGGCCTCCTTCCACGGTCAAATCACCACCACCACCATCACCACCACCACCACCACCATCACCACCATCATCGTCAACACCACCACCACCACCAACACCACCACCACCATCATCGTCAACACCACCATCACCACCACCACCACCACCAACACCACCAACACCACCACCACCAACACCACCACCACCATCACCACCACCACCACCACCATCATCACCACCACCATCACCACCGCCACCACCACCAACACCACCACCACCATCACCACCACCACCATCACCACCACCACCACCACCACCATCACCACCACCACCATCACCACCACCACCACCAACACCACCATCACCACCATTCATTGTCCACCCTTTCTCTTTTCCAGATCTTCCCCCGCTCCACTGGAACACTCCGGAACATCTACAACTTTTAAGGGACACTTTGAGCTCCCTGAGGCTGCCCCCGTTCACCTTCGGCAACGACACCAGCGAGGAATGGACCCAGGCCCAGCAGGATGTGTGGAACTATGTCGGAGCTGTGACCTCGGTAACACCTGGCAAATCAGCCGTGGAGCTTGTGTCCAGGTAAGATATATAGAAATAACATATCTTACATCACATGACAGACAACCACAGCACCCTGTCCACTCTGTAAAGTGGTCATGTTGGTGATACAACAACCACAGCACCCAGTCCACTCTGTAAAGTGTTCATGTTGGTGATACAACAACCACAGCACCCTGTCCACTCTGTAAAGTGGTCGATACAACAACCACAGTACCCTGTCCACTCTGTAAAGTGGTCATGTTGGTGATACAACAACCACAGCACCCTGTCCACTCTGTAAAGTGGTCATGTTGGTGATACAACAACCACAGCACCCTGTCCACTCTGTAAAGTGGTCAAGTTGGTGATACAACAACCACAGCACCCAGTCCACTCTGTAAAGTGGTCTAGTTGGTGATACAACAACCACAGCACCCAGTCCACTCTGTAAAGTGGTCAAGTTGGTGATACAACAACCACAGCACCCTGTCCACTCTGTAAAGTGGTCATGTTGGTGATACAACAACCACAGCACCCTGTCCACTCTGTAAAGTGGTCATGTTGGTGATGCAACAACCACAGCACCCAGTCCACTCTGTAAAGTGGTCAAGTTGGTGATACAACAACCACAGCACCCTGTCCACTCTGTAAAGTGGCCATGTTGGTGATACAACAACCACAGCACCCTGTCCACTCTGTAAAGTGGTCATGTTGGTGATACAAAACCACAGCACCCTGTCCACTCTGTAAAGTGGTCATGTTGGTGATACAACAACCACAGCACCCTGTCCACTCTGTAAAGCGGTTGTGCTGGTGACATGACAACAAAAACACCCAGTCCACCACACAACCACTGCCTCCATCCTCAACACCACCTCCACACCACCTCCTCCACCACCACCACCACTACTCATTGTCTCTTCTCTCCACCCACCTGCCACAGAGTGCGTCACACCATTCACCAAGTGGAGCAACAGTTCAGAGGAGCATGCCACCTCAAGTATGGGTTGTCCGGCTGTCACCCCACGTACGTCAACATGCCTTGGGTGGACCTAATATTAGACTGTGTCAACCACTTCTTGACCACACTGTCATGTCTTCACCCCAGATCAACAGATTCTGTGAGTATTTTAACTCTTTAGCACATATCACAAATATTATCTCACATAATACCTCACATATCTTTCATAATTATATCTAATACCTCACATAATATCGAATCTATGAGATTTTGTTATTATTTATTTTGCGAACAATACCTTAACATCAGTTTGAGCGACCGGTTACAGCCAGTTTTAAGAGAAAGAGGTGAGAGAATTCTGGCCATCCACAATGTTCCTGTGTATGATGACAGCCAAACCTACAAAGGTGTGATATGTAATAAGACGGGTCCCTATCATTACTATAGAAGACCAGCTAAACCTACATAATTGTGATATGTAATAAGACTGGGGTCCCTATCATTACTATAGTAGACCAGCTAAACCTACATAATTGTGATATGTAATAAGACTGGGGTCCCTATCATTACTATAGAAGACCAGCCAAACCTACATAATTGTGATATGTAATAAGACTGGGGTCCCTATCATTACTATAGTAGACCAGCCAAACCTACATAATTGTGATATGTAATAAGACTGGGGTCCCTATCATTACTATAGAAGACCAGTAAACCTACATAGGTGTGATCTGTAAATTTCATAGATTTGTTTTTCATTTCCAGGAGAGCGCAAGGGAGCTGTGCGTTGTCTACCAGAGGAAGAAACTCCACATATACCAACCCCCACAATCCTGGAGTGAAGCAGCTGCTGGTGAAAAGAACATGAGGGGTGAGTGTATTGCCTTGTATTAATGTTTGAATCAAACACTGGTCTTGTGCCAAATGCAGGTTGCCTGTATACCGAGGGCTGAAAAAGAGAGAGGGCATTTGCTCTAGGGGTCAGAAAAACTTGGGTTTTATGGGTATTTTTTCCACAAATAATCCTCGGATGTCTTCTCTCCATTGAGGAATACTTCATCATCATCATTTTTACGTCCGCTTGCAAGGGTGGGACGGGAACTGATGCTGGCTTGATTTCTACAGCTGGATGCCCTTCCTAACACCAACCTCATTTACAGTGAGTGCTGGGTGCTTTTTTGCCGTGGCACCTCCACGACCACTTTGCAGTGGAATGATATGGACCCCAGTCCCTATCATCTCATTTCTACAGCTGAGTAAACTGGAGCAATGTGAAATAAAGTGTCTTGCTCAAGGAAACAACACATCACTCGGTCTGGGAATTGAACTCACAACCTTTCGATTGCAAGCCCAATGCTCTAACCACTAAGCCATGTGCCTCCTTATTATTTAAAATTTTATTTACCTCCTACACAGAATTGGTAGAGCGTCGGAGAACATGCTTTGCATCATAGAGCTACGGCCCTTTACGGTCTGAGTTCAAATCCCGCCGAGGTTAGCTTTGCCTTTCATCCTTACGGGGGTCGATAAAATAAAATACCAGTAATGTACTGGGGTTGATTTAATCAACTTTCCTCCCTGCTCCTCAAATTGTTTGCCTTGTGCCTAAATCAGAAACTATTATTATTATTATTATTGTTGTTGTAGGGCGGTAGATTGTCAGTATCGGTAGAGGGTCGGACGCCATGCTTTCCAGCATAGAGTTACGTCCCTTTACGGTCTGAGTTCAAATCCCGCCGAGGTTGACTTTGCCTTTCATCCTTACGGGGTCGATAAAATAAAGTACCAGTAATGCACTGGGTAATTGCTGGCCTTGTGCCTAAAGTAGAAACAATTGTTGTTGTTGTTGTTGTTGTTGTTGCTGCTGCTGCTGCTCTTGTTGTTGTTTGAAATTCTAATTTATTTTTCTCCGTTGACAGAGAGCTGCAGCCTGGAATCTACATTTTACCGGTCTGTGGAGATACTCAGCCATGAAGAGAGAGAGAGGTCACTGAGGAAGACCTTACCCCCCCAACACCAGTCCAAGGTGGAGGATGGAGGCCACAACAGCGGAGGCGACGATGACCAGCGCCAGCTTGCCGAGTCTGTTAAGGCGTCGGTCTCTGCGGAACGGAGCAAGAGTGATGGGTTCGAGTCTTTCCTGATGCAGTCGTTGGCCGCGGGGCAACTCTGGCCCGAGGGTGAGTGTGGCGAGGAGGACGAGGAGGCTCCGACGTGGCACCTGGACGGCGGGGAGTGGTGCTCCGCCGAGTTCTATCCCAGGAGAAGTATGGGTGATGTCGATGATGTCGATGATGATGATGATGGTGGTGACAATGATGGTGATGGTGGTGATGATGGTGATGATGATGATGATGGTGATGGCGGCGGTG
>OZ024764.1:16965821-16995821 GCA_964016885.1 Eledone cirrhosa | reverse complement strand
AAATGTTATGTGAGGTAAAGCCTTTACTGTGACAATACAATACTATATATAGAGTAATGTAAATGTTATGTGAGATATTATGTGAGGTAAAGCCTTTACTGTGACAATACAATAGTATATATAGAGTAATATAAATGTTATGTGAGGTAAAGCCTTTACTGTGACAATACAATAGTATATATAGAGTAATGTAAATGTTATGTGAGATATTATGTGAGGTAAAGCCTTTACTGTGAAAATACAATAGTATATATAGAGTAATGTAAATGTTATGTGAGATATTATGTGAGGTAAAGCCTTTACTGTGAAAATACAATAGTATATATAGAGTAATGTAAATGTTATGCGAGATATTATGTAAGGTAAAGCCTTTACTGTGAAAATACAATAGTATATATAGAGTAATGTAAATGTTATGTGAGATATTATGTGAGGTAAAGCCTTTACTGTGACAATACAATAGTATATATAGAGTAATGTAAATGTTATGTGAGATATTATGTGAGGTAAAGCCTTTACTGTGAAAATACAATAGTATATATAGAGTAATGTAAATGCTATGTGAGATATTATGTGAGGTAAAGCCTTTACTGTGACAATACAATAGTATATATAGAGTAATGTAAATGTTATGTGAGATATTATGTGAGGTAAAGCCTTTACTGTGACAATACAATAGTATATATAGAGTAATGTAAATGTTATGTGAGATATTATGTGAGGTAAAGCCTTTACTGTGACAATACAATAGTATATATAGAGTAATGTAAATGTTATGTGAGATATTATGTGAGGTAAAGCCTTTACTGTGAAAATACAATAGTATATATAGAGTAATGTAAATGTTATGTGAGATATTATGTGAGGTAAAGCCTTTACTGTGAAAATACAATAGTATATATAGAGTAATGTAAATGTTATGCGAGATATTATGTGAGGTAAAGCCTTTACTGTGAAAATACAATAGTATATATAGAGTAATGTAAATGTTATGTGAGATATTATGTGAGGTAAAGCCTTTACTGTGACAATACAATAGTATATATAGAGTAATGTAAATGTTAAAGGATTAAACAAAAGAGACACCATTTTATTGAAATTGTATTTGTCATTCTGAAAAAAAAACAATCTGTTTCTTTTCATTTGCAGGCTTTTTAAATGTAGGGGCAAATGTGATCTTTTAAGGGGTTAGGCCCTGGAAAATGTCTTAATCCAGCCCCTATTTTGCCTGGAATAAAACAACAACATAAACATTCAGAAATTTAAAATGGACGAAAAAGAAAGATAAAAATATTTGTTTATTGTTGTCCAGTGTTGACTCATCTCTGGTGGTCAACCTTGACCAGCTCAGCAACTACTTCTACAACAACAACAGCAACAGTAGTAGCAATAACTGTCACAAGAACACCACTACTACCATGAATGGTCATCAACTGACCCTGCAGGGGTCTCAGGACACTCAGAATAACTATGTGACCAGTGTGAACACAAATGGTCAACAACTGTCCCCTCGAAGGTCTCAGGACACTCAGAATAACTGTGTGACGCATGGCAAGACCAATGGTCACCAACTGACCCTTCAGGGGTCTCAGGACACTCAGAATAACTGTGTGACGCATGGGAAGACCAATGGTCACCAACTGACCCCTCGGGGGTCTCAGGACACTCAGAATAACTGTGTGACCCATGGCAAGACCAATGGTCACCAACTGACCCTTCAGGGGTCTCAGGACACTCAGAATAACTGTGTGACCCATGGCAAGACCAATGGTCACCAACTGACCCTTCAGGGGTCTCAGGACACTCAGAATAACTGTGTGACCCATGGGAAGACCAATGGTCACCAACTGACCCCTTGGGGGTCTCAGGACACTCAGAATAACTGTGTGACCCATGGCAAGACCAATGGTCACCAACTGACCCTTCAGGGGTCTCAGGACACTCAGAATAACTGTGTGACCCATGGGAAGACCAATGGTCACCAACTGACCCCTCGGGGGTCTCAGGACACTCAGAATAACTGTGTGACGCATGGCAAAACAAATGGTCGCCAACTGTCCCCTCGGACACACCAGTCCCCTCAGGGGTTTCAGGACACTCAGGAAAACTGTGTGACCAGTAATGGTCACCATGTGTCCCCTCGGACACACCAGTCCCCTGGTCAGCCTCAAGACAGTCTCAAGAGTCCGAATAACTTTGTTATTGAAGTCTACAACCTGGATAAAATAAAAACTCGTTCTGGAGACAAAAGTAAGTAAAGCTGTTTTTTTTGTGTTTGTTTGTTTTGCTTGCGGTCATTCAGTGCATCACCCCCCCCCCCCTCACCACCACCATCTTCACCCCAGGGGCTAAGCTGTATCAGCCATTGCCTTTCCAACATATATAGTGTATATATAGTGTATATATCTAGTGTATATATAGTGTATATATATACATATATATATATATATATATATATATAGTGTATATATAATGTAAATACTGTGTATATATAATGTATATACTGTATATATATATATAATGTATATCTAGTGTATACATATATATATATATATATATATATAGTGTATATATAATGTATATATAGTTTATATATAATGTATATATAGTGTATATATAATGTATATATAGTGTATATATATATAATGTATATATAGTGTATATATATATAATGTATATATGGTGTATATATATAATGTATATGTAGTGTATATATAATGTATATATAGTGTATATATATATATAGTGTATATATAATGTATATATAGTGTATATATATATATAGTGTATATATATATATATAGTGTATATATAATGTATATGTAGTGTATATATAATGTATATATAGTGTATATATATATATAATGTATATATAGTGTATATATATATATATAGTGTATATATAATGTATATATAGTGTATATATATATAATGTATATATATATAATGTATATATAGTGTATATATGTGTTGCGATGTCAGTGGTGTCAATGTCAAGGTGTATCAGTGTTATGAAGAAGAAAGACTTGTACCTGTGAAACCACTGGACTT
Source organism: Eledone cirrhosa (assembly GCA_964016885.1). Classification (NCBI taxonomy): domain Eukaryota; kingdom Metazoa; phylum Mollusca; class Cephalopoda; order Octopoda; family Eledonidae; genus Eledone; species Eledone cirrhosa. The sequence continues at coordinate 16,992,770 of OZ024764.1, read as the reverse complement.
CTACAAAAAACACTTTGGGCCTCAGGGAGGAACTTTCTAGATTTAAACCCTTCACCAGACAACTAAAAAGGGGCCAGTCATATGTAAAAGGGGTTCTTATTCTGTTTATTTTGTCTGTCTTTCTTGTTGCAGTGTCTCCTGGCAAGCTGGACACCTTCATCTGTGGAATGTGTAACAAGGTTTTTCACAAACTGTTGGAGATTCTGGAACATAAACTACTGCGTAGGTCTACCTTGGAGTGTTTCTATCACTGTCACATATATATATATATATATATATATACACACTCACACATACATGTACACTCTTTCACACACACACACTCTCACACTCTCTCTCTCACACACACACTCTCTCTCACACACATACATATACATATATACACACACATACGCATCTCTCTCTGTCTCACACTCACATCTCTCTCATGCACACATACACACTCACACTGTCACACACACACATCTCTCTCTCACACACACACCCCTCTCTCTCACACACACACATCTCTCTCACACACACACACATCCCTCTCACACACACACATCTCTCTCACACACACACACACTCCCCTCTCTCACACACACACATCCCTCTCTCACACACACACACATCTCACACACACACACCCACCCCTTCTCTCACACACACACATCCCTCTCTCACACACACACACACATCTCACACCCCCCTCTCTCACACACACACACCCCTCTCTCTCCCCCAATCTCTCACACTCACTATATATATATATCACCCTCTCTCTCTCTCTCTCCTTCCAGATGTTTCTCCCAACACTAAGGCCAGCTGTAGCCTATGCGGAGCCCTATTCTCCCGCCAGAGGGCGCTGAAGGAGCACTACCGACGCCAACACAAGATCTTTCTGGGCAAGACGAAGGTCAGCAAAGGTCAACGGACCAACACCACCTCCACCACCACCACCACCACCACCTCCACCACCACCACCACCACCACCACCACCACCAGCAAGACACCATATATGGTGTCAGCGCCACGCCTGAATCGTCACATAGCGAACCCACTCGACTGTGAACGGCTCGTCAACTCCGAAGAACACTCCGAGCTGGTCGACGTCAAGGACCAGTTTGTTGACAAATGTGACAGTGGCGGTGACGGTGATGGTGGTTATGGTGATGGCGGTGTTGGTGGTGGTGGTGGTGATGGTGGTTATGGTGATGATGGTTATGGTGGTGATGGTGGTGGGTCCCCGAGGGCCTCATCGTCTGACGGGGACCTCCACCGGCACCACCATAAAAAGCGTAAGGTTTGCAGCTCTGCTGAAGGTGCAGCGAGTGTGATGATGATGGAGGTGGTGGAGGGGATTAGATGCAACAACAACAACAACAACAACAACAGCAGCAGCAACAACAACAACAGCAGTAGCTCTACTGCCACCAACAACAACAGCAACAACAACAACAACAACAGCAGCAACAACAACAGCAGTAGCTGTACTGCCACCACCACCAACAACAGCAACAGCAACAACACCAACAACACCTCCACTCTCAAGGTTATCCGCAGGTTTCAACACAATGTAGACACTGTTGATGCTGATGATGATGAGGGAGAGGAAGGGGAGAAGGTGGAGGGGGAGGAGGAGGGGGAGGTGATCAATATGTCTAAAGACTTAATTGATCTATCGCAGCATTTAGACAACAACTCCACACCACCACCACCACCACCACCACCACTGTCATCATCATCACCACCATCATCAGTAGTAATATCATCATCATCACCAGCACCAGCACCAGTAGCAGCAGCAGTGCACCTCTGCGAGTCACCAGGTGTAAATGTGCCACACACGTCATATAGCAACAACTACAACTACAGCAACAACAACAACAACAACTACAACTACAGCAACAACAACAACAACAGCAACAACAACTACAACCACAGCAACAACAACTACAACTACAGCAACAACAACAGCAGCAGCAGCAATGATGAGGATGGAGGAGGGGGAGACGCGGGTGCTCGGCGCGCCGCTATCTCTGCAGTCTCGTTGCCGCGGGGCGGCGTCCCTGAGAGCGGCAAGCTGCAAACACAGAAGCCATCATCATTATCATCATCATCATCAGCAGTAGTAGTAGCAGCAACATCATCATTACCATTATCAACAGCAACAACAACAACATTATCATCATCATCATCATCATCATCGCCATCAGCAGTGAAAGTGACGGGGGGTAGTAGCAGCAGCAGAAGAAGTCCTGTCCCTGTCGGTGTCACCCCAGCTCCCCGTCCCGACTTCACGTTTGTCCTGGTCACCAGTATCGTCCGCGGCAATTCGTTCACCTACGGCAAGTTGTCGTTCAGGTGTGTCCACTGTCCTTCGTTCCGGACTCACTGGAAGAACTCGATGGTGTCGCACATGCGTGACAAACACCCACAGATGTTGACCAACCAGCTGCATTCTCGCTGCACCGCTAATACTGCAGGGTCGATTATGCCGCTCGGGCTCGGCACTGCGGCTCTATTGGCCATCGGCGATAACGAGAGGTTGATGAGGATGTCCGAATATACAAAGTCGATGGTGAGTCGATTTAAAAAGAGGCCCGGTTCGTCGAGCAACAGCAAGAGGGTACGAGGGGTGGAGAAGCAAGATCTGATCGGGTCCTACCCCTGCCTGAAATGCACGAAGGTGTTCAGCAGGCTGAGATATCTGCGCAAGCACTCGCAGACCCACAGAACAGACGCGGCGTTCTTCTGTGATTCGTGCGGAAAGGGTTTCAAGACGCGCACCTACCTCGCCGCGCACGAGCGCACACACAACAAGAGCGCCTACAGGTGCAGGCAGTGCGGTTTCACGTCGAAGATCAACGCCGCGATCCACGCCCACCGGCAGTTGCACAACGAGGGCAGCGTCATATGCAACGTCTGCGGTTACGCCTACTCCGACAAGTCGACGCTGAACAAGCACAAGCGAGTGCACGACCCGGTCCGGCCGTTTGCGTGCCAGTTCCCCGGCTGCACCTGGCGTTTCAAGACGGACGTGATGTGCCAGGCCCACTTCCGAGCGCACACGACGGAGGGCAAGTTCCGATGTTCAATATGCAGCTATATGTTCCGACACAAGCACCACTTGCAGCGACATGAACTGAAAATGCATGGGATGCAGCAAACCATGTCACGCCTGCCAAAGCTGCACACAACAGCAACAACAACAACAGCACCAGTACTTGCAGAAGAACCGTTGATGATTTCTACGCCTGTCGCACCTAATGCAGAGGATCACAACACTGTGAGCTTCATCGTTGAACAGGAGGAGGACTTTGTGATTGCCGATGGCAACCGCATCCAGCTAGAGGCTGCATTACACCACAGCAACAGCAGCAACAACAACAACAACCAGCAACACCAGCAGCAGCACCATCTGGTGATAACGGCCGAGTGCCAAGGGGAGAGAATTGACTATGGCGACACCGACAGCAGCAACAACCACCACAACAACAACCGACTACAACAACAGCAGCCCCACCTGGTGATAGCGGCCGAATGCCAAGGGGAGACAATAGAGTATGACAACAACAACAACCGACTGCAACAGCAACCCCATCTGGTGATAGCAGCCGAATGCCGAGGGGAGACAATACACAACCAGAACGAACAGCAGCACCACCTGGTGATAACGGCCGAATGCCAAGGGGAGACAATCGATTATGAAATGTCGGATGTAACCATGATGAATGTCGCGGCCTATCGAAGCCTTTTGCAGGACGTAGTGACAACTTCTGTGACACCAACAGTGGCGAATCTAAGTAACCACCAGCCTCACCCTCAGGCCATATTAATACCCCAGGAGCATTGTGGTCAAGTCATCTTTCAGACGGGGGAACTGCAAGGGTCTGTGTAATGGGAAAAAAGAAACTACTACCACCATTATTACGACAATATAAAATGGACGAACAGAGAAATTAATCGAAACAAGATGTTATGTTTTTCCTTAACCCTTTAGCACTTAAACCGGCCATAACTAGCCACTCATACTGATGTTAAGGTCTTGTTTTCAAAGTAAATAATAATATCATCAAAATCTCATAGATTCGATGTGAATAATTATGTGAGGTAAAGCCTTTACTGTGGAAATACAATAGTATATATAGAGTAATGTAAATGTTATGTGAGGTAAAGCCTTTACTGTGAAAATACAATAGTATATATAGAGTAATGTAAATGTTATGTGAGGTAAAGCCTTTACTGTGACAATACAATAGTATATATAGAGTAATGTAAATGTTATGTGAGGTATTATGTGAGGTAAAGCCTTTACTGTGATAATACAATAGTATATATAGAGTAATGTAAATGTTATGTGAGGTATTATGTGAGGTAAAGCCTTTACTGTGATAATACAATAGTATATATAGAGTAATGTAAATGTTATGTGAGGTAAAGCTTTTACTGTGAAAATACAATAGTATATATAGAGTAATGTAAATGTTATGTGAGGTAAAGCTTTTACTGTGAAAATACAATAGTATATATAGAGTAATGTAAATGTTATGTGAGGTAAAGCCTTTACTGTGAAAATACAATAGTATATATAGAGTAATGTAAATGTTATGTGAGGTAAAGCCTTTACTGTGACAATACAATAGTATATATAGAGTAATGTAAATGTTATGTGAGGTATTATGTGAGGTAAAGCCTTTACTGTGATAATACAATAGTATATATAGAGTAATGTAAATGTTATGTGAGGTATTATGTGAGGTAAAGCCTTTACTGTGATAATACAATAGTATATATAGAGTAATGTAAATGTTATGTGAGGTAAAGCTTTTACTGTGAAAATACAATAGTATATATAGAGTAATGTAAATGTTATGTGAGGTAAAGCTTTTACTGTGAAAATACAATAGTATATATAGAGTAATGTAAATGTTATGTGAGGTAAAGCCTTTACTGTGAAAATACAATAGTATATATAGAGTAATGTAGATGTTATGTGAGGTAAAGCTTTTACTGTGAAAATACAATAGTATATATAGAGTAATGTAAATGTTATGTGAGGTAAAGACTTTACTGTGAAAATACAATAGTATATATAGAGTAATGTAAATGTTATGTAAGGTAAAACCTTTACTGTGAAAATATAATAGTATATATAGAGTAATGTAAATGTTATGTGAGGTAAAGCCTTTACTGTGAAAATACAATAGTATATATAGAGTAATGTAAATGTTATGTGAGGTAAAGCCTTTACTGTGAAAATACAATAGTATATATAGAGTAATGTAGATGTTATGTGAGGTAAAGCCTTTACTGTGAAAATATAATAGTATATATAGAGTAATGTAAATGTTATGTGAGGTAAAGACTTTACTGTGAAAATACAATAGTATATATAGAGTAATGTAAATGTTATGTAAGGTAAAACCTTTACTGTGAAAATATAATAGTATATATAGAGTAATGTAAATGTTATGTGAGGTAAAGCCTTTACTGTGAAAATATAATAGTGTATATAGAGTAATGTAAATGCTAAAGGGTTAATTTATTTACAAGTCCTAATATTTCGAGATCAAAATCTCCTCTTCAGAGGGAAATACAAGGGACTAGTTTGGTGTTTGGGTAAACGTGTTATACTAGGTCTCTGAAGACCTATAACTTAATTAAAAACAAAAAAAGGTAAAAGCCCTATGTTCACAACTCCCGGTATCATGGTATAACCCCTTCTGCCAAACACTAGACTATTTCCCTCTGAAGAAGAGACTTTGAACTCGAAATACCAGGACATATATATAAATTAATTAAAGTAAAAAGTAACATCTTGCTTTATCTACTTTCTTTGTTCGGCTATTTCACGTTGTCATGGCTTTCAAACTTCAAATTATATATATATATATATATATATATATATATCTTGCAATCAAAAGGTTGTGAGTTCAATTCTCAGACCGGGTGATGTGTTGTTTCCTTGAGCAAGACACTTTATTTCACATTACTCCAGTTTACTCAGCTGTAGAAATGTGATGATAGGCACTGGGGTCCCTATCATTCCACTGTAGAGTGGTCGTGTAGGCGCCACGGCAAAAAAGCACCCAGCACTCACTGTAAATGAGGTTGGTGTTAGGAAGGGCATCCAGCTGTAGAAATCAAGCCAGAATCAGTTCCCGTCCCACCCTTGCAAGCAGGGAAAAGCGGACGTAAAATGAAATGATATATATAAATATTTCTGTATCTATCGTAATTTTTTGTTGTATGTATAGCTGGTGCCTTCGATAGGTTTTCTTGGTGTCACACTTTATAACTACAGTGTTAACCCTGGACTTGATCCCTGTTTTTAACTTTTGACCCGTTGAGTGCTTTGTGATTGCCTCAAACAAATTGAATTGTACTTGCTGTGCAACAGCTAAAACTTTCATTTACAATTATATATATATGTGTGTGTGTGTGTGTATATATATATGTATATGTATGTATAACTGTATATATATATATGTATATTGGGTCATCAATTATGAAATTTGTAGATTGTTTTTTTTTTTCTACCAAATTCATATTTGACAACCCAATATATATATATGTGTGGGTGGGTGTATATATATATGTATATATATATATATATATATACATATATATGTATATATATATATATATATATACATATATATGTATATATATATATATATATATACACACATATATATATATATACACACACATGTATATGTATATATATGTGTATATATGGGATAACATGTTATTGTATGTATATATATGTGTGTGTGTATATATATCTATATATGTGTATGTATATATTACAGTGTATATACCAGTGAACCCTAGCAATGTTTGACAGTACCAATCTCCCCTCCAAGAGTCCTGTCCCCCACAAAGTTTTGCATGTCACCATTAAACAGTTCTCCAGGTATTGGTAGGACAAACATACCTATGTACCTGTCCCAGGATTTAATCCACAAATAAAAAGTTATACAAGATCTTATCCATTTAATTCACCTTTTATGTATGTAATTATATTTCTTAGCATATTTGTTGTCTTCCACTAATAAAGTAATAGAAGTAACGAGAGGGTGAGAGAATTGAGTGTGACACATATTTGTCTTTCTATCTCTCGTAAAAGTTGATCGCCGCGCCATCTTTCGAGTAAACAATGAAACTCTAAAGAACCATGGGTTATAACTCTATTTGAAAAATTGAGGCGCCGGCACGGTTCGAACCCACGTAACGTCATGATGCTAATGTTAGTAAGCCGAGTCGCTAACCACCCGTCTACATAAGTAACTGTTCGTAGCGCCCTCTTTCACTAAACAGTGAAACTAAATAAAAAGAGTAGGAGATAACTCGTGTGGCACTATAGAGAAGAGTGTAAGATTCGAACCATGTAACGTTATAGCCCTAAGGTTAGTAAGCGGAGCTGCTACTAACTGAGCTACGGAATTAGAAGGAAAATCGCGCTTAAAATAAGGTTTATAAAGACAAACCAAATTTTATGTTTCTTCATTTTGTTTTTTTCTTTTACCTAAGCAATTCACTCTTTTACTTATTTCTTATTAAATTACATTTAATTCCATTAAATATTTATTCTTGGTCATATTAAATTACTGTATCTTTATTCATGTCATTGTTAAAACTTTTATTTCTACATCTTTCCTTTATACCGACTGTTACACCGGTCGTATATTTAGTTTTATAACACCGCTATATTACCTACATGAAAGAGGTAAATATTTATTTCTCTTGTCTTCTTAAATGTAAAGAACATGTTTCTTATATATATTCTTAACATAGCTAGGACCGTATATTATTTACTAGTCTCTACTCCTACGACTTTGCTGGTCTCATGTCCCCTCCACCAACACACACTCGGTAGAGAAGCTGGTCGTCGGAGCTAAAGTGGCCCTGATTAAAGGTCTAGTATTGAAGCCTTTCTGATGCCGACACAGTTCCTGTGGTAGTTTTGGTAGCACAGGTGACATTTCATTGTGTTTAGGTACCGGCTAGTGCAGACACAGAGAGCACAATCAGGTGGTGAGCTGGCAACGACCAAGTGTAGAGGGCCAGCTTTGAAATTCGAGCGACGGAGAGAACTAGTAAAAGAGGCTGGGTAAGCAGCATTGGTTCTAACGGTGGGACTAGAACGGAGGTTGGGTGGGCTAACAGTTGTAGGAGTGGTGGCGTTGGTAGGATTAATTTTTACATCTGTCTGTGAACTCTTGAAAAAGCAACATACAATTGTCCAGGGTTAAATACTTGCTCAGGGAGGAACAGACCCACTTTATCATGTATTTGACCATGGTTCTTGTTGATTGTCATGGCATATGACAGTCTTAATGGAAACTGGGGTCTTTCCAAAGTAAAAGGGATGTTGGCACCACTGGGGGATAACTTCAGTCTTGGGATCAAAACACACCTGCCCATCAAAGGACCATAGATATGAGAAGCTTCGATAAAATGTTTATGCAGTTCCACTACTTCTAATCTTATACCATTACATAATCTGTTCTGGATTGAAATATTCCATAGAAGCATTATTATTGATCCTGCTTTTAATTGGAGTTTGTCAATGTCTTCTCTCTTTCTTATCTTGTCTTCATTTCTTAAGGCTCAGTGTTATCATCTGTTTAGATAATTCATTAAACCATTATACTCATCCACTCACAATTGGGCTTGAATGTTCCTCAAATATTGAAGGCTGCATCCCTCTACTTTCATATAGGCTTCCACTAAATACTGCTAAAATAATTTACCTGCCCTATATATCACACTATATCCTCCTCTATATGCTATCAGTATATGTAATACTCCTGCATTGTCAGTCTATTGCAAACACAGGTCCTGCATTCCTCTCCATGTCACTATGCCACCAAAATTAACCATTATGGGTCGGTCGTGAGGTCCAAGTGCCATGAATTATGTGGTATTTTCTGAGGAGGATGGTCTTTAGGAAAGATGATAATATCTCTTTGTACAGGTGGTGTGCCCTCAATCCCCCACAAAACAACAGCTATCATTACTAGTTGGTAAATTATAACAGCTCATATCTGATCCTCTTCTAAATCTTAATTCACAGTTCTGTACACGACAATTTTCTCTTCTATGTTTGACCCTGAATATGAAAGCTATACGGGCCTCTGCCGGGTGGTAAGGCAAGTTTAACACCAAATGAAGTGAAATAAATGTAGTTTTAATTGCAGATGTTTCTGTGAAATCAACTGCTTCCTGGCCTCTTTCAAAGAGATTTCTCAGTCTCTCAGGGTATATTTGCAATGGAGGCAACACAACCTTTCCTTTATTACAACAGTTACAATTTTCATTTCTAAATTTCAAAGCTCCACAGTGATCACACGAAACATTCATATCACTAATATGAAATTCTTCTACATTCCCATTAATATTAATTGTTGGCCAATTTCTCTTACGACGCTCATTATCCATTCTTCTCTGTCTGAATGTTTTCCATTCTAAGTCTATTTGCATAGAATAATTATATTCTGTTGTTTATTATGTAATTAAATAGCTCTGTACAATACATAGAGCATTCTTCTTTTCTTTACCTTTTCTATGGAAATACAAGAACAAACATATATATATATATATGTATATACATAAACAAAACTGTTATTGCTCCAACCAGTCTATTTACCTTTGATAACTATCCTAAATATAAATACACCTATACCATACATACATATATCATATATGTTTTTGATGCCGTGGTATAGCAGAGATAAGCAAGAAGAGAAAAGAAAATGAAAAGGAGAAAAAAAAAGAAATAAGAAGTCGGGGGAGAGACAGACACTTCACCCCAGTCTAAGTGGTCCCTCAGCCGCAACCTGTGGAAGAAACGTAAAAGCGTTACCTCGGAGCAAGAACAGAGACACCTGCTACAATAGTCGCCCTTCCTCACGAGGCTCCTGCCGTCTTTCCTCCCGACTTTATGGAGGAAATCAGCAGTACGGGGACCAAGTATGGCAGAGGTCTCAATGGAGTGGAAGAGGAGAGTCAGGCCTCCGTACTATCTTACTCTCCTCTGCGTTGCGTGGTGTGGAGCCTAGGTTTGTGGCTGTAGCTATATTTGAACTTTTATATGAAATTTCAGTTTTATATTTTTCCCATCTTAAAACTTAATCTTTGTCTTTTGCAGCTCATCTAGTTTCATATCGCAGCACACGATTTTGGAACCACTGCTCTAGAGATAGAAAAAGTATATTTTATGCAGGGCTTCCCTGAGACATAAAAACTATTTCAAGAGATCAACATGGGTAGAAAGGTTGAGAAATGCTGCTCAATGTTCTTTGGTATTTGTTCACCTTTAAATAATCATGTATAAAATAAGATTTCATGAAAAGGTATAACATTATTTATGCTGATCTTGCAGGGACTAGCTCCAATTGAGAGTTGTACCAATTCCCACTAAACTCGAAACTCCTGGACAATATATACATATCTTTATAAGTTCCTGTGTATTGTGTCGCTGTATAATGAAACATAAATATATACCATGCATGTCAGTCAGATTTGAACTCACTATATTTGGCGTTTTATAGATATAATTTGTTTGTTAAAACAATTGATTAAATAATAACTAAATAAAATTAATTCTACAATCCTGGATAGGGAATGAACTTATAACTTCATAATAGAAGCCATCTATTGGTGAATTCTTCCTCTACACTTCTCTAGAAGAAATCCGCTGTATTCAGACCTGGTTTTAAAAAGAGTCCTAGAAACACTGTATGTCAATGCGTTGCATCTATGACTCCCTTGGGAGTTACGGGTCCATACATATAACTCTCACAGCTTGGAAGTTCTGTATGTAATTCTTTAAAAACATTTCATCAGTACACTCAGCTGAGGAGTTAATCCTGCGATAGACCAGTGTCCTATCCAGGGAGATTCTTATACTCTCAGACACTTAATTCCAAAGAAACTGGTGAGAAGCTGAGAACAGATTTTATATATACTATATTTAGGTTTAATGAATACATATATTGATGATTGGAATCATGGTCTTAAGATTACCCAAATCGATACTAACTATTACAAATACAGATCTGTCTAAGGCTATGTTACCTACATATTAATTGTTCTGGAAAGATGCATCAGTCTTCTCTTCTATGGAGCAGAAACGTGGCCCCACACAAAGTCGATTGATAGCAGAGCCCTGAGGACCATCTAAAACATCAGCCCACAGCCTTACTCTCGTTCAACACAGTAGCATCTGGTAGGCTCTACCCATGATGATGCCGGTCTAGATATACAAAATACTCGAATATAAGGTGAGCCTCCTCCCTATCTTATGTCTAAGAAGTGGGCAAAAATGCGAACCTTATTTACGTAGAATTTGAAGTTGGCGAAAATGGTCAAACTATTGACTCCCTATATAAATCAACCCCTTACTACATATTCCCTGGCTTCTATTCGTGTATATCCCGTTATATATGTACAAAACACTAGCAGTTCCTTAATGGCTATATATCCCGTTATATTTATATAGAAAGAAAACGAGATAACACTCGGAATATGTCGTGTTATCTTGCTTTCTTTCCGTTCTTTTTTTTTAAAAAAAGAAGTAAAATGTTAGCTATAAGTATGCCTATTTGACTCTGTAGAATTGCGGCTTGTGCGTGGCGCTGCACGTAGCGTTTCTGGCTTCGCTGTCGTACTTCGGTATGGCATGACCACTCGATCGTGTCTGAAGTTCGAATCGTTGCGGGGTCGGCCGGGACCGTTGCAGGCTGGCTTTATGCTGGCCTGCTCTCCCGCCTCGCATGAGTTTTTGCCAAACAATTTGACGAGAGTTATCTCCCTTTGATTTGAGTTATTTGCCCTTTGTTGACATTGAACTACTTCCGGTTTGTGGAACTCTTCTTCCTTTGTTGTCATTTCTTGAAGCTGTAACATCATTCTATTTACTCTGGGACTATTAACGATATCTGTTTGGATTTTACGTGTAAAGAGGTATGTAAAGTTTTATTCACACTCACGGATATTATTGAGACACAAAAATACATTTCATTATCTTGGAAATATACATTCTTGTAATGTTTTAGTTGCCATGTCTTTTAAATTTATTCTAAACACTCTTCACAGAACTAAACCTCCTTCCGAGAAACAAAACAAAACAAATAATATATACACGCAGCTACCTCTTCTAACTAAACATACATGTTACTTTCCTCTCTATACTATACCATCGTAATTTCTACGTCGAGTTACCTCGGCATCACCACCTTTACTCCAACTCAGCATTCTCTCTTGCACACATCATATCAACTATATATTTATATTATAATCGTATCTCTATTACACCTTCTCTGTATATACTTACTTAGAAGAAAGGTATGTCTCCTCATTATACACAGTATCCGGAGCTATATAAGAAACTGTAGTATATAGAATACAGACCCTCTTTCTATACATAAACACACTTCGAAGTATCGTATATATGCAGCATCTACATACACACAAGGTAAAGTTAAAACCCTCTTCTCTACTACTTTTCCCGAGGATACTTACATAAAACTCTGGATATTTTATCAAGACATCTATTTATTGTATGTAGAAGACATTATATTCACTATCCTTCTCAATAGAGGAAAACAACTCCCCATACATACAGTTTTTTTATAGAATACACTGCCTTGTTATATAAATATTGTACACACGTGTGTATATAATACACTTCTATATATTGTGTGTACACAGCAAAGAATCTACTGTTTGTATGTAGAGACTCCTCTGTAACATCTAGAAGGCTTATATTTACTATCCTCCTCTATAATTTAAAAAAACCCATATATACAGTAATACCTTATCTAGAGGCATATAAGAAACTGTATTTCACAGCCCTATACCCACTCTCCTAAGAAACTAAACTGTTCATGATAAAGAGGTTTCATTTCTGCCTCTAGAAAAGTATTGGTGTTAGAGCTGTGTAATCTGGATTGTTTTTATTAATACCCTCTGCTTCTTTCCAGATATGTTGAAGATCTCCGCCAGCTCAACTTAGTGTGTAGATACACACAGTCGTCTCAAGAAATAAAATAACTCCAACAACAAAATGTAGTTTATTTATTGATCTTTATTTCACATTTTCGTTTCTTATATATATACACAGGTAGTATCTTACATGTAGATCGTTTAACTTTCATTCATATTAAATATATAGGAATTAACAGCTGTATATATATAACTAGTGGATTGTTAAACACATGCCTAGAGATAAAAAGGTATTAACATGCGAGAGAATTCAATTATTATGTAATTAGTGAGAAACATCCTTCTTGAAAGAAGTGTATATATAGACTAGATTAATTAATGTGTATCTACACTATAGAATCCCAGTAAGAAACATCCTTCTTACTGAAAGAAGTAAGTGTGGTGCTATAGAAAAGTTTCTTTGAGAATGGGAACTGTATATATAGGTATTCTATATCTCCTGTAAGAGGTTATGTGGATATTCTATATCTCTCTCATACTTACCAGTAAGTATATAGGTATTAATAAAGAAGTTTCATATTATAAACATTTATAATGTGTATATATATACAGTATTCTAGTAAGTTTATTTCCTTCTGTATATAGAATAAATTTGTATTCTATATCTCTCCCAGTATGTATATAGGAATAGAAGTATGAATTCAGTTCGAATCATCTTTCATGAAAGTAATGTATATAATGCAGTATTCTAGTGAGGCCATTTCTTTCTGTATGTATACATATGCCTAGAGATAGAAAGGTGTTAATATGTATGGATTCTATAGAAGTAAGTGTATATATACACATGGTTTTAAGGTAATAGTATCCTATAGAATAGACATACTTATCTCTATCTAGAGAAAAAAGTTTAACTCCTTAGCTATATTTATATAAACATACATATGTATGTATACATACATACATATGTATGTATACATAAGTATGTATACATACATATGTATGTATATATACATGCATATGTATGTATACACATATGTATGTATATATACATACGTATGTATATATATACATATGTATGTATATACATACGTATGTATGTACATACATATGTATGTATGTATATACGTACGTATGTATATACATACATACGTATGTATGTATATACATACGTATGTATGTATGTACGTACGTACATATGTATGTACATACGTATGTATGTATATACATACATACGTATGTATGTACATACGTATGTATATACATACATATGTATGTACATACGTATGTATGTATATACATATGTATGTATATACATACATATGTATATACGTACGTACGTATGTACATACATATGTATGTATATAAACACATACATATGTATATACGTATGTACGTACATACATATGTATATACATATGTATGTACATACATACATATGTATGTACATACATACGTATGTACATACATATGTATGTATATACATACATACGTACGTATGTACATACATATGTATGTATATACATACATATGTATGTACATACATATGTATGTATGTACATACATACGTACGTATGTATGTACATACATACGTATGTATGTATATACGTACGTACGTATGTATGTACATACATACGTATGTATGTATATACATACGTATGTATGTATATACATATGTATGTACGTATATACATACGTATGTATATACGTACGTATGTACATACATACATACGTATATACATACATATGTATGTATATACATACGTATGTACATACATACGTATGTATGTATATACGTATGTACGTACATACATATGTATATACATACATACGTATGTATATACATACATACGTATGTATGTACATACATACGTATGTATGTATATACATATGTATGTACATACATACGTATGTATGTATATACATACATACATATGTATGTACGTACGTATGTATATACGTACGTACGTATGTACATACATACGTATATACATACATACGTATGTACATATGTATGTATGTACATACGCACGTATGTACATACATACGTATGTATACATACGTATGTATGTACATACATACGTATGTATGTATATACGTATGTACGTACATACATATGTATGTATTATACATACATACGTATATACATACATACGTATGTATATACGTACATACATATGTATGTATTATACATACATACGTATATACATACATACGTATGTATGTATGTACATACATACGTATGTATGTATATACATACGTACGTATATACATATGTATGTATATACATACATATGTATGTACGTACGTATGTATATACGTACGTACATACATACGTATGTATGTATGTACGTACGTACGTATGTACATACATACGTATGTATATACATACATACGTATGTATATACATACATATGTATGTATGTACATACATACGTATGTATATACATGTGTATGTACATACATATGTATTTACATACGTACATATGTACGTACATACATATGTATGTATATACATATGTATGTACATACATATGTATGTACATACATATGTATGTATATACATATGTATGTATATACGTATGTATGTATATATATACGTATGTATGTACATACATACGTATATATATGCATATGTATGTATATACATACGTACGTATTTATATATATACATATACGTACATACGTATACATACATATGTATGTATATATATACGTATATATATATACATACGTATGTATATATACATACGTATGTATATATATACATATGTATATATATACATATGTATATATATACGTATGTATATATACATGTGTATATATATACATATGTATATATATACATATGTATGTATATATATACATATGTACGTATATACATACATATGTATATATATACATATGTATGTATTTATACATACATATGTATACATATGCATGTATATATACATACATAGATATGTCTGTATACATACATGCATATGTATGTATATATATACATATGTATGTATATATATACATACATATGTATGTATATATATACATGCATATGTATGTATATATATACATACATCTTTAATTCCTTAGCTATATTTATATAATACAGTAGTCTAGAGATATAAGGGTATTAATATGTATGTAGGTTGTCTTTATATCTGTGTAGTGTAACTTCTAAATTTACAATGAAGATATGCTTTATATACACTAAAGTGTTTATATGGTGAGTATCCCTGTCTAGAGGAGAACAGGGTATTGATGTATCCTTTAAAGAAAAGGGTAACTGCGTACATATGGTTCTACATACTGTACTCTACTGAACACAACTTCAATATATAATGGAGGTACTTCTTCCAATATAGAGAAGAAGGTATATTATAGACATGAAGTAAGCTTTGTGTGTATGTAAAGAACACTAAATTTCTTTGTATTTATACAGTTAGCTCTGTTGCTTCTTAGGAAGCATGTACGCGTTGTACTGTGAGATCCTTATACACAACTAGAAGAACAATAGTAGTAGTTTCCTCAGAGAGGTATGTGTAGTATCTAGCGAGAATGTATTGATCTGTATGTACAGATCAAAACCTCTTATCTTATATATGTATGATCACTTCCAGGTTTCTACATACACGTGTATAATATAGATACACACAATGTGGGTTTAGATATATTCTATAGAATACAGTTTCTTATATACAGACATGTCTACACTGATGTTATTTACCTGTATATAGAGATGGCTTGTTTCTAATAGGTGTATCTAGGAAATAATTTATATAATATGAATCTAGTATACAGTGACAGAAGGTTTTTGTCTTCCTACAGTGTAAGAGGTGTCTAGTGTGTGTATATATACAGGGAGTAAATAATAAGGCAACAAAGGAAAATACTGGTTTATTCTTTTATTTCACAATTTATTTACCTTTCTTCTTGAGATAGGGTTGTAGTAGTCTCCAGGTCTGGTGCTCTTCCTTAGGAATATAAAATAGGTTAGTTGTGTATATATAAAGGTTTAGTTTTGTATCTAGTGAAGAACGTTTAGATATGGATGATGTAGCTATCAAGCAGGTGAGGATGCTAGAAGTAGTAGTAAGGAGTGTTACGGCAGAGTAATGGAGCTACCATGCTTCGTTAGATATAAAATATAACTGTATGGTTTAGCTTCTATATTCATATGTCTAGAGAAGGTTTAGTTTCATGTCTATTATTCCAGTATGAACAAGTTTGTATATTGCGCCTCATAAGTATCTGTTATGATAGAAGGGAGACCGTTTATATATGAATATAGCTTCATGTGTACGTATGTCCCCAGGATTCTTCCTCTACATGGTTTAGAATAAATTTACGGCTAATACATAAATATGCCTGAAGTGTTTGTGTATTTACGTGAAAAAGTGTCTTCTTGTATATAGAATATCTGTGTATTCAGGTATAAGGTTTATATACAGAAGATAAAATGTATATAGAGAGGAAGCTTGGTTATATTTCCTTACAAGTATGTATATAGTATCGAGAGAAGATTTAGTTGTAACATGTTAGAAGAGGTGTATATATACAGATCATGGTTAGTTTTGTTTCATAATAGAGGAGGGTAACATGTATATTTAGTTAGAAGAGGTAGCTGCGTGTATATATTTAGTTTTGTTTCTTTAAAAGACATGGCAACTTACATTTGTGTCTCAATAATGTGTGTATACACGGCAAATAAAACTTTACATACCTCTTTACACGTAAAATCCAAACAGATATCGTTAATAGTCCCAGAGTAAATAGAATGATGTTACAGCTTCAAGAAATGACAACAAAGGAAGAAGAGTTCCACAAACCGGAAGTTGTTCAATGTCAACAAAGGGCAAATAACTCAAATCAAAGGGAGATAACTCTCGTCAAATTGTTTGGCAAAAACTCATGCGAGGCGGGAGAGCAGGCCAGCATAAAGCCAGCCTGCAACGGTCCCGGCCGACCCCGCAACGATTCGAACTTCAGACACGATCGAGTGGTCATGCCATACCGAAGTACGACAGCGAAGCCAGAAACGCTACGTGCAGCGCCACGCACAAGCCGCAATTCTACAGAGTCAAATAGGCATACTTATAGCTAACATTTTACTTCTTTTTTAAAAAAAAAAGAAACGGAAAGAAAGCAAGATAACACGACATATTCCGAGTGTTATCTCGTTTTCTTTCCGTTTCTCTTTCTATATAAATATAACGGGATATATAGCCATTAAGGAACTGCTAGTGTTTTGTACATATATAACGGGATTTACACGAATAGAAGCCAGGGAATATGTAGTAAGGGGTTGATTTATATAGGGAGTCAATAGTTTGACCATTTTCGCCAACTTCAAATTCTACGTAAATAAGGTTCGCATTTTTGCCCACTTCTCAGACATAAGATAGCGAGGAGGGTCACCTTATATTCGAGTATTGTGTACATCTATTCTTGTTAGACTAGACCGGCATCATCAGGCTGTGATGGTCCTCAGGGCTCTGCTGTCAATCGTCTTTGTGAGGGGCTACGTTTCTGCTCCATAGAGGAGAAGACTGATGCATCTTTTCAGAACAATTAATATGTAGGTAACATAGCCTTAGAGAGATCTGTATTTGTAATAGTTAGTATCGATTTGGGTAATCTTAAGACCATGATTCCAATCATCAATATATGTATTGATTAAACCTAAATATAGTATATAAAGAAGTGGATTTTAAAATATGCAATGATAGTGTCGAGAGAAGGCTTAGTTAGTTACTTCTAACGATGTACCACTATGAATAAGACAGAAGGCGGTGTATGTAGATAGAATGTTTAGTTTTCCTAAGTATGAAGGGGTTTTAGTTATTATTCTTGTGTCTCAGGAATAACTACGTGTTTATCGATGAATTTAAGGGACAACTAAAACATTACATACCTCTTTAGAAGAATGAAAGTGTATATATAAATGTAGCTTTATATGTGTATATTGATCTAGATAGGAAACGTTTCTTCCAGTGTATGGATTATAGAGGTGAATGCATACACTAAAGAATGTTAATATATATCTAAGACTGTATTTTCGAGTGTTTAGCAATGAATTAAAATATACATGGCAAATAAAGCGTTCGTACAGGTAAATTAGAGGGTATTTTACCTCAGCTAAAGAACATTTATATATATATAAATCTAGTTTTGTGTGTATTTAGGTTTAAATAAAACAATATGTACGTCTCTAGAATCTTTCTGTATATAGAATAATTGTTTCTACTTTTGGCACAAGGCCAGCAATTATCCAGTGCATTACTGGTACTTTATTTTATCGACCCCATAAGGATGAAAGGCATATAGAATAATGTATGTCTGTGAGTGTATATACGGCAAATAAAACATTACATACCTCTCACCATTAGTATAATATCCAGACTGATTCTATCAAATTACACGAGTAAATCCAAACGATGTTAACAGTTTAATTCAATAAAGAAGAATGACAACAAACGAGAATAGTTCCAATCAGGGGCAAGTAATTCAAACGATAACTCGGCGAATTTTTTAGTAAAACTCAATGCGAGGTGGGGACGCAGGCCAGCATAAAGCCGGGCTGCCGCCGCAACGATTCGATCTTCAGACACATAGAATGGTCATGCCATACCGAAGTACGACAGCGAAGCCCGAAACGTTACGTGCAGCGCCATGCACAGAGCGCAACTCTACTGAGTAAATTAGTCATACTTATAGTTAGAATTTTATTTATTAAAAAAATATATATATAGAAACGGAATGAAGACGAGATAACTGAGGGCGTGGAGAAATATCTCTTTCTGAATATATTTCGTATGGTGAGAGTTGAGATCTCTACCGAATAATTATCAATATTATACTTCGTCTCCGAAATATTTTCAGAAAGAAATTACTTTTTCACGACCGTGTTACCTTACTTTCATCCCGTTTCTATATGTAACAAGTTTAAACTACTAGTATTTAATACATATATACAGAACAATAAGTATATTTACTTCAAGATAGTAATGTTTATGTTAATACAGAAAATAAAAAATGCAAACCATCGATCTTAGTAATTAGTATCAATCACTAATTATCTATTTTGGTAATAAGCATCTTAAGACCATGATTTCCTTCATCGATATGTGATTAGACCAAAATTTAGTATAATATATAAAGACTGTTCTCAGCTTATGACCAGTTTGCTTGGTGTTAAGTGTCTGAGAGTACAAGACTCTCCCTGGATAGTATGCTGGTCTACCACAGGACTAACTCCTTGGCTGTGAGTACTGGAGCAATGTGATGAATGCAGAACTTCCAAACTGTGAGAGTTACATGTATGCATGGACCTGCAACTCCTAAGGGAGTCATACAGGCCACACATTGACATACAGTATTTCTAGGGCACTTTTTAAAACCTGGCAGACCCATCTCCTCTCCAGGTCTGAATACAGCAGATTTCTTCCAGAGAAACAGAAGAATCAACCTCAATACTAGACTGGTACTTTGTTTTATCAACCTCAAATGGATGAAAGGCAAAGTTGACCTCAGCAGGATTTTAATTCAGAGAACTGAAGGCATTCTGTTACATTCATATATACATACTTACTTTGTCTAATAAACAAAACATCTTCTCTCTCTACACACATAACATATAAAGCTACATTTATATAAACCTCTTCTAAGAAATTAAACCTACTCTAGACTTACACATAGATACAGTTATATATAAATACTTACCTTGTCAAATAAACACAACTAAATCTTCTCTAGTCAGACACACAAAGCTACATTTATATAAACATTCTTCTCTACAAAAGAGGATCAGCTGAAAAGCTCATAGGATGGCTTTGAAGAAGTGATGCTAGAACTGCAAGATATTGTGGTTAGGTTCATTATCATAGGACTTGGTGGAGCAATCAAAATTCACTGCCAACTCATGTACAACTTTATGATGTTCTTGATTCATCGGTGAAAAAGAATGACTCTGATAGCTCTGTTTCATGTGAGGAAGACGAAAGGAAACCTTCAGAGTGTGCATTGAGCAATATGGGATATTTCTAGAATGTAACTAATGCCAACTTGAATCATCCTTGGACATCATCATACATAGTATATATAGTGTGTTTAGTACAGTGTAGTTGAAGTTAACTAGGTATTTGGTTTTATGAAATGAAAGGGACAAAAAAAAAAAAACTATATATATACACTGATACTTCAATGTGTTATAAGCAATCCAATACCACTGTTGGATACATAGAGTGCTTAATCCTGCTTACACCAAAGTTTATGGATTAAGGTGGTGCAAACACAACACTTAAATAAAGGAAACAATATATGGCCATAGTACAGAAAATTCTTATAATATATATATACATCTCGGGCTGGATTCTGTTGAGGGTCTTTGCCACAAGTGACATCAATGAGATTCCCCTGTAGTTGTTCATGCTAGAAAGATCTCCCTTCTTTGGTACTGAGATGATGTTAGTGATCAAGGGCAACTTTCTCCAGTGCCTGGTTACAGAACTCCAGGATGATATCATCAAAATAACACCTCTTCATCACTTTTAATGCCTCTCCATGGGTCTTGATCTTCTTGGTTCGCTGAAGCCCCTCTCTGGCGAAGGTCCTGTCTCAATATCCAGTTCCTCAAACAGCTGTCTGATCTCCCTGGTATTCTGGGCTGTCGAAGGTGGCTCTCCTAGTAGGGTCTTAAAATGGTCCAGCCTCTTCTTATCCCCAGATCTAACTCAAACTCCCTCTCTTCCTTCCTGTAATCTCGTTGATCATCATCCAGCTCTCTTTACACTTACATATATATATATATACACTGACCTCCTACAAGGTTACATCTCAAAGGAGGTTTACACCAGTTCTTTTATCCCGAAACTTTTTCAGGAACTGTGGACAAGGAGTTTCCTATGGTTGTAGGTTTTTTGAAAGGGGAAAAATAACAGAAGGCAACACAGAAGGTGATTGTCGTGTGAAGGAGGAAAATTGGTAGAGCAATGGACTCCACGGACACTGGTAAGGGTAACTTACAACAGGATGGAAAGGTATCCATGGTGAGTGAAAAATCTAACCATTGTTTCAGCTACAGCAGCAGAGGAATTAAGTTATGGTGGGTTTGAAGAAAACAGAGTTGGATGTCTTCAATGTAGTGACTATATAGACCAGAGGCTTTCAACATAACTGATGAGTGTTTCAGTGGAGACAAGCAGCCTCTGAGGAGCAGGGACTATAGTAGTAGAGATAGAATAGGCAGAGGGAACGGCATATTTAGGGGCTGGGGAGAAGCAGAGACCACTGTAGTAGAGGTAGAGAGGGAACAGCATATTTAGGGTTGGGGAGAAGCAGAGACCATTGTAGTAGAGTTAGAGAGGGAACAGCATATTTAGGGGTTGGGGAGGAGCAGAGACCATTGTAGTAGAGGTATAATGTGCAGAAGGAGGAGAGACAATAATTGTGGACCAGAGCCAAATACCACGATGCCATATGTTGTACATTTTCAAGAGGTCATTACTAATTACATTTGAAGTCCTCTTTCAACAGTCAGATGTCAGTTTACTTGGAAAGAAACAATGCAGTTATTAATAAGAAGGCTTGAAATTAATTCATGCAAGATTTCCCAGCTCTAGCATCAGTCCTTCATATTCAGCCAACCTTCGTACTTCTGCTGGGTCAAGACCGACGAGGGCTGACGTCTTAAACAAGCCCCAACAAATAAGAAAGATTTAGAAGAGAATATAATAATTACTAGATATTCACACAAAAGTAACATTAGAATTATTGCTGGAAATAGCAGCCAAATATTTATCGCTCGTCACGTTTTAAAATAATGAAGGACACATTAGAAGATGTAGTTTTAGATAGTCGTATATACACATATTGGTCACCGCTGGAATCTCATTGATTCTATATACATAAGTCGGTTCTCAGAGGACCTATTCAGGTTATGGGAACTGTTTGTCCCCCGTGTAAAAATTTGGCGTATATATATATAATTTCGAGTATATATATATATATATATATATATATATATATATATATATATATACTTATATATGTCTGTATGCATTTTGGGGTTTAAATGGTGAACATTTCATAAGGGAGCTGTTGTTTACTTTCATTGACAAGTCAGACCTGAGCGATCAAGACATATATTTACAAATACATAATCAAAAGTAAAAACATTGTTAATATCTTCCTACACAGATAAAATATAAAAGATTGTATTTACATGTGTCACAGCTAATTCACCTCCGTAATTCTTAGGAAACCTGGCTGCTATTTCTATCAAGTGGAGCGTAGACGTAGAGACGTGTTGCTGTTGTTTACTTTTATTCACAGGTCTTGAACGAGCAAGACAAGATGACCCGACATGTGTGTAATCGATGGGATTCCTGCCGTGACCATCCTGTGTTTATATGATTATCAAGGTACGCACATCTACATCGTTGAATGCACATTTCATTGTTTTAAAAGGGGTTGTAGAAGACAGAACATCTGAGGGTGAGAGGCCGGAGATCGTCAGTGAGTGGCTTTAAATTAATTAGCCATAATTCTATGAAAGAAAGAAGCGAAATCACTTCGAAGAAAAATAGGAGAACAATAGTAATTATTATGAGGCCGGTGTAGCGATTACATATTGCCCTTTGTTTACATTAACCACTCCCGACACCATGGTAATTAGATATTCAGATTACAGGGAGGTGTGGGAGGGAATTAATTCTTTTATTTATCAAACAACAAACACGGTGGCAAGGAGTAAATTAAAAAACTCGCCTTTTTATTTAAAAAAAAATAAACTCTAACCTCTCCCATGATGCAACAGTGCGAGTTAATAAGTTGACGCTTTAGCGACATCAGTTCCATAAATTTCACCAGGACGAAATCTCAAGAACGATAACTCTGTCTTTACTTAATCGCAAAAATGGGTGCAAAAATTATTTCGAAACAACACTTGCTATACCTGTATATATATATATATATATATATAGTTTTGCGAGGTTTTTTATATGAAATCGTGTGTCGAAACAGATATTGTTATATTTGGGGAGGGTCATATTTGCGTAATATTGCCAGAATTAATAACAGAACACACTCACTGTTTGGTTGGTTTTCGCTTCTCGCTGTCTTTTATATATATATATCTGCGATCTAACTTACTCGGTCCTCAATGTTGCCATTGACTGACCGGCGGTCAAAAATAATACAGATACAATATAGACAAACACATATATATATAGTTTACATAAATCTTTCGTTGCACATCTGCAACATCGTCAGTGGTGTTATATTCATTGTTCCTCCTGTTGTGTTGTATGTCTACGCCATTTTTTTTTTTGTTCAGTACGAGGTTACCCTTTAATAAAAGAGTTTGCATACCACAACAAATAGATGACGAGACGGAGGCACAGTTCACCATAGCTAGAAATAAGATTAGACAAGTAGTAGACAGGTACACTATGAGACAGAGCAGACCAGAGGCCCAACAACTTGGGATAAAACCTGTAGAAGGCTTGGTTAGCCTCAAGCAGCGCACAAGGGATGGTGAGGTAGTGTGTCTACCCACAGATAAGTCTGGTAGGATGTCAATAGATAGCATGCCGAACTACATCGAGGCAATGCAACCCCACATCACCAACACGAGCGAAGTTGCACAACTAACACACGATGGGAGAGAAAAAATCCTCAACGCTCACATGATGATGTGGACTGACATCCTAAAGCCAAGCAGACGCACTGCCAACAACTTCCAGGCGTCTAACAATGGCATACCACCCTTGTATGGGCTCCGCAAAGACCACAAGACAGTCGACGACCCGACAATAGGACCACCAACAAGACCTGTATGCGGAGCTAATATAGCTAGCAACTACAGGATCTCCTACTTCCTCTCAATGGTTATACGCCCCATAATCAAGATGTCCCCAGATGTATGTGAAAGTACAGAGGACCTCCTCAGCGGAATCAGTGAGTGCAACAAAAACAGGAGCCTATCCAACTGCATAATAGGCAGCATGGATGTGGTGTCACTGTACCCATCCATTAACATTGATTTTGCTGTGAAAAGATGTGTGGAGATGATCATTGAGAGTGAGGTGGAGTTCTGCGACGTCGACACAGACGAACTGGGCCTCCTACTTAGACTTACCTACGACACTGACTACCTAGACAGCCATGACCTTAGATGTTTCTGCCCTAGTAGACCTATAAGAGGTAGACCCCCCACCATAACCTCAATGGCTAAAAAGACTCCCATAGGAAGGTGGATTGGGTGGACCAAAGCTATACGGACCCCCCAAAACACTGATCAGGTAAGAAAAATGGTCGCACATGCAATAGGGGCTAGTATCAAAACTACCCTAAAGGGCCACATATTTAAGTTCAATGAGAAAATCTACACCCAAAATGAGGGAGCAGCCATCGGCGTCAGCATAGCTGGCGATGTTGCCAACCTTTTCATGGTATGGTGGGAAAGGAGACTTAAAGATCTCCTTAATGAAAGCTCCATAGACCTCATCATGTACTCTCGTTATGTAGACGATATCAATATAGTTATAAGAACACCCCCACTAGAGAGCACTAACAAGTTTGATTTAGAACGTAGCACGATGGAAAGCATCCAGCAGATAGCTAATTCCATACACCAGAGTATAACTGTAACTATAGACTTCCCTTCCAAACACCCTAACAATAGACTACCTGTATTAGACACAGAACTCTGGATTAACACTATAGACGAGAGAGCCCAAATTCTCCACTCACACTATGCTAAACCCATGGCCTCCAAATACCTGATACTCAAAAACTCAGCAATGTCCAGTAGTGCTAAGTTTAATATTCTGATCGCAGATTTGGTACGAGTGATGAAGAATGTGTCCAGCATGTGCGACCCAACAGAAATGGAAGGACACATCCAACACTTCATCAACCGCATGCAGTTCTCTGGCTACAACCAAAGAGACAGAGTCAGAGTATACGAAGGAGCCATGGAAAAGTATAAGACCCTCATAGAACTGGACATGAAAGGAATTTGCCCACTATACAGGAGCAAATCATGGAATAGCTTAGATAGGGCTAGACATAAGATAGGGAAGGCCACATCATGGTACGACAACCAGAGATATCAGAGTGTCATGTTTGTGGACGCCACCCCTGGAGGGAAATTAGCTAACCAGTGTAGAAAGGCCCTGAGAAAGACCCACTTAAAAATAAAGGTGGTAGAAAAGCCAGGAACCACCATAAAATCCCTGATCAGCAAAACCTACCCTTTTAAGAAAACCCACTGTACCAATAGGAAATGTATCATATGTAAGGTGAACCCCCGGATAAACTGTAAAACTAGAAACGTAGTCTATAGCATAAGATGTACAGAGGGTACTTGCAGAAACACGACAACAACATACATAGGTGAGACAGCTCGTAGCATAGGTGAAAGGATAGACCAACACTGGGGGGAACTAAAAGGACGAAAAAACGGGTCAGTACTATACGAACATGCTAGACAACATCATGACGGTAACATAGACAACATAGAAATTAGAATAATATCTAAACATAGGAATGACCCAGCAGATAGGCAAATCAGAGAGGCCAGTGAAATAGAAATTAGAAGACCAAAGCTAAACAGAAAGAATGAGTGGAACAACAACAACACCCAAACAAACAACACTGACCTAAGAGAAGTATAAATAAATAAGTAAATTAAATTAAATAAAATAAGATAAATAAATACATACACAAGCACATAAACACACACTAGTCACCCAGCAGACAACACTATACACACTAGTCACACATCACACATCACACATAACACTATACACACACGCAAACGCATGCGCAAAGAAGACAAAATAAAATAAGATAAACAAACAAGCAAATAAATAAATAAATATATAGACAGACTGAACAAAAAAAAAAAATGGCGTAGACATACAACACAACAGGAGGAACAATGAATATAACACCACTGACGATGTTGCAGATGTGCAACGAAAGATTTATGTAAACTATATATATATGTGT
>OZ024764.1:16948321-16953321 GCA_964016885.1 Eledone cirrhosa | reverse complement strand
ATAGAGTGGTTTCATAGTAGTGTAGGTTCTTTGGTAATGAAGACTGACATCAGTACTGGAATATAACAACAGTGATGACTGTAGGTATTTCATCTTGTGTAGATATTGGTATATTTGGGGAGAGTCATATTAAATAATAATAATAATGAATAATAATGAAATTATTGTGTAAAGTGCTCAGGTGCACTACAACTCGTCAAAGGTGTATGTATAGTACATAGAATAATACACAAATGTCAGGGAAGTACATGTGTGTATGTGTTGGCGGATCTCGGGAAGCATGGAGGCCTTAAAGGATGCAGTGTCTCGACAGCTAACAACTGATGCAGGTAGTTTGTTCCATGGAGGTTTTAAAGGATGCAGTGTCTCGACAGCTAACAACTGATGCAGGTAGTTTGTTCCATGGAGGTTTTAAAGGATGCAGTGTCTCGACAGCTAACAACTGATGCAGGTAGTTTGTTCCATGGAGGTTTTAAAGGATGCAGTGTCTCGACAGCTAACAACTGATGCAGGTAGTTTGTTCCATGGAGGTTTTAAAGGATGTAGTGTCTCGACAGCTAACAACCGATGCAGGTAGTTTGTTCCATGCTTCAGCAACTCTGAGCGTGAAAAAATGTTTCCGAAAGTCATGGGAACTGTGTTGTTTTCTTACTTTGTGGGCATGTCCACGTGTGTTAGACACATGGAAATCAAAAAGGTACTCAGGGTTGTTGTTGGCAACATGGTTAACAATTTTGTGGGTGTTTACCAGGCGTCGGAGCTTCAATGTATCCATGCCCAGGGAAGCAAGGTGCTCAGAGTATGGTAGATGCCTGATGGAGGGTATTCGCTTGGTTGCATGTCTCTGAACAGTTTCCAGGCAGTCAACGTTCTGAGCAAGATAGGGGTTCCAGACTGGTGATGCAAATTCTAAGTGTGGTCGCACCATAGCCATGTACAGCCTTAAATAAATATCTGGAGAGCGGCTGACAAAGGTCTTGCTGAGTGATGCTAAGACACCCTCGGCCCTCTTGACAATTTTAGAGACGTGCCTCGTCCAACGCAAATCGCTGTTATGATATTGTTATGATATTACCAAAAATATATAATAAAACACACTCAGTGTTTGCTTTGAGCTGGTTTTCGCTTCAGTATCTATATCTAAATTTCTGTGATTCTGTTACAACATGTAAAGAGAGAGTAGTAGTTTGACTAACTCATATTATTCCTATCTCTTTACATCTGCTGCCTGCGTGAATGTATGTGTGTGTAAAATGGAGGAAGGGGTGGTGAAAAAAACTACAGCAAAATAGCAGCTGGCATTCAAATTGTTATGTTGTATGTGTTTGTATGAATGTGTGTATGTGTGTGTGTTTGTATGAACTTGTGTGTGTGTATTTTTGTATGAATGTGTGTGTGTGTGTGTGTTTGTATGAATGTGTGTGTGTGTGTGTTTGTATGAATGTGTGTATGTGTGTTTTTGTATGAATGTATGTGTGTGTTTTTGTATGAATGTATGTGTGTGTGTTTGTATGAATGTGTGTGTTTGTATGAATGTGTGTGTGTGTATTTTTGTAAATGTGTCTGTATTTGCATGTTTACATTTATATACTCATCATCATCATCATCATCGCTTAACGTCCATCTTGCATGCTAGCATGGGTTAGATGGTTTTGTTCCATTTGATGCGGGAATGGTCGGGAAACCGTGTCTCGCTCGCACAGAAGTGACTCTGGCAGATTTTTTTTACCCCACCAGGAATAAGTGAACAAAGGAGATGAAGAAGTGTAAACCATTAGGAGCTGTGTCTTTCATTAGAAATACTAGCAGAAAAACCACCCTCTGAGTGGTTTTCTGCTAGCATGTGTAGTGTGTATATTGATATTATACGCAAGTATATATATATACATGTAGATATGATACATGTGTAGTGTGTATATTGATATTATACGCAAGTATATATATATACATGTAGATATGATACATGTGTAGTGTGTATATTGATATTATACACAAGTATATATACATGTAGATATGATACATCAAATAACATCGTAATTGACAATATACACAGAAATTGAACAAAGACTGCGTTACACTGTCTTATGTAATCAGTGAAGTAATCCATGATACATTAAAAAAAGACGATATTATATATAAACTGCATTAGGAGAGAATTAGTGACAGAAATATATGAATGTTTATTTAAGCGATCGCTAACCGGAAGTGTTGACATTTGAAAATTTTAAAGAAGTGAATCTTTAAATAAGCTATAAAATATATTTAATCAACAGCCACGAAATTTAGTAGATAAATTATGTAATATTCATTCATTATTTATTCAAAGTAATCCAACTTATTTTACAAACGGGATAACAAAAATATATTCTGGACACAGTCCCGCACTCCTTACTTTATTACAGTTAACCCTTTACCATTCATGTTTACCATTATATGTTCATGGTAAAGGCTTTATCTCACATAATTATCTCACATTACTCTATATATACTATTATATGTTCATGGTAAAGGCTTTATCTCACATAATTATCTCACATTACTCTATATATACTATTATATGTTCATGGTAAAGGCTTTATCTCACATAATTATCTCACATTACTCTATATATACTATTATATGTTCATGGTAAAGGCTTTATCTCACATAATTATCTCACATTACTCTATATATACTATTATATGTTCATGGTAAAGGCTTTATCTCACATAAATATCTCACATAATATCGAATCTATGAGATTTTGAATACCTTAACATCAGTTTGAGTGACCAGTTACAGCCAGTTTCAACAGAAAGAGGTAGAGAATTCTGGCCGGTTTTGGCCGGTTTGAACATTAAAGGGTTAAGATGGTAACAAAAGGGTGAAAAACATTGTCCAAAGAATTACCTGCAAAGTTCCCAATTGTGTACTTTGTCTGGAATATGTAAAGCTTTACGGACCTCGGCCCTGTTCAGGTATACTAGGGCAGCAGTACCATTGATGCAAGGGGGGACTAGTTTCAGCTTCTTCCTATCTTTCATAAGTAGTTGCTGAGAAGAAAAAAATGGTAATAAAAATAATTGTTTCTACTTTTGGCACAAGGCCAGCATTACTGGCACTTTATTTTATAAAATACTAGCAGTGGTACCCGGCGTTGCATGGGATAAGGTATTTTGGAAGGCGGGCCGCCAACAGACCTAATCGTGGAAAAACTGCATGCCTGGACAATATGTAAAGAAAATAAACCGAATACTCTGATGGTTGGATAATCTTTAAGATTTTCCTCGATGAAGCAGGAAAAATGCAGGTTTTCACAAAATGTGGGCCCTAGGGGATCAAGAAAATGAATTTTTTTTATGTGCATAATATGCCTTGAAATTTCGGGAAAATCGGCTAGACGTAACGCCTCAAAAAAGCCCTAAAAGCTGAAAAAAATGAAGTTTTTCACCTAATGCGGGCCCTAGGCCATAAAAAAGTTAGATTTTCTTTGCTCACGGTATGAAGAAGAGACAGACTAATACATAGTTACAATTTCAAGGAAATCGGTCTGACGTAACGCCTCAAAAAACCCCTAAAAAGCTGAAAAAACGCAGTTTTTCACCTAATTAGGGGATCAAAAAGTTGAGTGCATAACACTTCCTGAACCATAAGTAATAAACATGTTTGAAATAAATCGGTTGGGTACTTCTCGAGTTTTAGGGATTCGAACTCAGACACACAGACAGACATCCTCAGTTTTATATATATAGATAATAGTTTCTACTTTTGGCACAAGGCCAGCAATTATCCCAGTGCATTACTGGTACTTTATTTTATCGACTCCGTAAGGATGAAAGGCAAAGTTAACCTCAGTAGGATTTGAACTCAGAACGTAAAGGGACATAACTCTATGCTGTAAAATATGGTGTATGACGCTCTACCAATAGAGCCAACCACCGCCCTATAATCACCACCATCATCATCATCACCACTGTTTAACATCTATCTTCCACGCTTGCATAGGTTAGGGGGTTTGTCTCATTTAGTTGGGTCAGGTGACCGTGTCTTGCTCGTATAGGACTGTTTCTGGCCGGATGCCCTTCCTAGCGCTAACCACACTTACAGTGGGTGCTGGGTGCCTTTTGCCATGTCCCCTACACAACCACTTTACAGTGTAGACTGGGTGCTTTTTGCTGTGTCTTTTACACAACCACAGTGAGTGCTGGGTGCTTTTTGCCATGTCCCCTACACAACTACTTTACAGTGTGGACTGGGTGCTTTTTGCTGTGTCTTTTACACAACCACAGTGAGTGCTGGGTGCTTTTTGCCATGTCCCCTACACAACTACTTTACAGTGTGGACTGGGTGCTTTTTGCTGTGTCTTTTACACAACCACAGTGAGTGCTGGGTGCTTTTTGCCATGTCCCCTACACAACTACTTTACAGTGTGGACTGGGTGCTTTTTGCTGTGTCTTTTACACAACCACAGTGAGTGCTGGGTGCTTTTTGCCATGTCCCCTACACAACTACTTTACAGTGTGGACTGGGTGCTTTTTGCTGTGTCTTTTACACAACCACAGTGAGTGCTGGGTGCTTTTTGCCATGTCCCCTACACAACTACTTTACAGTGTGGACTGGGTGCTTTTTGCTGTGTCTTTTACACAACCACAGTGAGTGCTGGGTGCTTTTTGCCATGTCCCCTACACAACCACTTTACAGTGTGGACTGGGTGCTTTTTGCTGTGTCTTTTACACAACCACAGTGAGTGCTGGGTGCTTTTTGCCATGTCCCCTACACAACTACTTTACAGTGTGGACTGGGTGCTTTTTGCTGTGTCTTTTACACAACCACAGTGAGTGCTGGGTGCTTTTTGCCATGTCCTCTACACAACTACTTTACAGTGTGGACTGGGTGCTTTTTGCTGTGTCTTTTACACAACCACAGTGAGTGCTGGGTGCTTTTTGCCATGTCCCCTACACAACCACTTTACAGTGTGGACTGGGTGCTTTTTGCTGTGTCTTTTACACAACCACAGTGAG
>OZ024764.1:16938321-16943321 GCA_964016885.1 Eledone cirrhosa | reverse complement strand
AAGTTGTGGTGTGTGGGAGAGAAGACTGAGATGGTATGGACATGTGATGTGTTGAGAGAGAAAATGTGTATAACAGGGATAAGTTGTGGTGTGTGGGAGAGAAGACTGAGATGGTATGGACATGTGATGTGTTGAGAGAGAAACTGTGTATAAGAGGGATAAGTTGTGGTGTGTGGGAGAGAAGACTGAGATGGTATGGACATGTGATGTGTTGAGAGAGAAACTGTGTAAAAGAGGGATAAGTTGTGGTGTGTGGGAGAGAAGACTGAGATGGTATGGACATGTGATGTGTTGAGAGAGAAACTGTGTATAAGAGGGATAAGTTGTGGTGTGTGGGAGAGAAGACTGAGATGGTATGGACATGTGATGTGTTGAGAGAGAAACTGTGTATAAGAGGGATAAGTTGTGGTGTGTGGGAGAGAAGACTGAGATGGTATGGACATGTGATGTACATGGAGGATGACCACTGGGTAAAGAAGTGCCAAGAAATCCCAGTGGAAGGAAGATGCAGTAGAGGAAGACCACGAAAAACATGGGCGGAGGTGGTGAGAGCTGACCTCAGATCACTGAAGTTCACAGTGACGAATGGAGAGATGCTGTGCTGAATAGGACCCATCTCACCCTTGCAAGCAGGGAAAAGCGGATGTAAAAGGATGATGATTATATATATATATATATATATATATATATATATATGTGAAGGCGTGTGGCTGATTAGTTAGAGAACTGGATTCGCAATCGTGAGATTCCTGCACCGGGTGATACATTATGTCCTTGAGCAAGACACTTTATCTCATGTTACTCCTTCTACCTGGAGTTGCAAACGATAGATAGTATTAGCAGCTGGAAAGACATAAGAAAACATTGTTTCCTTGGTTCAATTTGACGAAAGTCGATCAACAAAAAATATCTATATATATAATAATTGTTTCTACTTTAGGCACAAGGCCAGCAATTACCCAGTGCATTACTGGTACTTTATTTTATCGACCCCGTAAGGATGAAAGGCAAAGTCAACCTCGGCGGGATTTGAACTCAGACCGTAAAGGGACGTAACTATGCAGGACTGGAAAGCATGGCGTCCGACCCTCTACCGATACTGCCAATTCACTAATGATTTCTTTATTGGCCACAAGGGCTAACACGAAGAAAAACATTAGAGACGGCACAGAACAGTGCAGGATGATACAAAGTGGGTTTTGGTCGTGTAAACAGGTTATGACAAAATCGGGCTAGAAATCAAAAAAATTCCCCAAAAAGGGGGAAACCACCGAGGGTCACTCGTGGCGAAAACCACACAAAAAAAGACCACGGCCACCCTGACCACCAGGGCAAGCACCCTCTCTCAGTTTGCCCACTCCTCAGTCTATATAATAATGGTTTCTTATATAGGCACAAGGCCAGCAGTTTTGGGGTAGGGCAAAGTTGATTAAATTGACCGAGTGCATGACTGGTACTTTATTTTAACTATACCATTCCATACCAAAGATATTTTGGTATGGAATGGTATAGTTAAAATAAAGTACCAGTCACTCTACCCTCTACTTACTCTGATCCAAAAAGACCGTGGTAATATCCAAAATACAAAATGGAGGCTGCATTGATATGGTAGTCACTCAATCCATTACCAATAGCAAATCCCTGCAATAATAATAATAATAAACGTTTCTTATTTAGGCACAAAGCCAGCAATTTTGGGGGAGGGGAAAGTCGATTAAATTGACCCCAGTGTATTACTGGTACTTTATTTTGTCAACCCCCGTAAGGATGAAAGGAAAAGTTAACCTCGGCGGGATTTGAACTCAGATCATAAAGGGACGTAACTCTATGCTGCAAAGCATGGTGTCCGACCCTCTACCGATTCTGCCAATCCAATAACCACCACCACCAACACCAACAACAACAACACCACCACTAACACCAACACCAACACCAACAACAACATCAACATCACCACCAACACCATCACAAACACCAACACCAACACCAACACCAACGTCACTAACACCACCATCACCAACACCATCACAAACACCAACACCATCACAAACACCAACACCATCACTATCACCAACACCATCACCAACATCACCATCACAAACACCAACACCATCACTATCACCAACACCATCACCACCATCAACGACAACAACAAAGTGCTCACCTGAAAATTGATGCTGGGTTCATCAAGCAATCTCACTGAGAGGGTAGGTACATATATACCGCCATAACTTTCACCAGACACGTAGAAATCACGGCCTTTATATTCCGGAAACTTCTTAAAAAAACTTTTGACGGCAGCAAGATTGTCCAGAGAAACCTGAAAACAAACATATTAGAAATATCGAAATCATAGGTTGGTTGGAAAGAATTCAAAAAGACAGAATAGACTGGCTGCTTTTTTATCTTGTGTCACCAACATGACCACCTAAAAAGGTAGCACAGATCGGTATACAATCATTTCAACCTCATTGTTCCATAACCGCTCTATGAATGTAGGTGGAGAAAAACCTTATAAGAACAAACTCCATTAAACCATCAACATCATCATCATCATCATTTAACGTCCATCTTCCACGCTAGCATGGGTTAGATGGGAGTTGTCCCACTTGAGGTAAGATTGGTCGGGTAGGACTATCTGACAGGTTTTCTACAGCTGGATGCCCTTCCTAATACCAACCACATTTACAGTGTGGACTGGGAGCCTTTTTACTGTGTTTCCTACATGACCACTTTACAGTGTGGACTGGGAGCCTTTTTACCGTGTTACCTACATGACCACTTTACAGCGTGGACTGGGAACTTTTTACCGTGTTACCTACATGACCACTTTACAGTGTGGACTGGGAGCTTTTTATCGTGTTACCTACATGACCACTTTACAGCGTGGACTGGGAACTTTTTATCGTGTTACCTACATGACCACTTTACAGTGTGGACTGGGAGCCTTTTTACCGTGTTACCTACATGACCACTTTACAGTGTGGACTGGGAGCCTTTTTACCGTGTTACCTACATGACCACTTTACAGAGTGGACTGTGTGTGTTTTTTTTTGTCGTGACACCTACACAACCTCATTAGTTTGCAAATTATGTTGGTACCACAACATCCAGTCCAATGTAAATGTGGAAGAGAGGCAGAGCTTGGATCAGTTGAAGGAGAAGCTAAATTTAAGAGGAATCTGAAATGGTGTGTAGGAGAGATGACTGCTTTGGTATGGACATATGATGCGCATGGATGATGATCAATAGGTGAAGAGGTGCACAAAAACCTTATAAGAACAAACTCCATTAGATGTGCAATGTAAATGTGAGAGAGAGGCAGAGCTTGGATGAGATGAAGGAGAAGCTGGGTTTAACCCTTTAGCATTTAAACCAGCCATATTCAGCCAGAATTCCTTCACCTCTTTCTGTTGAAACTGGCTGAAACTGACTGAAACTGACTGCTCATACTGATGTTAAGGTATTGTTCTCAAAATAAATAACATAAAAATCTCGTAGATTCGATATTATGTGATATAATTATATAAGATGAAGCCTTTACTACAAAAATTCAATAGTAAATACAGAGTAATGTAAATGCTAAAGGGTTAAGAAGAATCTGAAATGGTGTGTAGAAGAGATGACGGCTTTGGTATGGACATGTGATGCGCATGGATGATAATCAATAGGTGAAGAGGTGCACAAAAACCTTATCTTATAAGAGACAACTCCATTAGATCATCATCATCATCATCATCATCATTTTACGTCCGGTTTTCCCTGCTTGTAAGGGTGGGACGGGTCCTATTCAGCACAGCATCTCTCCACTTGTCGTGGTCCTTGTGATTGGTACGGACATGCGATGTGAATGGATGACGATGAATGGGTGGAAAGAGGTGTCAGGAAATCCCAGTGGAAGGAAGCCACAGTAGAGGTAGACCAAGAAAGACCTGGGCAGAGGTGGTGAGAGCTCATCTCAAGTCACTAAAACAGGCAGAGGAGATAACGAAGGAATGAGACAAGTGGAGTTATGCCGTGCTGAGGACCCGACCAACCTAAACTGGACAAACTGGTATGATGATGATGATGATGATGATATTTACTCTTCTCTTATTGGCTTCAGTCATTAGACTGCAGCCATATCTCTATATACAAACAATAATACAATAATTGTTTCTACTTTTGGCACAAGGCCAGCAATTACCCCAGTGTATTACTGGTACTTTATTTTATCGATCCCGTATTAATTGTTTCTACTTTAGGCACAAGGCCAGCAATTACCCCAGTGTATTACTGGTACTTTATTTTATCGATCCCGTATTAATTGTTTCTACTTTAGGCACAAGGCCAGCAATTACCCCAGTGTATTACTGGTACTTTATTTTGTCAACCCCCGTAAGGATGAAAGGCAAAGTTAACCTCGGCGGGATTTGTACTCAGAACGTAAAGGGCCGTAACTCTATGCTGCAAAGCATGGTGTCCGGCGCTCTACCGATACTGCCAATGAAATGACCAACAATATAATATGACCCCCAACAAACCTGGTCGTCATCAGTGGTGTAGTTTTGGTCATTGGAATATGAAAAGCCAACACCTGCCGGGGCTTCTAGGTACAGCATGTTTGTAAACTGGGAATAAAGCAACAAAATATATATTAATATAACAAAGGGAGGGGTGTGGGACAGAGAAGAAATGAAGGGGTGTGGGGCAGAGAAGAAAGGAAGGGGTGTGGGGCAGAGAAGAAAGGAAGGGGTGTGGGGCAGAGAAGAAAGGGAGGGGTGTGGGGCAGAGAAGAAAGGGAGGGGTGTGGGGCAGAGAAGAAAGGGAGGGGTGTGGGGCAGAGAAGAAATGAAGGGGTGTGGGGCAGAGAAGAAAGGGAGGGGTGTGGGGCAGAGAAGAAAGGGAGGGGTGTGGGGCAGAGAAGAAATGAAGGGGTGTGGGGCAGAGAAGAAAGGGAGGGGTGTGGGGCAGAGAAGAAAGGGAGGGGTGTGGGGCAGAGAAGAAAGGGAGGGGTGTGG
>OZ024764.1:16888321-16933321 GCA_964016885.1 Eledone cirrhosa | reverse complement strand
GTGCTTTTTGCCGTGGCACCTCCACGGCCACTTTGTAGTGGAATGATAGGGACCCCAGTCCCTATCATCTCATTTCTACAGCTGAGTAAACTGGAGCAATGTGAAATAAAGTGTCTTGCTCAGGGTAATAACACATCACCCAGCCTGAGAATTGAACTCACAACCTTTCGATTGCAAGGCCAATGCTCTAACCACTAAGCCATGCGCCTTTATCATTATTATTATTATTATTATTATTATAACCTGGGTGCTTTTAGCCGTGGCACCTCCACGACCATCCTTCCGAGGTCGATAAAATAAAGTACCAGTAATGCACTGGGTAATTGCTGGCCTAGTGCCAAAAGTAGAAACAATTATTATACAACATCAGTATAAGTAACCAGTTACAGTCTGTTTGAACTGGAGGAGGTGAGAAAATTCTGGCCGGATATGGCTGGTTTGAATGCTAAAGGCTTGAAGCTGGCTCGGTATTTGTAATATGTGTTCAGCTTCCGAACTAACCAAACTCCTTTGTTTTAAAAGGAAACAATTGAAATAACAATTAACTTGCACCTAACACTAGGGGGGGCTCTAGAGTGTTGGTTGACTTGCTAGAAATAGCAGCGAGAGGGTGGTGGACCTCTACAGAGTTGGTTGACATGCTAGAAATAGCAGCAGCGAGAGGGTGGTGGACCTCTACAGAGTTGGTTGACTTGCTAGAAATAGCAGCAGCGAGAGGGTGGTGGACCTCTACAGAGTTGGTTGACTTGCTAGAAATAGCAGCAGCGAGAGGGTGGTGGACCTCTACAGAGTTGGTTGACATGCTAGAAATAGCAGCGAGAGGGTGGTGAACCTCTACAGAGTTGGTTGACTTGCTAGAAATAGCAGCGAGAGGGTGGTGGACCTCTACAGAGTTGGTTGACATGCTAGAAATAGCAGCGAGAGGGTGGTGGACCTCTACAGAGTTGGTTGACTTGCTAGAAATAGCAGCAGCGAGAGGGTGGTGGACCTCTACAGAGTTGGTTGACATGCTAGAAATAGCAGCGAGAGGGTGGTGGACCTCTACAGAGTTGGTTGACTTGCTAGAAATAGCAGCGAGAGGGTGGTGGACCTCTACAGAGTTGGTTGACTTGCTAGAAATAGCAGCGAGAGGGTGGTGGACCTCTACAGAGTTGGTTGACTTGCTAGAAATAGCAGCGAGAGGGTGGTGGACCTCTACAGAGTTGGTTGACTTGCTAGAAATAGTAGCAGCGAGAGGGTGGTGGACCTCTACAGAGTTGGTTGACATGCTAGAAATAGCAGCAGCGAGAGGGTGGTGGACCTCTACAGAGTTGGTTGACATGCTAGAAATAGCAGCAGCGAGAGGGTGGTGGACCTCTACAGAGTTGGTTGACTTGCTAGAAATAGCAGCGAGAGGGTGGTGGACCTCTACAGAGTTGGTTGACTTGCTAGAAATAGCAGCGAGAGGGTGGTGGACCTCTACAGAGTTGGTTGACTTGCTAGAAATAGCAGCGAGAGGGTGGTGGACCTCTACAGAGTTGGTTGACTTGCTAGAAATAGTAGCAGCGAGAGGGTGGTGGACCTCTACAGAGTTGGTTGACATGCTAGAAATAGCAGCAGCGAGAGGGTGGTGGACCTCTACAGAGTTGGTTGACTTGCTAGAAATAGCAGCGAGAGGGTGGTGGACCTCTACAGAGTTGGTTGACTTGCTAGAAATAGCAGCGAGAGGGTGGTGGACCTCTACAGAGTTGGTTGACTTGCTAGAAATAGCAGCAGCGAGAGGGTGGTGGACCTCTACAGAGTTGGTTGACTTGCTAGAAATAGCAGCGAGAGGGTGGTGGACCTCTACAGAGTTGGTTGACTTGCTAGAAATAGCAGCGAGAGGGTGGTGGACCTAATAAGAGTTGGTTGACATGCTAGAAATAGCAGCAGCGAGAGGGTGGTGGACCTCTACAGAGTTGGTTGACTTGCTAGAAATAGCAGCAGCGAGAGGGTGGTGGACCTCTACAGAGTTGGTTGACTTGCTAGAAATAGCAGCAGCGAGAGGGTGGTGGACCTCTACAGAGTTGGTTGACTTGCTAGAAATAGCAGCGAGAGGGTGGTGGACCTCTACAGAGTTGGTTGACATGCTAGAAATAGCAGCAGCGAGAGGGTGGTGGACCTCTACAGAGTTGGTTGACATGCTAGAAATAGCAGCGAGAGGGTGGTGGACCTCTACAGAGTTGGTTGACATGCTAGAAATAGCAGCAGCGAGAGGGTGGTGGACCTCTACAGAGTTGGTTGACATGCTAGAAATAGCAGCGAGAGGGTGGTGGACCTCTACAGAGTTGGTTGACTTGCTAGAAATAGCAGCAGCGAGAGGGTGGTGGACCTCTACAGAGTTGGTTGACTTGCTAGAAATAGCAGCAGCGAGAGGGTGGTGGACCTCTACAGAGTTGGTTGACATGCTAGAAATAGCAGCGAGAGGGTGGTGGACCTCTACAGAGTTGGTTGACATGCTAGAAATAGCAGCAGCGAGAGGGTGGTGGACCTCTACAGAGTTGGTTGACATGCTAGAAATAGCAGCAGCGAGAGGGTGGTGGACCTCTACAGAGTTGGTTGACATGCTAGAAATAGCAGCGAGAGGGTGGTGGACCTCTACAGAGTTGGTTGACATGCTAGAAATAGCAGCGAGAGGGTGGTGGACCTCTACAGAGTTGGTTGACATGCTAGAAATAGCAGCAGCGAGAGGGTGGTGGACCTCTACAGAGTTGGTTGACTTGCTAGAAATAGCAGCAGCGAGAGGGTGGTGGACCTCTACAGAGTTGGTTGACTTGCTAGAAATAGCAGCAGCGAGAGGGTGGTGGACCTCTACAGAGTTGGTTGACTTGCTAGAAATAGCAGCAGCGAGAGGGTGGTGGACCTCTACAGAGTTGGTTGACTTGCTAGAAATAGCAGCAGCGAGAGGGTGGTGGACCTCTACAGAGTTGGTTGACATGCTAGAAATAGCAGCGAGAGGGTGGTGAACCTCTACAGAGTTGGTTGACTTGCTAGAAATAGCAGCGAGAGGGTGGTGGACCTCTACAGAGTTGGTTGACATGCTAGAAATAGCAGCGAGAGGGTGGTGGACCTCTACAGAGTTGGTTGACTTGCTAGAAATAGCAGCAGCGAGAGGGTGGTGGACCTCTACAGAGTTGGTTGACATGCTAGAAATAGCAGCGAGAGGGTGGTGGACCTCTACAGAGTTGGTTGACTTGCTAGAAATAGCAGCGAGAGGGTGGTGGACCTCTACAGAGTTGGTTGACTTGCTAGAAATAGCAGCGAGAGGGTGGTGGACCTCTACAGAGTTGGTTGACTTGCTAGAAATAGCAGCGAGAGGGTGGTGGACCTCTACAGAGTTGGTTGACTTGCTAGAAATAGTAGCAGCGAGAGGGTGGTGGACCTCTACAGAGTTGGTTGACATGCTAGAAATAGCAGCAGCGAGAGGGTGGTGGACCTCTACAGAGTTGGTTGACATGCTAGAAATAGCAGCAGCGAGAGGGTGGTGGACCTCTACAGAGTTGGTTGACTTGCTAGAAATAGCAGCGAGAGGGTGGTGGACCTCTACAGAGTTGGTTGACTTGCTAGAAATAGCAGCGAGAGGGTGGTGGACCTCTACAGAGTTGGTTGACTTGCTAGAAATAGCAGCGAGAGGGTGGTGGACCTCTACAGAGTTGGTTGACTTGCTAGAAATAGTAGCAGCGAGAGGGTGGTGGACCTCTACAGAGTTGGTTGACATGCTAGAAATAGCAGCAGCGAGAGGGTGGTGGACCTCTACAGAGTTGGTTGACTTGCTAGAAATAGCAGCGAGAGGGTGGTGGACCTCTACAGAGTTGGTTGACTTGCTAGAAATAGCAGCGAGAGGGTGGTGGACCTCTACAGAGTTGGTTGACTTGCTAGAAATAGCAGCAGCGAGAGGGTGGTGGACCTCTACAGAGTTGGTTGACTTGCTAGAAATAGCAGCGAGAGGGTGGTGGACCTCTACAGAGTTGGTTGACTTGCTAGAAATAGCAGCGAGAGGGTGGTGGACCTAATAAGAGTTGGTTGACATGCTAGAAATAGCAGCAGCGAGAGGGTGGTGGACCTCTACAGAGTTGGTTGACTTGCTAGAAATAGCAGCAGCGAGAGGGTGGTGGACCTCTACAGAGTTGGTTGACTTGCTAGAAATAGCAGCAGCGAGAGGGTGGTGGACCTCTACAGAGTTGGTTGACTTGCTAGAAATAGCAGCGAGAGGGTGGTGGACCTCTACAGAGTTGGTTGACATGCTAGAAATAGCAGCAGCGAGAGGGTGGTGGACCTCTACAGAGTTGGTTGACATGCTAGAAATAGCAGCGAGAGGGTGGTGGACCTCTACAGAGTTGGTTGACATGCTAGAAATAGCAGCAGCGAGAGGGTGGTGGACCTCTACAGAGTTGGTTGACATGCTAGAAATAGCAGCGAGAGGGTGGTGGACCTCTACAGAGTTGGTTGACTTGCTAGAAATAGCAGCAGCGAGAGGGTGGTGGACCTCTACAGAGTTGGTTGACTTGCTAGAAATAGCAGCAGCGAGAGGGTGGTGGACCTCTACAGAGTTGGTTGACATGCTAGAAATAGCAGCGAGAGGGTGGTGGACCTCTACAGAGTTGGTTGACATGCTAGAAATAGCAGCAGCGAGAGGGTGGTGGACCTCTACAGAGTTGGTTGACATGCTAGAAATAGCAGCAGCGAGAGGGTGGTGGACCTCTACAGAGTTGGTTGACATGCTAGAAATAGCAGCGAGAGGGTGGTGGACCTCTACAGAGTTGGTTGACATGCTAGAAATAGCAGCGAGAGGGTGGTGGACCTCTACAGAGTTGGTTGACATGCTAGAAATAGCAGCAGCGAGAGGGTGGTGGACCTCTACAGAGTTGGTTGACATGCTAGAAATAGCAGCGAGAGGGTGGTGGACCTCTACAGAGTTGGTTGACTTGCTAGAAATAGCAGCAGCGAGAGGGTGGTGGACCTCTACAGAGTTGGTTGACTTGCTAGAAATAGCAGCAGCGAGAGGGTGGTGGACCTCTACAGAGTTGGTTGACTTGCTAGAAATAGCAGCGAGAGGGTGGTGGACCTCTACAGAGTTGGTTGACTTGCTAGAAATAGCAGCGAGAGGGTGGTGGACCTCTACAGAGTTGGTTGACTTGCTAGAAATAGCAGCAGCGAGAGGGTGGTGGACCTCTACAGAGTTGGTTGACTTGCTAGAAATAGCAGCAGCGAGAGGGTGGTGGACCTCTACAGAGTTGGTTGACTTGCTAGAAATAGCAGCAGCGAGAGGGTGGTGGACCTCTACAGAGTTGGTTGACTTGCTAGAAATAGCAGCAGCGAGAGGGTGGTGGACCTCTACAGAGTTGGTTGACTTGCTAGAAATAGCAGCAGCGAGAGGGTGGTGGACCTCTACAGAGTTGGTTGACTTGCTAGAAATAGCAGCAGCGAGAGGGTGGTGGACCTCTACAGAGTTGGTTGACTTGCTAGAAATAGCAGCGAGAGGGTGGTGGACCTCTACAGAGTTGGTTGACTTGCTAGAAATAGCAGCGAGAGGGTGGTGGACCTCTACAGAGTTGGTTGACTTGCTAGAAATAGCAGCAGCGAGAGGGTGGTGGACCTCTACAGAGTTGGTTGACTTGCTAGAAATAGCAGCAGCGAGAGGGTGGTGGACCTCTACAGAGTTGGTTGACTTGCTAGAAATAGCAGCAGCGAGAGGGTGGTGGACCTCTACAGAGTTGGTTGACTTGCTAGAAATAGCAGCGAGAGGGTGGTGGACCTCTACAGAGTTGGTTGACTTGCTAGAAAT
Source organism: Eledone cirrhosa (assembly GCA_964016885.1). NCBI lineage: Eukaryota > Metazoa > Mollusca > Cephalopoda > Octopoda > Eledonidae > Eledone > Eledone cirrhosa. Next base: position 16,927,518 of record OZ024764.1, on the reverse strand, counting down.
AGCAGCGAGAGGGTGGTGGACCTCTACAGAGTTGGTTGACTTGCTAGAAATAGCAGCGAGAGGGTGGTGGACCTCTACAGAGTTGGTTGACTTGCTAGAAATAGCAGCGAGAGGGTGGTGGACCTCTACAGAGTTGGTTGACTTGCTAGAAATAGCAGCGAGAGGGTGGTGGACCTCTACAGAGTTGGTTGACTTGCTAGAAATAGCAGCGAGAGGGTGGTGGACCTCTACAGAGTTGGTTGACATGCTAGAAATAGCAGCGAGAGGGTGGTGGACCTCTACAGAGTTGGTTGACATGCTAGAAATAGCAGCGAGAGGGTGGTGGACCTCTACAGAGTTGGTTGACTTGCTAGAAATAGCAGCGAGAGGGTGGTGGACCTCTAGAGTGTTGGTTGACTTGCTAGAAATAGCAGCGAGAGGGTGGTGGACCTCTACAGAGTTGGTTGACATGCTAGAAATAGCAGCGAGAGGGTGGTGGACCTCTAGAGTGTTGGTTGACTTGCTAGAAATAGCAGCGAGAGGGTGGTGGACCTCTACAGAGTTGGTTGACTTGCTAGAAATAGCAGCGAGAGGGTGGTGGACCTCTACAGAGTTGGTTGACTTGCTAGAAATAGCAGCGAGAGGGTGGTGGACCTCTACAGAGTTGGTTGACTTGCTAGAAATAGCAGCGAGAGGGTGGTGGACCTCTACAGAGTTGGTTGACATGCTAGAAATAGCAGCGAGAGGGTGGTGGACCTCTACAGAGTTGGTTGACATGCTAGAAATAGCAGCGAGAGGGTGGTGGACCTCTACAGAGTTGGTTGACTTGCTAGAAATAGCAGCGAGAGGGTGGTGGACCTCTAGAGTGTTGGTTGACTTGCTAGAAATAGCAGCGAGAGGGTGGTGGACCTCTACAGAGTTGGTTGACATGCTAGAAATAGCAGCGAGAGGGTGGTGGACCTCTAGAGTGTTGGTTGACTTGCTAGAAATAGCAGCGAGAGGGTGGTGGACCTCTACAGAGTTGGTTGACTTGCTAGAAATAGCAGCGAGAGGGTGGTGGACCTCTACAGAGTTGGTTGACTTGCTAGAAATAGCAGCGAGAGGGTGGTGGACCTCTACAGAGTTGGTTGACTTGCTAGAAATAGCAGCGAGAGGGTGGTGGACCTCTACAGAGTTGGTTGACTTGCTAGAAATAGCAGCGAGAGGGTGGTGGACCTCTACAGAGTTGGTTGACATGCTAGAAATAGCAGCGAGAGGGTGGTGGACCTCTACAGAGTTGGTTGACATGCTAGAAATAGCAGCGAGAGGGTGGTGGACCTCTACAGAGTTGGTTGACTTGCTAGAAATAGCAGCGAGAGGGTGGTGGACCTCTAGAGTGTTGGTTGACTTGCTAGAAATAGCAGCGAGAGGGTGGTGGACCTCTACAGAGTTGGTTGACATGCTAGAAATAGCAGCGAGAGGGTGGTGGACCTCTAGAGTGTTGGTTGACTTGCTAGAAATAGCAGCGAGAGGGTGGTGGACCTCTACAGAGTTGGTTGACTTGCTAGAAATAGCAGCGAGAGGGTGGTGGACCTCTACAGAGTTGGTTGACTTGCTAGAAATAGCAGCGAGAGGGTGGTGGACCTCTACAGAGTTGGTTGACTTGCTAGAAATAGCAGCGAGAGGGTGGTGGACCTCTACAGAGTTGGTTGACATGCTAGAAATAGCAGCGAGAGGGTGGTGGACCTCTACAGAGTTGGCTGACTTGCTAGAAATAGCAGCGAGAGGGTGGTGGACCTCTACAGAGTTGGTTGACTTGCTAGAAATAGCAGCGAGAGGGTGGTGGACCTCTACAGAGTTGGTTGACATGCTAGAAATAGCAGCGAGAGGGTGGTGGACCTCTACAGAGTTGGCTGACTTGCTAGAAATAGCAGCGAGAGGGTGGTGGACCTCTACAGAGTTGGTTGACTTGCTAGAAATAGCAGCGAGAGGGTGGTGGACCTCTACAGAGTTGGTTGACATGCTAGAAATAGCAGCGAGAGGGTGGTGGACCTCTACAGAGTTGGCTGACTTGCTAGAAATAGCAGCGAGAGGGTGGTGGACCTCTACAGAGTTGGTTGACTTGCTAGAAATAGCAGCGAGAGGGTGGTGGACCTCTACAGAGTTGGTTGACATGCTAGAAATAGCAGCGAGAGGGTGGTGGACCTCTACAGAGTTGGTTGACTTGCTAGAAATAGCAGCGAGAGGGTGGTGGACCTCTACAGAGTTGGTTGACATGCTAGAAATAGCAGCGAGAGGGTGGTGGACCTAATAAGAGTTGGTTGACATGCTAGAAATAGCAGCGAGAGGGTGGTGGACCTCTACAGAGTTGGTTGACTTGCTAGAAATAGCAGCGAGAGGGTGGTGGACCTCTACAGAGTTGGTTGACTTGCTAGAAATAGCAGCGAGAGGGTGGTGGACCTCTACAGAGTTGGTTGACATGCTAGAAATAGCAGCGAGAGGGTGGTGGACCTAATAAGAGTTGGTTGACTTGCTAGAAATAGCAGCAGCGAGAGGGTGGTGGACCTCTACAGAGTTGGTTGACATGCTAGAAATAGCAGCGAGAGGGTGGTGGACCTCTACAGAGTTGGTTGACTTGCTAGAAATAGCAGCGAGAGGGTGGTGGACCTCTACAGAGTTGGTTGACTTGCTAGAAATAGCAGCAGCGAGAGGGTGGTGGACCTCTACAGAGTTGGTTGACATGCTAGAAATAGCAGCGAGAGGGTGGTGGACCTCTACAGAGTTGGTTGACTTGCTAGAAATAGCAGCGAGAGGGTGGTGGACCTCTACAGAGTTGGTTGACATGCTAGAAATAGCAGCGAGAGGGTGGTGGACCTCTACAGAGTTGGTTGACTTGCTAGAAATAGCAGCGAGAGGGTGGTGGACCTCTACAGAGTTGGTTGACTTGCTAGAAATAGCAGCGAGAGGGTGGTGGACCTCTACAGAGTTGGTTGACTTGCTAGAAATAGCAGCGAGAGGGTGGTGGACCTCTACAGAGTTGGTTGACTTGCTAGAAATAGCAGCGAGAGGGTGGTGGACCTCTACAGAGTTGGTTGACTTGCTAGAAATAGCAGCGAGAGGGTGGTGGACCTCTACAGAGTTGGTTGACTTGCTAGAAATAGCAGCGAGAGGGTGGTGGACCTCTACAGAGTTGGTTGACTTGCTAGAAATAGCAGCGAGAGGGTGGTGGACCTCTACAGAGTTGGTTGACTTGCTAGAAATAGCAGCGAGAGGGTGGTGGACCTCTACAGAGTTGGTTGACTTGCTAGAAATAGCAGCGAGAGGGTGGTGGACCTCTACAGAGTTGGTTGACTTGCTAGAAATAGCAGCGAGAGGGTGGTGGACCTCTACAGAGTTGGTTGACTTGCTAGAAATAGCAGCGAGAGGGTGGTGGACCTCTACAGAGTTGGTTGACTTGCTAGAAATAGCAGCGAGAGGGTGGTGGACCTCTACAGAGTTGGTTGACTTGCTAGAAATAGCAGCGAGAGGGTGGTGGACCTCTACAGAGTTGGTTGACATGCTAGAAATAGCAGCGAGAGGGTGGTGGACCTCTACAGAGTTGGTTGACATGCTAGAAATAGTAGCAGCGAGAGGGTGGTGGACCTCTACAGAGTTGGTTGACATGCTAGAAATAGCAGCGAGAGGGTGGTGGACCTCTACAGAGTTGGTTGACATGCTAGAAATAGCAGCGAGAGGGTGGTGGACCTCTACAGAGTTGGTTGACATGCTAGAAATAGCAGCGAGAGGGTGGTGGACCTCTACAGAGTTGGTTGACATGCTAGAAATAGCAGCGAGAGGGTGGTGGACCTCTACAGAGTTGGTTGACATGCTAGAAATAGCAGCGAGAGGGTGGTGGACCTCTACAGAGTTGGTTGACATGCTAGAAATAGCAGCGAGAGGGTGGTGGACCTCTACAGAGTTGGTTGACTTGCTAGAAATAGCAGCAGCGAGAGGGTGGTGGACCTCTACAGAGTTGGTTGACTTGCTAGAAATAGCAGCGAGAGGGTGGTGGACCTCTACAGAGTTGGTTGACTTGCTAGAAATAGCAGCGAGAGGGTGGTGGACCTCTACAGAGTTGGTTGACTTGCTAGAAATAGCAGCGAGAGGGTGGTGGACCTCTACAGAGTTGGTTGACTTGCTAGAAATAGCAGCGAGAGGGTGGTGGACCTCTACAGAGTTGGTTGACTTGCTAGAAATAGCAGCGAGAGGGTGGTGGACCTCTACAGAGTTGGTTGACTTGCTAGAAATAGCAGCGAGAGGGTGGTGGACCTCTACAGAGTTGGTTGACATGCTAGAAATAGCAGCGAGAGGGTGGTGGACCTCTACAGAGTTGGTTGACATGCTAGAAATAGTAGCAGCGAGAGGGTGGTGGACCTCTACAGAGTTGGTTGACATGCTAGAAATAGCAGCGAGAGGGTGGTGGACCTCTACAGAGTTGGTTGACATGCTAGAAATAGCAGCGAGAGGGTGGTGGACCTCTACAGAGTTGGTTGACATGCTAGAAATAGCAGCGAGAGGGTGGTGGACCTCTACAGAGTTGGTTGACATGCTAGAAATAGCAGCGAGAGGGTGGTGGACCTCTACAGAGTTGGTTGACATGCTAGAAATAGCAGCGAGAGGGTGGTGGACCTCTACAGAGTTGGTTGACATGCTAGAAATAGCAGCGAGAGGGTGGTGGACCTCTACAGAGTTGGTTGACTTGCTAGAAATAGCAGCGAGAGGGTGGTGGACCTCTACAGAGTTGGTTGACATGCTAGAAATAGCAGCGAGAGGGTGGTGGACCTCTACAGAGTTGGTTGACTTGCTAGAAATAGTAGCAGCGAGAGGGTGGTGGACCTCTACAGAGTTGGTTGACATGCTAGAAATAGCAGCGAGAGGGTGGTGGACCTCTACAGAGTTGGTTGACATGCTAGAAATAGCAGCGAGAGGGTGGTGGACCTCTACAGAGTTGGTTGACTTGCTAGAAATATATATATACACACACACACATATATATATATATACACACCCACACACACACATATATATATATATATATACACACATATAGTTTTGTTGACAAATATATCAATGTGACACGCAGATATATATATATACACACACACACATATATATATATAGAAACCCACACACACACATATATACATATATAAGGGTAAAGACCCCTTTCGGTCACGAATGAAAACGGGATTTAGACCTAGAAAGTCCCCTTGGTGTCTTACTAACTCTTAACTTCTCTCTACTGACCCCTTAGTGTCTTACTAACTCTTAACTTCTCTCTGCTGACCCCTTGGTGTCTTACTAACTCTTAACTTCTCTCTGCTGACCCCTTGGTGTCTTACTAACTCTTAACTTCTCTCTGCTGACCCCTTGGTGTCTTACTAACTCTTAACTTCTCTCTGCTGACCCCTTGGTGTCTTACAAACTCTTAACCTCTTTCCTTCTACCGACCCCTTGTGGTCTTACAAACTCTTAACTTCTCTCTTTTACTCAATCTCTATCTCTTGCTCTCCCTCTTAACCAAGACAGTGAAGTTCATGAAGTTTTCTTGACAAATACATTTAATTCTATAGAGTTGCCATTGAAAATATTATTTGTTTTCAATCTTTTTTATTTTATTTTATTTTTTTTACAGGTTATAGAGCATACCTTGTAATCTTTCATACAAACAACATTACAAATTGTTTGCAATTCTTTCAGAATGAAAATATAAACAGAGCATATAAATAAATTTACAGTAGAATAACATAACAAATATGTTTTAAATATATACATAAATAACATACCAAATATGTTTTAAATATATACATAAATAACATACCAAATATGTTTTAAATATATACATAAATAACATACCAAATATGTTTTAAATATATACATAAATAACATACCAAATATCTTTTAAATATATACATAAATAACATAACAAATATGTTTTAAATTGGTTTTTCCAGCACCTCACCCTCGCCATCATCCGAGGTAACACTGCCAGTGTGCTGGCTTGCCTCAAAAATCATTAGAGAGGCTGCCCAGTACTCCTCGCTGCTGTCTTTTACAAACAAATAATGTTTATAATTCTTGTGTATTTTCTGTATAGCTTCGGCGTAAGCTATTTACAATAAATTAATAATATAGCAGTTTGGTGTCATCGTGGTTCATTTATATATAGTCGTTTTCTGTGTGATCAGGGAACTATCATATCATAGTGTCTTGTTGAACACTTACCTGCACACATGTAATTGCTGGTCACACCAGTGACCACACCACACAGCAAGCTCTGGTCACACTGTATCACACCACAGTGACCACACCACACAGCAAGCTCTGGTCACACTATCACACCAGTGACCACACCACACAGCAAGCTCTGGTCACTCTATCACACCACAGTGACCACACCACACAGCAAGCTCTGGTCACACTGTATCACACCAGTGACCACACCACACAGCAAGCTCTGGTCACACTGTATCACACCACAGTGACCACACCACACAGCAAGCTCTGGTCACTCTATCACACCACAGTGACCACACCACACAGCAAGCTCTGGTCACTCTATCACACCACAGTGACCACACCACACAGCAAGCTCTGGTCACTCTATCACACCACAGTGACCACACCACACAGCAAGCTCTGGTCACTCTATCACACCACAGTGACCACACCACACAGCAAGCTCTGGTCACACTGTATCACACCAGTGACCACACCACACAGCAAGCTCTGGTCACACTATCACACCACAGTGACCACACCACACAGCAAGCTCTGGTCACTCTATCACACCACAGTGACCACACCACACAGCAAGCTCTGGTCACACTATCACACCACAGTGACCACACCACACAGCAAGCTCTGGTCACTCTATCACACCACAGTGACCACACCACACAGCAAGCTCTGGTCACACTGTATCACACCAGTGACCACACCATACAGCAAGCTCTGGTCACACTGTATCACACCACAGTGACCACACCACACAGCAAGCTCTGGTCACACTATCACACCACAGTGACCACACCACACAGCAAGCTCTGGTCACACTATATATATATAAAGATTTACATATATATATAAAGTCAGAGATATATATGTGTTTTGCAACCGGTCACGTTGTGACTCAATGAGAAATTAATAAATTAAATTAAATAATCAGAGCTATACATCATAAAATACGTCTTTAGAATCACTAGCTATAATATATACCAATTCCTTTCTCAATTAGTATAATTAACCATATAAAAAATCAATTAGACCAAGCTATAAGAATAAAGGCTGCTGGATTTGGTATATATTATATCTAGTGATTCTAAAGACATATTTTATATATATATAGATATATAGATATATTTCTTTATTAGCCACAGGGGCGCAACAAGAAGGGGACAAATACAAAGGGGGAAGTTTACATACAATAAAAACGTGTAAAATGTTATCACAGATGGAATTTAAAAGTTAGTCGATTTTCCCCAATAGAGGGAGACAGTTTATATGGGTAACACATACCCCCGAAAAAAAATGTGCAACTCTCATCTCCAGGAGTACGAAGAGCTTGTACTCCTTTCCTCTCCTCCTCCTTTTCCTCAACCTACAGGCTGATATAGAGAGAAGGCCCATTCTCTCGGGCCATTCTCGCCACTTTCACCCACCTTTCATAAAACTTGCTGGGGTACAGCACCTCTCCCTCCATCCTGATTCTTCTTCCAAAGTGGTATTTGAAAAAAAGAATCAGTTGTTGGCCGGAGAGAAAGGTGTCTGACCTCAGCCCTTTCAACCTTGTCCACCATACAACCTCTTTCGCCATAGCTATCACACAAAGGAAAACCGCCTCTCCTTCGTTTTTGAAAGAGGGTGGCGGTTTGATCATGACAATGGACTCGGTGGTCAACTGGATTGGTCCCACCCGCGACAATAGTCGTTCTACATAGCCCCACAGGTCAGAGATAGATAAATATACATGGATGTGTATGATTGTGTATAGAAGATTATATTAATAAGAGGAATTCCAACTTTGTCTGATTTACTCGTTTTATTTACAATCCTTTAACATTTATAATGGTATTATAATGAAATAGTATGATAGAATATTAAATTCTAAGTGTTAATTGAACAAGTACTTTCATGCTTTCGCAATCTTCAGGTTCATAATATGTGGTGACAGTCAAGTTGGCAATTTTCAACTGTTGAACATTTCACAGTTGAAAATTGCAAACTTGACTGTCACCACATATTATGAACCTGAAGATTGCGAAAGCATGAAAGTACTTGTTCAATTAACACTTAGAATTTAATATTCTATCATACTATTTCATTATAATACCATTATAAATGTTAAAGGATTGTAAATAAAACGAGTAAATCAGACAAAGTTGGAATTCCTCTTATTAATATATATGTGTGTGTGTGTGTGTGTGTGTGTGTGTGTGTGTGTGTATACATATGTATATATTTCGTTTCTATTAGAATCGTCTAACTTATGAAACCTTGCGCAATGGGATAATTATATTGTGTTTATTACGTAATTAAATAGCTCTGCACTATACATAGAGCACTCTTCTTTCCTCTACCTTTTCTACGGAAATACTTACACACACACACACACACATATATATATATGTGTGTGTCTGTGACGGTCCTGACTCTTTTCCTATATATATATATATATATATATATATATATAGAGAGAGAGAGAGAGAGAGAGAGAGAGAGAGAGAGAGAGAGATCTATATATAGAAAAAGAGTCAAGACCCTGACGGCTGAGCTCCGGCTGTTTTCAACAGCTAGATCCGAATTAATAGATAAATATAAATATATATATAAATATATATATATATATATATATATATATATATATATAAATATATATATATATATATATATATAAATATATATATAAATATATATATATATCTAAATATATATATATATATATATATATAAATATATATATATATATATATATATATATATATAAATATATAAATATATATATATATATATATAAATATATAAATATATATATATATATATATATATATATAAATATATAAATATATATATATATATATATATATATATATATATATAAATAAAGTTAGTCCACATCAGTGATCTTCCAACCATCATTGGTATTTCATCGCTTTAAAGACCATATACCTCCGGTTGGTGCGAGCAACGGCTAAAGAAAGTCGTTGGGACATGTAAATAAAGGGAACGAGCGAGAGTGTAAACAAACAAAGATGGTAAAGCAACGAAAGTGAGGAAGAACGAGTCAAGTCCCAGATTTCTATGAATAAAAGTTCGGAGAAATCGTGAACGAGAGAGAATAAAGACCATCAAACCTGGTCGAAATGTGAGCAAGGAAGGAATTCCTCACAGGTCAAACGGGAGGAAGAAGGAGTCAAGTTTGTCAATTCATGTATTTACGTGTGGATTGGATGGGTGTGTATAAAAGTAAACAGGAATAAAAAGGAACGGTCGACTTTCGTCAAATCGGACAGAGGAAACAATGTTTCCACTGGTCTTTCCAATTGCTAATACTATCTATCAGTCACAACTCCAGGTAGAAGGAGCAACGTGAAATAAAGTGTCTTGCCCAAGGACCATAACACATCGCCCGATAACAGAAATAACAAAGCAAATAATCCAGTACATTGTGTGAAGGAAGTGTGGTAAGGAACCAGGTGGGCCATAACCCACCAAAGTACTCAATACTTAGGGTAGTAGAGTGGGTAATAGGAAATTGTTTGACGGCTATTTCGAAACGGCTTGAGCTCTGCCGTCGCGGTCTTGAACATTTTCCTATATATAGTTGTTTATATATATATATAATGATATATTTGTTTATATATATATATATAATGATATATTTGTTTATATATATATATAATGATATATTTGTTTATATATATATATATATATATATATAATGATATATATATATATATTTAAATAAATAAAATGTAAAAGTGCGAACCTTACCAGAAATTGTTGTCAGAGAGAGAATGAAAAGTATGTGTGGCTTGGTCTATGGGTCGCTGTCAACTGATACACTTTCCTGCGTGTATACAGTATATATATATATATATATATATATATATATATATACCTGTGTGTGTATATGTAGACATATATATAGTGCGTGTGTGGTGTGTGTGTGTATATATATATATATATATTTATATGTATGTATATATTTGAACAGGGGCAGTACGATAGACAATGGAGGTTACGGGGGTAGGGCGTTATCATTGCTATTTGAAAATTATAAATAATTGTTTCTGCTTTTGGCCAGCAATTATTTACACTGTATTACTGGTACTTTATTTTATCGACCCCGTAAGGATGAAAAGCAAAGTTAACCTCGGCGGGTATACATGGATATATATATGTATATATATTCTTTCTTTATCTATATCTATCTATCTATATATATAGGACTCTTATATATTTCATATATATTTATCCTTATCGAACCCTCTTCGGATTTTAGTCTTCACATTTATTATTATTACTATATATATATATATATATATATATATATATATATATAGAGAGAGAGAGAGAGAGAGAGAGAGAGAGAGAATACATATATAGAATATATCCATATATATATATATATATATGATAATAATGGAGCTGCGCGTTGGCACAACATCTTTGGCCCTTAAAGCGATGAAATGCCTGGGACGGTTGGAGGGTCACTGATGAAGGACTTACTTTTTCATATATATATATATATATATATATATATATATATATATATATATATATAATCCCGTTAAGGGTGAAAGCAGCGATTCTTTGCTTAAACTTTAATTTGTTATTTTAATATATATATATATATATATATATTCTATATATGTATAGATATATAGATAGATAATGTATATATGTGGGTATATATATATATATCGTATATGTATGTGTATATATATATAGTGAAAACTGGGACGGGAACAAAAACAGAGGCAGTACAAATAAAAGTTTATTAAGTTCACGCTCTTGAGAAATTTCTCTCTCTCTCTCTCTCTCTCTCTATATATATATATATATATATATATATATATATATATATATATATAATATATATATATATATATAATATATATATATATATAATATATATATATATATATAATATATATATATATATATAATATATATATATATATATATAATATATATATATATATATATAATATATATATATATATATATATATAATATATATATATATATATAATATATATATATATATATAATATATATATATATATATAATATATATATATATATATATAATATATATATATATATATAATATATATATATATATATATAATATATATATATATATATATATATATATATATATATATATATATATATATATATATATATATATATATATATATATATATAGAGAGAGAGAGAGAGAGAGAGAGAGAGAGAGAAATTTCTTTATTAGCCACAAGGGCACAAAAGAAGGGGACAAATACAAATGGGGAGTTTACATACAGGTATGTGAAAATAAAACTATTAATACAATAACAAATAACAATTGAAATCCCCAATAGGGGGGAGGTGTTACACAGGGGTTGTACACACCCCGAAAAAATGTACAACCCTCATCTCCAGGATCACCAAGAGTGAGTACTCCCTTCCTCTCTTCCTCTTTTTCCTCAACCTACAGGCTTATATAGAGAGAAGGCCCAACCACTCGGGCCATCTTTGCCACATTCACCCACCTTTTATAAAATTTGCATGGATGTGTTGAGAGAGAAACTGTGTATAAGAGGGATAAGTTGTGGTGTGTGGGAGAGAAGGCTGTGATGGTATGGACATGTGATGCGCATGGAGGATGACTGCTAGGTAAAGAAACGCCAAGAAGTCCCAGTAGAGGTAGATCACGAAAAACATGGGTGGAGGTGGTGAGAGCAGACCTCAGATAGCTGAAGCTCACGGAGGAGATGACGAAGGACCGTGACAAGTGGAGATATGCTGTACTGAATAGGACCTGTCCCACCCTTGCAAGCAGGGAAAAGTGGACGTAAAATGATGATGATGATGATGATGATCACTTGTTCTTTTAACCTTTAGCATGCTAGAAAATTGTATGACTTGCCTCCCTTGATACTGTATTATGTATTAATTGGAGATTGCTCTGTCAGTGCCTTATGTCGCCTAGAGCACAGGTTCTCAACCCATTTAGGCCAAACGCCCCCTTTTGTCCCTCTAAATCACGAAACGCCCCCAAAATAAAGAGCCTTCCATGGCCCCCCCGACCCCCCTCCTCCCGCTCCAAACGCCCCCCCTAACACGACCTTGCTCCCAAACGCCCCCCTGGAGTTCCGAAACGCGCCCCGGGGGTGCATATGCCCCCCGTTGAGAACCTTTGGCCTAGAGCATACTAAAGATTAATCACAGGAGCAAGAGGTCCTACTTCAAACTAAAATGGAAAATCTTAAGAGATGCATCTCTATCACAGAAACCCACATTCTACTGTCATGTGCTGTTCATATTGTATTTTTGTTGTAAACCCTTTGTGGTTAATAAAGAAACCATTGTTTTGGGGGGGGGTTGCCATCCTTATTATTAATAATAGTATTACCAGTATCGGTAGAGGGTCGGTCACCATGCTTTGCAGCATAGAGTTACGGCCCTTTACGGTCTGAGTTCAAATCCCGCCGAGGTTAAACTTTGCCTTTCGTCCTTACAGGGCCGATAAAATAAAGTACCAGTCACGCACTGGGGTCGATTTATTCAACTCCCCCCCCCCTCAAATTGCTGGCCTTCTGCCTGTATAAGAAACTATTGTTATTAAAAAATAATAATTATTGTTATTTTTAATGTGTGTATGTGTGTGTCACTGTGTATGTGTGTGTCAGTGTGTATGTGTGTGTGTGTATGAGTGTGTGAGTATGTGTGTGTGTGTGTGTATGTGTGTCTGTGTGTGTGTGTATGTGTGTGTCTGTGTGTGTGTGTGTCAGTGTGTATATGTGTGTGTCAGTGTGTATGAGTGTGTGAGTATGCATGTGTGTGTGTGTGTCTGTGTCTGTGTCTGTGTGTGTGTGTCTGTGTCTGTGTGTGTGTGTCTGTGTGTGTGTGTGTGTGTGTGTGTGTGTCTGTGTGTGTGTGTGTGTGTGTGTGTCTGTGTGTGTGTGTGTGGCTGTGTGTGTGTGTGTGTGTGTGTGTGTGTGTGTGTCTGTGTCTGTCTGTGTGTGTGTGTGTGTCTGTGAGTCAAGATACAAGCATAACAGAAATAAGTGCTTGAACTGGAGAACAGATGGAAATGTACTGATATGTATATATATATATATATATATATATATATATATATATATATATATATATATATATATATATATGTATATATATATATATATATACATATATATATATATATATGTGTGTATATATATATATATGTGTCCGAAAGAAAAGCAAAGGAAAAAAGAGTGCTCTATGTATAGATTAATTAAATGATAATGGAGTAGTTATATTTTGTGTTCAATTTCTAAAAATATATATCTATATATATTTATTAAAATAACAGATTAAAGTTTAAGCAAAGAATCTCTGCTTTCACCTTTAATCAGATCTTCTGAAACCCATATATATATATATATATATATATATATATATATATATATATATATATATATATATATATATATATATACATATATATATATATATAGAGAATTCACAAGAATCAAAGCTATGTTCAAAGCATTTATTCACTTACAATTGTTTCATCCAAACCTAGGCTTGAAGTCTTCAGAGCCTTTTTCCAATGTTTGTACACATAATTGACCTCCTATCCAACGTAAGAGACATACAGATACATACATATATATATTGATGTACAGTGGAGTGACATATATTATACTATACTATATTTGTACAGCAATTCAAATTCAAAATCAAAATCAAAATTAAAATTAAAATTAAAATACATTCGGCAGATAACACAGATAATTGTTTCTACTTTTGGCACAAGGCCAGCAATTACCCAGTACATTACTGGTACTTTATTTTATCGACCCCATATGGATGAAAGGCTAACCCTAACCTCGACAATTAATGTCCATCATTCGTGCCAACCCTTAACTATGGTTATGGATCTTGGGTAATGACGAAAGGAATATGGTCATGAATAGAAGCGGCCATGTTCATTCTGTCATTACAACAGCAGAGGTCCGACAAGATTTTGATTCCAGAATCTATACAGATCGATACAGATCGAACCTTGAGCTGATCATTAATAAAACATGCGTCACCAATCAATAAACATAAATGTTTCTACTTTAGGCACATGGCCAGCAATTATCCCAGTGTATTACTGGTACTTTATTTTATTGACCCTATAATAATTGTTTCTACTTTAGGCACAAGGCCAGCAATTATTACCACTGTATTACTGGTACTTTATTTTATCGACCCCGTAAGGATGAAAGGCAAAGTTAACCTCGGCGGGATTTGAACTCAGTTCGTAAAGGGACGTAACTGTGCTGCAAAGCATGGCGGTGTCCGGCCCTCTACCGATACTGCAATCCACATAATGCAAGAGGATAGTTTGCTATACAACTGCTCTGTAGAACAACTGATGTTATTACATTGAGCTATTACAAGGGCGGTGAATTGGCAGTATCAGTAGAGGGTCGGACGCCATGCTTTCTAGCATAGTTACATCCCATTATGGTCTGAGTTCAAATCCCGCCGAGGTTAACTTTGCCTTTCATCCTTACGGGGTCGATAAAATAAAGTACCAGTAATACACTGGGCAATTGCTGGCCTTGTGCCTAACGTAGAAACAATTATTACATTGAGCTATTTATCTTACTGGTAATAAGGTAGTAATAAATTACTGACCTTCCCTGTTTAGGGTTTAAAATATACATAACTATAAATAGTATCCTTAATATTATATATATATAGCAATAATAATAAATTTGAAGACTAAAATCCAAAGAGGGCTCGATAAGGATAAATATATATCAAATATATAAGAACCGTAGAGCAAATATTTATTAAAATAACAGATTAAAGTTTCAGAAGATCCCGTTAAGGGTGAAAGCAGCGATTCTTTGCTTAAACTTTAATCTGTTATTTTAATAAATATTATATATATATAGTAATAATAATAAATTTGAAGACTAAAATCCAAAGAGGGCTCGATAAGGATAAATATATATCAAATATATAAGAACCGTAGAGCAAATATTTATTAAAATAACAGATTAAAGTTTCAGAAGATCCCGTTAAGGGTGAAAGCAGCGATTCTTTGCTTAAACTTTAATCTGTTATTTTAATAAATATTATATATATATATATATATACATGTATATGGTGGTGGCTGCCAACTCGTTTTCGAGTACGGCCACTACTTTATACCCATGTAGGAGAACCCCTACCGATGCGCTGAACGGGTGTGACTTTTTAGTCCAGCCAGCGACTTGAAAACTCTGGTACAAACACTACAATTATATACATGTATATATATATGTATATATACATGTATATATACATGTATATATACATGTATATATAGATATATATACACACATATATACACACGTGACCCTATATGTGGGACAGGATTGAGTGTCAGTGTATACATGTGCATATGACTGGTGACTATCATGTGATTGCTGAGGATAAGGGTGTGTGCTGAGAAGATCACCTGACGGGGCGGGGAGTAAAATCAACACTACAAGCTGGTGGTGGTGGTGGTGTTGGTGGTAATGGTAGTGGTGGCGGTGGGGATGTATATGGTGGTGGTGTTGGTGGTGTCTGTGGTAATAGTGGTGGTGGTGGGGATGTATATGGTGGTGGTGGTGATGGTGGTGGTGTTTGTGCTGGTGGTGGTGGTGGTGGTGGTGGTGGTGTCTGTGGTAATGGTAGTGGTGGCGGTGGGGATGTATATGGTGGTGGTGGTGGTGGTGGTGTCTGTGGTAATAGTGGTGGTGGTGGGGATGTATATGGTGGTGGTGGTGATGGTGGTGGTGTTTGTGCTGGTGGTGGTGGTGGTGGTGGTGGTGGTGTCTGTGGTAATGGTAGTGGTGGCGGTGGGGATGTATATGGTGGTGGTGTTTGTGGTGGTGGTGGTGGTGTTGGTGGTGTCTGTGGTGGGGATGTATATGGTGGTGGTGGTGATGGTGGTGGTGTTTGTGGTGGTGGTGGTGGTGGTGGTGGTGTTGTGGTAATAGTAGTGGTGGCGGTGGGGATGTATATGGTGGTGGTGTTTGTGGTGGTGGTGTCTGTGGTGGTGGTGGTGGTGTTGATGCTGGTAGTGGTGGGGATGTATATGGTGGTGGTGGTGTTGATGGTGGTGGTGGTGATGGTGGTGTCTGTGGTGATGGTAGTGGTGGTGGTGGGGATGTATATGGTGGTGGTGTCACTCGTGGCGGCCATGGTGGTGGTGGTGTTGTTAGTGTTTGTGTGGTGGAGGTGGTGGTGGTGTAGCAATCAAACCATTTTACTTAACTTTGTCTAGTCACTGTGAACGATACCACCAGTTGTTATCCGCCCATCCCACCCCCATATACATGTATATATATATACAAACACACACACACACACATATATATACTTATATACACACACACACACACACACACACATATACATATATATATATATATATATATATACACCTATATGTACACATATATATATATATATATATATATATATATACCTGTATGTACATATATATATATATATATATATATATATATATATATATGTATATAGTAATGATAATAAATGTGAAGACTAAAATCCAAAGAGGACTCGATAAGGATAAATATATATCAAATATATAAGAACCGCAGAGTAAATATTTATATAACACAAGTAGGTAAAGACACGTAAAAACCTATCTCTATCATCTTAAATTGTTTTATACAGGCTGTACACAAAGTCATCAGCCTGTTTTTTATTATGCAGGACACAGTTAATCCCTAAATAGGGGTAGGGCCTGTCAGACAGCGCTCCTAAGTGTCCCACTCCATGCGTTTCTGTCCACCGGTCTCAATTTGAGCCCAGCTTGGTCCTGATGGACGTCCTCCATCCAAGTCCTTTTTTGGTCTTCCCGGGCCTCTACTGAGGGCCTTTCGTGGGTTGACATTCATCACTTTGCTGATCCAGCCCTCGCTGCACTCAACAGGGCCCTACCAGTGCACGCGTCTTGTGAGAAGCACATCCTCGAATTCATTAATCAGCAGTCTTTTCAGGAGCTCAGTTGAGTTGATGTCATCCTCAGCAGTCACAAGGTGTCTCAGCAGTCTCAATGTATCCCAGCAGTCACAACGTGTCTCAGCAGTCTCAAGGTGTCTCAGCAGTCACAACGTGTCTCAGCAGTCACAAGGTGTCTCAGCAGTCACAAGGTGTCTCAGCAGTCTCAATGTGTCTCAGCAGTCTCAATGTGTCTCAACAGTCACATGGTGTCTCAGCAGTCACAACGTGTCTCAGCAGTCACAACGTGTCTCAGCAGTCACAAGGTATCTCAGCAGTCACAACGTGTTTCAGCAGTCACAAGGTGTCTCAGCAGTCACAACGTGTCTCAGCAGTCACAACGTGTCTCAGCAGTCACAACGTGTCTCAGCAGTCACAAGGTATCTCAGCAGTCACAACGTGTTTCAGCAGTCACAAGGTGTCTCAGCAGTCTCAATGTGTCTCAGCAGTCACAACGTATCTCAGCAGTCACAAGGTGTTTCAGCAGTCACAAGGTGTCTCAGCAGTCACAACGTATCTCAGCAGTCACAAGGTATCTCAGCAGTCACAACGTGTCTCAGCAGTCACAAGGTGTCTCAGCAGTCACAACGTATCTCAGCAGTCACAAGGTATCTCAGCAGTCACAAGGTGTCTCAGCAGTCACAAGGTGTCTCAGCAGTCACAAGGTATCTCAGCAGTCACAACGTGTCTCAGCAGTCACAAGGTATCTCAGCAGTCACAACGTGTTTCAGCAGTCACAAGGTGTCTCAGCAGTCACAATGTGTTTCAGCAGTCACAAGGTGTCTCAGCAGTCACAAGGTGTCTAAGCAGTCACAAGGTGTCTCAGCAACCACAAGGTGTCTCAGCAGTCACAAGGTGTCTCAGCAGTCACAAGGTGTCTAAGCAGTCACAAGGTGTCTCAGCAGTCACAACGTGTCTCAGCAGCCACAACGTGTCTCAGCAGTCACAAGGTGTCTCAGCAGTCACAAGGTGTCTCAGCAGTCACAACGTGTCTCAGCAGCCACAACGTGTCTCAGCAGTCACAAGGTGTCTCAGCAGTCACAACGTGTCTCAGCAGTCACAACGTGTCTCAGCAGTCACAACGTGTCTCAGCAGTCACAACGTGTCTCAGCAGTCACAACGTGTCTCAGCAGTCTCAATGTGTCTCAGGAGTCACAAGGTGTCTCAGCAGTCACAACGTGTCTCAGCAGTCACAACGTGTCTCAGCAGTCACAAGGTGTCTCAGCAGTCACAACGTGTCTCAGCAGTCACAACGTGTCTCAGCAGTCTCAATGTGTCTCAGCAGTCACAAGGTATCTCAGCAGTCACAACGTGTCTCAGCAGTCACAATGTGTCTCAGCAGTCACAAGGTGTCTCAGCAGTCACAAGGTGTCTCAGCAGTCACAAGGTGTCTCAGCAGTCACAACGTCTCTCAGCAGTCTCAAGGTGTCTCAGCAGTCACAAGTTGTCTCAGCAGTCTCAATGTGTCTCAGCAGTCACAACGTGTCTCAGCAGTCACAAGGTGTCTCAGCAGTCACAACGTGTCTCAGCAGTCTCAATGTGTCTCAGCAGTCACAAGGTGTCTCAGCAGTCACAAGGTGTCTCAGCAGTCACAACGTATCTCAGCAGTCACAACGTGTCTCAGCAGTCACAAGGTGTCTCAGCAGTCACAACGTGTCTCAGCAGTCTCAATGTGTCTCAGCAGTCACAACGTGTCTCAGCAGTCACAAGGTATCTCAGCAGTCACAACGTGTCTCAGCAGTCACAACGTGTCTCAGCAGTCACAACGTGTCTCAGCAGTCACAACGTGTCTCAGCAGTCTCAATGTGTCTCAGGAGTCACAAGGTGTCTCAGCAGTCACAACGTGTCTCAGCAGTCACAACGTGTCTCAGCAGTCACAAGGTGTCTCAGCAGTCACAACGTGTCTCAGCAGTCTCAATGTGTCTCAGCAGTCACAAGGTATCTCAGCAGTCACAACGTGTCTCAGCAGTCACAATGTGTCTCAGCAGTCACAAGGTGTCTCAGCAGTCACAAGGTGTCTCAGCAGTCACAAGGTGTCTCAGCAGTCACAACGTCTCTCAGCAGTCTCAAGGTGTCTCAGCAGTCACAAGTTGTCTCAGCAGTCTCAATGTGTCTCAGCAGTCACAACGTGTCTCAGCAGTCACAAGGTGTCTCAGCAGTCACAACGTGTCTCAGCAGTCTCAATGTGTCTCAGCAGTCACAAGGTGTCTCAGCAGTCACAAGGTGTCTCAGCAGTCACAAGGTATCTCAGCAGTCACAAGGTGTCTCAGCAGTCACAACGTGTCTCAGCAGTCACAAGGTGTCTCAGCAGTCACAACGTGTCTCAGCAGTCTCAATGTGTCTCAGCAGTCACAACGTGTCTCAGCAGTCACAAGGTATCTCAGCAGTCACAAGGTGTCTCAGCAGTCACAAGGTGTCTCAGCAGTTACAAGGTGTCTCAGCAGTCACAAGGTGTCTCAGCAGTCACAACGTGTCTCAGCAGTCACAAGGTATCTCAGCAGTCACAAGGTATCTCAGCAGTCACAAGGTGTCTCAGCAGTCACAACGTGTCTCAGCAGTCTCAATGTGTCTCAGCAGTCACAACGTGTCTCAGCAGTCACAAGGTGTCTCAGCAGTCACAACGTGTCTCAGCAGTCTCAATGTGTCTCAGCAGTCACAAGGTGTCTCAGCAGTCACAAGGTGTCTCAGCAGTCACAAGGTATCTCAGCAGTCACAAGGTGTCTCAGCAGTCACAACGTGTCTCAGCAGTCACAAGGTGTCTCAGCAGTCTCAATGTGTCTCAGCAGTCACAACGTGTCTCAGCAGTCACAAGGTATCTCAGCAGTCACAAGGTGTCTCAGCAGTCACAAGGTGTCTCAGCAGTCACAAGGTGTCTCAGCAGTCACAAGGTGTCTCAGCAGTCACAAGGTGTCTCAGCAGTCACAAGGTGTCTCAGCAGTCACAAGGTGTCTCAGCAGTCACAACGTATCTCAGCAGTCAGAAGGTATCTCAGCAGTCACAACGTGTCTCAGCAGTCACAACGTGTCTCAGCAGTCACAAGGTGTCTCAGCAGTCACAAGGTGTCTCAGCAGTCACAAGGTGTCTCAGCAGTCACAAGGTGTCTCAGCAGTCACAAGGTGTCTCAGCAGTCACAACGTATCTCAGCAGTCAGAAGGTATCTCAGCAGTCACAACGTGTCTCAGCAGTCACAACGTGTCTCAGCAGTCACAAGGTGTTTCAGCAGTCACAAGGTGTCTCAGCAGTCACAAGGTGTCTCAGCAGTCACACACAGGAAGCAGGTGTCAGCCTTGGAAGTGGTCACACAGGGGTCTGTTGTGATGATGATGATGATATATATAAACCGAATTAAGGTGAAAGTGATAAGTTTTTACATGTCTATACCTGTTTGATACTAACAGAGTTACTTCTTACCTGTGTTTCATATCATACATATATATGTATATATATATGTATATATATATGTATATATATATGTATATATATATGTATATATATATATGTATATATATATGTATATATATATATGTATATATATATGTATATATACATATATATACATATATATATATATAGATATGTATATATATATATATATATATATATATATATACATATATATATATATAGATATGTATATATATACATATATATATACATATATATATATATACATATATATATATATATATATACATATATATATATATATAGATATGTATACATATATATATATATATATATATATATATATATATATAAACATATATAGATATAGATATGTATGTATATTTATATATATATATACACATATATATACATAAACATATATATGTATATATATATATACACACATATACATATACATGCATATATATATGTATACATACATATATATACATACATATATATATGTATACATATACATATATATGTATACATATATATATATATATACATACATATATATATACATACATATACATATATATATATATATATATATATATATACATATTCATATATATATATATATGGGGTACCAGATGTTGTTATCGGGGGGAGGCGGGGGGGCCCACCCGATAACAACATCTGGTACCTTTCACAGTGACTAGACAAAGTGAAGTCAAGCGGTTTGATTGTAACACCACCACTACTACCACCTACACCACCACAAACACCATCTCCACCACCACCACTACTACCACCTACACCACTACTAGAAAGTCCTGGGGTAACCTATGAAACATGTGTTCAGTACCTACTAAAGCTATTTTCTGTTGGTTGTATATATATATATATATATATATATATATAGAAAGGATGAATATAAAATGAAAGTGCTTTTGTTAAAAAAGGAATTTATTAGGTATTGACATATGTTTCTGTAACAGACGGAATACCTATGTATCGCTGTTTGCGTAATCATATAATGTTAGCAAGTATTCGATAGCAAATGTATAATCAGTTGTCACTTCTTCAGAGATTTTGGATAAATTGGATAAAATCAGAAAAATTGAAGTATTTATATTAGTAAAAGAGGAAGGAACAGAGGGGATAGTATATGACAGATGGTAAATTAATTTACTGCTAAACAAGTATATAAAGGGTTTCTAATGAGAATACCATGAGTAAATCTAAATAAGAATTTTGGGAGTGCCAATTTTAATCTCTACTTGACCAACTGGACTGGACAGTGGACAGGGCTGGTCATTTGGTGCAGTAGTATTAATTATAAAATAGGGCGGTGGATTGGCACTATCGGTAGAGGGTCGGACACCATGCTTCAAGCATAGTTACGTCCCTTTACGATCTGAGTTCAAATCCCGCCGAGGTTGACTTTGCCTTTCATCCTTACGGGGTCGATAAAATAAAGTACCAGTAATGCACTGGGTAATTGCTGGCCTTGTGCCTAAAGTAGAAACAAGTATTAATTATAAAGTGTCAATTGGGGAAGGGGGAGATTTCGATTGCTACTAAATAACATTAATGCTAGTAGCCAGCTGGTATATGCATTAGGGAATTGAATCAAGAAATCAGAAATCTCATTTTATCTATAGCAGTTTGTATTAAAAGGTAAATAATAGAAGAGTTGATAGAATTAAGACTAATAAAGAATGTTAATATCTATTTTGACAATCAAACGGGGATAGAGACAGGCGTTAAATACTAGCAGGATTGAACGCCTGTCTCTATCCCCGTTTGATTGTCAAAATAGATATGAACATTCTTTATTAGTCTTAATTCTATCAACTCTTCTATTATTTACCTTTTAATACAAACTGCTATAGATAAAATGAGATTTCTGATTTCTTGATTCAATTCCCTAATGCATATACCAGCTGGCTACTAGCATTGATGTTATTTAGTAGCAATCGAAATCTCCCCCTTCCCCAATTGACACTTTATAATTAATACTACTGCACCAAATGACCAGCCCTGTCCACTGTCCAGTTGGTCAAGTAGAGATTAAAATTATAGTTATAATATAACTATATATATATATATATATATATACAACCATTGGATGTACAATGTGCGTGAGCGCCTGAACATAGACGAGTTGAGAGAGAAACTGTGTATAAGAGGGATAAGTTGTGGTGTGTGGGAGAGAAGACTGAGATGGTATGGACATGTGATGTGTTGAGAGAGAAACTGTGTATAAGAGGGATAAGTTGTGGTGTGTGGGAGAGAAGACTGAGATGGTATGGACATGTGATGTGTTGAGAGAGAAACTGTGTATAAGAGGGATAAGTTGTGGTGTGTGGGAGAGAAGACTGAGATGGTATGGACATGTGATGTGTTGAGAGAGAAACTGTGTATAAGAGGGATAAGTTGTGGTGTGTGGGAGAGAAGACTGAGATGGTATGGACATGTGATGTACATGGAGGATGACCACTGGGTAAAGAAGTGCCAAGAAATCCCAGTAGAGGAAGACGCTGAAGCTCACGGTGGAGATGACGAAGGACCGCGACAAATGGATGATTTGTTAAGCCTTCATTACGTTTATTGATTGGTGATGCACTTTTCGATATTGATCAGCTCAAGGTTCGATCTGTATTGATCTGGAGGTGTGGTGGGGTGTATGGCGGTGTGGTGGTGTGTATGGTGTGGTGGGGTGTATGGTGTGAATAGAACCTATGTTAAGTTATGTTCCAAACACCAACAGTGTCTTTTATTAGAAATATGGTAATGAAAGGGTTAATGACATAGACAGTGTCTTTCATTAGAAATATGGTAATGAAAGGGTTAATGGCATAGACAGTGTCTTTCATTAGAAATATGGTAATGGAAGGGTTAATGACATAGACAGTGTCTTTCATTAGAAATATGGTAATGAAAGGGTTAATGACATAGACAGTGTCTTTCATTAGAAATATGGTAATGAAAGGGTTAATGACATAGACAGTGTCTTTCATTAGAAATATGGTAATGAAAAGGTTAATGGCATAGACAGTGTCTTTCATTAGAAATATGGTAATGGAAGGGTTAATGACATAGACAGTGTCTTTCATTAGAAATATGGTAGTGAAAGGGTTAATGGCATAGACAGTGTCTTTCATTAGAAATATGGTAATGAAAGGGTTAATGACATAGACAGTGTCTTTCATTAGAAATATGGTAGTGAAAGGGTTAATGGCATAGACAGTGTCTTTCATTAGAAATATGGTAATGAAAGGGTTAATGACATAGACAGTGTCTTTCATTAGAAATATGGTAGTGAAAGGGTTAATGGCATAGACAGTGTCTTTCATTAGAAATATGGTAATGAAAGGGTTAATGACATAGACAGTGTCTTTCATTAGAAATATGGTAATGAAAGGGTTAATGACATAGACAGTGTCTTTCATTAGAAATATGGTAATGAAAGGGTTAATGACATAGACAGTGTCTTTCATTAGAAATATGGTAGTGAAAGGGTTAATGACATAGACAGTGTCTTTCATTAGAAATATGGTAATGAAAGGGTTAATGACATAGACAGTGTCTTTCATTAGAAATATGGTAGTGAAAGGGTTAATGACATAGACAGTGTCTTTCATTAGATATATGGTAATGAAAGGGTTAATGACATAGACAGTGTCTTTCTTTAGAAATATGGTAGTGAAAGGGTTAATGACATAGACAGTGTCTTTCATTAGAAATATGGTCATGAAAGGGTTAATGTCATAGACAGTGTCTTTCATTAGAAATATGGTAATGAAAGGGTTAATGACACAGACAGTGTCTTTCATTAGAAATATGGTAATAAAAGGGTTAATGACATAGTGTCTTTCATAAGAAATATGGTAATGAAAGGGTTAATGGCATAGACAGTGTCTTTCATTAGAAATATGATAATAAAAGGGTTAATGACATAGTGTCTTTCATAAGAAATATGGTAATGAAAGGGTTAATGACATAGACAGTGTCTTTCATTAGAAATATGATAATAAAAGGGTTAATGACATAGTGTCTTTCATAAGAAATATGGTAATGAAAGGGTTAATGACATAGACAGTGTCTTTCTTTAGAAATATGGTAATAAAAGGGTTAATGACATAGTGTCTTTCATAAGAAATATGGTAATGAAAGGGTTAATGACATAGACAGTGTCTTTCATTAGAAATATGGTAATGAAAGGGTTAATGACATAGACAGTGTCTTTCATTAGAAATATGATAATAAAAGGGTTAATGACATAGTGTCTTTCATAAGAAATATGGTAATGAAAGGGTTAATGACATAGACAGTGTCTTTCTTTAGAAATATGGTAGTGAAAGGGTTAATGACATAGACAGTGTCTTTCATTAGAAATATGGTAATGAAAGGGTTAATGTCATAGACAGTGTCTTTCATTAGAAATATGGTAATGAAAGGGTTAATGACATAGACAGTGTCTTTCTTTAGAAATATGGTAGTGAAAGGGTTAATGACATAGACAGTGTCTTTCATTAGAAATATGGTAATGAAAGGGTTAATGACATAGACAGTGTCTTTCTTTAGAAATATGGTAGTGAAAGGGTTAATGACATAGACAGTGTCTTTCATTAGAAATATGGTCATGAAAGGGTTAATGTCATAGACAGTGTCTTTCATTAGAAATATGGTAATGAAAGGGTTAATGTCATAGACAGTGTCTTTCATTAGAAATATGGTAATGAAAGGGTTAATGACATAGACAGTGTCTTTCATTAGAAATATGATAATAAAAGGGTTAATGACATAGTTAGTGTCTTTCATTAGAAATATGGTAATGAAAGGGTTAATGACATAGACTGTGTCTTTCATTAGAAATATGGTAATGAAAGGGTTAATGACAGACAGTGTCTTTCATTAGAAATATGGTAATGAAAGGGTTAATGACATAGACAGTGTCTTTCATTAGAAATATGATAATAAAAGGGTTAATGACATAGTTAGTGTCTTTCATTAGAAATATGGTAATGAAAGGGTTAATGACATAGACTGTGTCTTTCATTAGAAATATGGTAATGAAAGGGTTAATGACATAGACAGTGTCTTTCATTAGAAATATGGTAATGAAAGGGTTAATGACATAGACTGTGTCTTTCATTAGAAATATGGTAATGAAAGGGTTAATGACATAGACAGTGTCTTTCATTAGAAATATGGTAATGAAAGGGTTAATGACATAGACTGTGTCTTTCATTAGAAATATGGTAATGAAAGGGTTAATGACAGACAGTGTCTTTCATTAGAAATATGGTAATGAAAGGGTTAATGACATAGACAGTGTCTTTCATTAGAAATATGATAATAAAAGGGTTAATGACATAGTTAGTGTCTTTCATTAGAAATATGGTAATGAAAGGGTTAATGACATAGACTGTGTCTTTCATTAGAAATATGGTAATGAAAGGGTTAATGACAGACAGTGTCTTTCATTAGAAATATGGTAATGAAAGGGTTAATGACATAGACAGTGTCTTTCATTAGAAATATGATAATAAAAGGGTTAATGACATAGTTAGTGTCTTTCATTAGAAATATGGTAATGAAAGGGTTAATGACATAGACTGTGTCTTTCATTAGAAATATGGTAATGAAAGGGTTAATGACATAGACAGTGTCTTTCATTAGAAATATGGTAATGAAAGGGTTAATGACATAGACAGTGTCTTTCATTAGAAATATGGTAATGAAAGGGTTAATGACATAGACAGTGTCTTTCATTAGAAATATGGTAATGAAAGGGTTAATGACATAGACTGTGTCTTTCATTAGAAATATGGTAATGAAAGCCTTAACGTTTTTGAATGGTAGAAAAAGTGAAAAGATATATCTTACAAACTTTTTTAAATAATACTTTCAGTTGCTTCGGTGGTAATTTTTCTTCAGCTAAATTTGTTTCCTTTGCATTAAAAACAAAAATTGAGTATTTAAACATATATTGTTATATTTAGGGATGGGCATTTCACCAAAATATTCACACACACGCCATTTGATTTTAATTCATCTTTATTATTAGTTATAAAATATGTACAAATCTTAAATCTGCAAATTTAGTCCGTGGGAGTAAATTTGTCCTAGGGTAGGAAACCCTGATCATTAATGTTCTGGAATGTTCTAAAATGTCACATAATAGTTGAACAAGTAGGGCATATAAGTCCCTAGAGTAGGAAAAAGGGGGACAGTATTGCAGGTGAGAATCATATTCGTATCTGTTGTATATTAATTTGCTTCAATATTTTTAATAGTTAACTCTTTAGCATTTACATTACTTTGTACTTACTATTGTATTTTCACAATAAAGGCTTTACCTCATATAACATTTACATTACTCTATATATACTATTGTATTTTCACAGTAAAGGCTTTACCTCACATAATATCTCACATAACATTTACATTACTCTATATATACTATTGTATTGTCACAGTAAAGGCTTTACCTCACATAACATTTACATTACTCTATATATACTATTGTATTTTCACAGTAAAGGCTTTACCTCACATAATATCTCACATAACATTTACATTACTCTATATATACTATTGTATTTTCACAGTAAAGGCTTTACCTCACATAATATCTCACATAACATTTACATTACTCTATATATACTATTGTATATATAGAGTAATGTAAATGAGATTTTGATATTTATTTTGAGAACAATACCTTAACATTAGTAGGAGCGGCCAGTTATGGAATGTTTGAACAGAAAGAGGAGGGCAAACTCTGGCCGGTTTAAATGCTAAAGGGCTAAACTTTAGCAGGTTGTTGGCAACAAATGGATGTCGTTTTAGAAGTGGAAGAGATGTGGTTGAAGATGATCCTCAGTTTAATATGTAAAAAAAGCTGCTTTGACATAGTTTAAATCACATGGCCCTCAGTTTTACAGATGCACTTAAAGTCTGGTATCAACATTTGCAGAAGTTTGACCTTGATAGAGCTTATGTTGAAAAATAAACATCATAACTTAAATCGTTTTTTTCCATCTGTCCTCTTTCGACGAACTTTTCGAAGCCCCCTCGTATATATATAAGTACTGATGTACTCTATGTAATATGTCTGCAGTATATGTACACACACACACACATATATATATAAGTCTAGGGGTACTCTATGTGTACAGTATCCATGAGTAGTCTCCCCTTAATACATAATGCAGTGTCAAGGGAAGCAATTCTTCACCCACATATTCCTAAGAGGGTCATGGGGACAATGTCCTCAAACAATCATTCCAGTGGGTCCTGTCAAAAACAAACGTCTCCAACTGATCCGGCTGGATCCCCAAGAAAGACCAGCCAAGCTCATGGATGTTATTCAACCATCTTGCTCAGAGTTTACCCTTGGGTCTCCTGCCAGTTGGTTTTGCCCATAAAATCTGTCCAGCAATTCTTTCCTCAGACATTCTAACCACATGTCTGTAGTATCAGAGCTGTGGTCTCTCAATTCAGAGATTCTTTCCTCAGACATTCTAACCACGTCTGTAGTATCAGAGCTGTCATCTCTCAATTCAGAGATTCTTTCCTCAGACATTCTAACCACGTCTGTAGTATCAGAGCTGTGGTCTCTCAATTCAGAGAAGTAGCGGCTCTACCTGGAGTGACTCTCCGATCACTGAGCTACGCACTCTATCAAGTAACGTTACTCCCAAATTTTCTCAATGCTTCTTGAATGCAGTTGATTCTCAGTTTCCATCCACTGGTTTAACCCTTTAACATTTACATTACTCTATATATACTATTGTATTGTCACAGTAAAGGTTTTACCTCACATAATATCTCACATAACATTTACATTACTCTATATATACTATTGTATTGTCACAGTAAAGGCTTTACCTCACATAATACCTCACATAACATTTACATTACTCTATATATACTATTGTATTGTCACAGTAAAGGCTTTACCTCACATAATACCTCACATAACATTTACATTACTCTATATACACTATTGTATTGTCACAGTAAAGGCTTTACCTCACATAATACCTCACATAACATTTACATTACTCTATATACACTATTGTATTGTCACAGTAAAGGCTTTACCTCACATAATACCTCACATAACATTTACATTACTCTATATATACTATTGTATTGTCACAGTAAAGGCTTTACCTCACATAATACCTCACATAACATTTACATTACTCTATATATACTATTGTATTGTCACAGTAAAGGCTTTACCTCACATAATACCTCACATAACATTTACATTACTCTATATATACTATTGTATTGTCACAGTAAAGGCTTTACCTCACATAATACCTCACATAACATTTACATTACTCTATATATACTATTGTATTGTCACAGTAAAGGCTTTACCTCAC
Source organism: Eledone cirrhosa (assembly GCA_964016885.1). NCBI lineage: Eukaryota > Metazoa > Mollusca > Cephalopoda > Octopoda > Eledonidae > Eledone > Eledone cirrhosa. Next base: position 16,898,461 of record OZ024764.1, on the reverse strand, counting down.
ATAATACCTCACATAACATTTACATTACTCTATATATACTATTGTATTGTCACAGTAAAGGCTTTACCTCACAATATCTCACACAATATTGAATCTATGAGATTTTGATGTTATTTATTTTGAGAACAATACCTTAATGTAGGAATGAGCAGCCAGTTATAGCTGGTTTGAACTGAAAAAGGTGAGAGTTCTGACCGGATACAGCCAGTTTAAATGCTAAAGGGTTAAAGATGATGGATATGTGCTCAGCCTTGCTTTGGTGTAATGGTAGCTCAGTTGTCCGGCATACAGCAATGATGAGTATGATTCTCGCAGGCGATAGGTTCTGCCCACTTTCTGTCTCTAGGGTTTTTATATGTCAAACCTGTTTTTCATAAAAAAAAAAAAAAATTCTATCTTGATGCAGCTTGCATTAAGCTAACAAACATAAAAAAATCAATATCTGTTCAATTATTCTTGAATATGATCGATTCTGTTGCAAAGTATTTTAGAATTTTCCAGAAGATTTCAAAATATTCAAAAATATTCCAAAATGTTCCAAATCACATCAAAAGGTTTTGAAAAAAGGTTTCAAAGGTTGCATGATTTTCAAAAATGTTTTCCAAAATTTCTCAGAATATTCCAGAGTGGTTTGGACAATTTCTAGAAGATTCCAGATCTGTCGTTCTCACAACCATATTTTCTATATAAAACAAAAGACAAGTTTGTGAAGGCACATGGCTTAGTGGTTAGAGCATTGGGCTTACAATCGAAAGGTTGTGAGTTCAATTCTCAGACCGGGTGATGTGTTGTTTCCTTGAGCAAGACACTTTATTTCACATTGCTCCAGTTTACTCAGCTGTAGAAATGAGATGATAGGGACTGGGGTCCCTATCATTCCACTGTAAAGTGGTCGTGTAGGTGCCACGGCAAAAAAAGCACCCAGCACTCACTGTAAATGAGGTTGGTGTTAGGAAGGGCATCCAGCTGTAGAAATCAAGCCAGAATCAGTTCCCGTATGAGCAGGACAACCCGTCTAACCCATGCTAGCGTAGAAGAATGGATGTAAAACGATGATGATGATGTTGGTGACAGTGGAGTTTCACGACAAGACAAGTTTGTCGGAAGGATGGTGACAGTAGAGTTTCACGACAAGCGACAGGACCCAGGTGAGTCTTTCTCACTCATGTAGGGTGTATTGAGATCTTCCTCCCTTGCCCCATTAACGGAAACCTACATCTCATCAGAAAGTCCTTCCTTACACCCTTCTCAAAAAGCCAAACCACACAATATCATCCCAGCATTTTCTGGAATTTTTTCATCATCTTTTCACCATACATGTCACCATTTGTTACATCTTTTCACCATACATGTCACCATTTGTTACATCTGTTCACCATACATATCACCATTTGTTACATCTTTTCACCATACATGTCACCATTTGTTACATCTTTTCACTATACATGTCACCATTTGTTACATCTTTTCACCATACATGTCACCATTTGTTACATCTTTTCACTATACATGTCACCATTTGTTACATCTTTTCACCATACATGTCACCATTTGTTACATCTTTTCACTATACATGTCACCATTTGTTACATCTTTTCACCATACATGTCACCATTTGTTACATCTTTTCACTATACATGTCACCATTTGTTACATCTTTTCACTATACATGTCACCATTTGTTACATCTTTTCACTATACATGTCACCATTTGTTACATCTTTTCACTATACATGTCACCATTTGTTACATCTTTTCACCATACATGTCACCATTTGTTACATCTTTTCACCATACATGTCACCATTTGTTACATCTTTTCACTATACATGTCACCATTTGTTACATCTTTTCACCATACATGTCACCATTTGTTACATCTTTTCACCATACATGTCACCATTTGTTACATCTTTTCACTATACATGTCACCATTTGTTACATCTTTTCACCATACATGTCACCATTTGTTACATCTTTTCACCATACATGTCACCATTTGTTACATCTTTTCACTATACATGTCACCATTTGTTACATCTTTTCACCATACATGTCACCATTTGTTACATCTTTTCACCATACATGTCACCATTTGTTACATCTTTTCACTATACATGTCACCATTTGTTACATCTTTTCACCATACATGTCACCATTTGTTACATCTTTTCACCATACATGTCACCATTTGTTACATCTTTTCACTATACATGTCACCATTTGTTACATCTTTTCACTATACATGTCACCATTTGTTACATCTTTTCACCATACATGTCACCATTTGTTACATCTTTTCACCATACATGTCACCATTTGTTACATCTTTTCACCATACATGTCACCATTTGTTACATCTTTTCACCATACATGTCACCATTTGTTACATCTTTTCACCATACATGTCACCATTTGTTACATCTTTTCACCATACATGTCACCATTTGTTACATCTTTTCACCATACATGTCACCATTTGTTACATCTTTTCACCATACATGTCACCATTTGTTACATCTTTTCACCATACATGTCACCATTTGTTACATCTTTTCACCATACATGTCACCATTTGTTACATCTTTTCACCATACATGTCACCATTTGTTACATCTTTTCACCATACATGTCACCATTTGTTACATCTTTTCACCATACATGTCACCATTTGTTACATCTTTTCACCATACATGTCACCATTTGTTACATCTTTTCACTATACATGTCACCATTTGTTACATCTTTTCACTGTTTTTTAAATCTTTTTCATTCTTTTTTTCATCTTTTTTTTCTGGAAAAAAAAAAAGTTTATTTTTAAATTAATAAAATTAAATAACTGATAAGTATTTGAGAAAGCCAGTACAATGTAGTAGAAATATATAAAGGGCAAAGGATAACAAATGAAACAAAACGAAGTAATGTTTTATACAGTATATGTCAATGTATTATACAGTATATGGACGGAGGTGGTGGGAGCAGACCTCAGATTGCTGAAGCTGACAAAGGAGATGACGAAGGACCGTGACAAGTGGAGAGATGCTGTGCTGAATAGGACCCGTCCCACCCTTGCAAGCAGGGAAAAGCGGACGTAAAATGATAATGATGATGTCAACATAATATTTCAGGGCTAATCTGGTCGAGTTTACACTCGCAAATAAGAACAACCAGGGCTGCCCCTAGGAGCATTGGAAGTGGTGTACTTCATATTTGTTTCGGTTGCTGAATGCAAGTAAATTGTGTCCGTATGCGGTATGCTGGATGAGCACTCAATGCTCTTGGGGAGCAGAGTACCAATAGTATCAATATATAAGGGAACAAAGAACCAATGTTACATATTACATGTGTTTCACTGTCGATCAGCTCAAGGAACGATCGAGTAATGATCGAACCTGACTCTGGAATCCGAAGCTCCTCAAATATGTTTTAGACTCAAAAGAGATGGGAGAGACTATTAGATATCTTTCTTTATTTGCCACAGGGGCGTACAAAAATGGGACATTACAAGATGTGACGGCGGAGGTTTTACATAAAAATCATCTAAGTTTCATCATCATCATCATCATCATCATTTTACGTCCGCTTTTCCCTGCTTGCAAGGGTGGGACGGGTCTTATTCAGCACAACATCTCTCCACTTGTCCCGGTCCTTCGTCATCTCCACCGTGAGCTTCAATGATCTGAGGTCTGTTCTCACCACCTCCGCCCATGTTTTTCGTGGTCTACCTCCACCACGTCTTCCTTCAACTGGCATTTCCTGGCACTTCTTCACCCATCGGTCATCCTCCATGCGCATCACATGTCCATACCACCTCAGTCTCCTCTCCCGTACACTACATTCTATCCCTCTCAGACACAGTTTCTCTCTCACCACATCACATGTCCATACCACCTCAGTCTCCTCTCCCGTACACTACATTCTATCCCTCTCAGACACAGTTTCTCTCTCAACACATTTATGCTGGGTCGTTCACGCACATTTACACTGCACATCCAACGGAGCATGCTTGTCTCATTTCTCTCCAGCCGTCGCATATCCTCTGCAGTTGCTGCCCATGTCTCACTACCATGCAGCATCGCGCTCCTCACACAGGCATCATACAACCGGCCTTTCGTACGCAGGGAGAAACCCTTCTTCGTCAACAGAGGAAGCAGCTCCCTAAACTTCTTCCAACCCGTCCTTATTCTAGATACTATGGCCTCGGAACACCCTCCTCCCATGCTAATCTGATCTCCTAGGTACCGGAAGCTATCCACCACTTCTATAGCGCCCTCCTGCATTTGAAAAATGTGTCTATCAGTGCGACTTCTACTGTCTAATTTCCCTGTACATCTACTGCATACATATTTCTCCCTACCTGTTAGTTTGCCTGCTATCCCGCTACATCTCTTGTGTACCCAGGATCTGCATTGTGTGTATTTTATAGAATTTATGCCAGTTCCTTTTCTGCATATCGAACATGGCCATTTCCCTGACAGAATCAGGGTTTTGTCCTCATTTCTACTCATCAACACTTTTGTCTTAGCTAGGTTCACTCTCAGTTCTCTTGCTTCCAACTGCTGTTTCCAGAGCCAGAATTTATTCTCTAGCTCCTCTACTGATTCTGCTATAAGAACCAGATCGTCAGCATAGAGAAGTTCCCATGGACAGCCAGTCTTAAACTCTTCTGTTATGGCTTGGAGGACTATAATGAACAAGAGCGGGCTGAGGACCGAACCCTGATGTACTCCTACTTGTATCTGGAATTCCTCACTAAACTCCATTCCTACCCTGACTTTACTGAGAGTACCTCTGTACAAAGTTTGCACTGTCCTCACAAGCCATTCCTCAACACCTAGCTTCCTTAGGGACCACCAGATGACAGATCGGGGTACCCTATCAAAGGCCTTCTCTAGGTCAACAAAGGATAAGTATAGTGGCTTATTTTTCTCTAAGAACCTCTTTTGCAATTGTCTCACCAAGAAGAGGGCATCTGTTGTACTCTTACCAGGCACAAAACCAAACTGCATCTCATCTAGTTTGACCCTTTCTCTAATTAGTTGTGCTAATATCCTTTCTGCCACTTTCATAACCTGATCTATCAGTTTTATACCCCTATAATTGCTCCTCTCCAGAGCATCCCCTTTACCTTTGTAGCAATTTATGAGAAAAACATGGGCGGAGGTGGTGAGAACAGACCTCAGATCATTGAAGCTCACGGTGGAGATGACGAAGGACCGTGACAAGTGGAGAGATGCTGTGCTGAATAAGACTCGTCCCACCCTTGCAAGCAGGGAAAAGCGGACGTAAAATGATGATGATGATGATGATGATGATGAATAAATAACAATAAACTATATATAATAAAATAACAATTGAAATCCCCAATAGGGGGTAACATTACTGCAGGGTTGTTTTACACCCCGTGGATAGAACAACCCTCAACACCAGGAACACATTTTGTAGGTGTTCCAGTCTTCCCTGTTTATCTTCCTCAACCTACAGGTTTATATACAGAGAAGCCCCATTCACTCGGGCCAATTTCGCCACATTCACCCACCTTTCAGCGAATTTACTGGGGTGTAGCACCGCTCTCACCTTCCTTCTGAAGTGGTAGATAGACACGTAGATAGATAAAGAGACAGTGACAGACTCACTGTCAGACTGACATGGAGACAGTGACAGACTCACTGTCAGACTGACATGGAGACAGTGACAGACTCACTGTCAGACTGACATAGAGACAGTGACAGACTCACTGTCAGACTGACATGGAGACAGTGACAGACTCACTGTCAGACTGACATGGAGACAGTGACAGACTCACTGTCAGACTGACATGGAGACAGTGACAGACTCACTGTCAGACTGACATGGAGACAATGACAGACTCACTGTCAGACTGACATGGAGACAGTGACAGACTCACTGTCAGACTGACATGGAGACAGTGACAGACTCACTGTCAGACTGACATGGAGACAGTGACAGACTCACTGTCAGACTGACATAGAGACAGTGACAGACTCACTGTCAGACTGACATGGAGACAGTGACAGACTCACTGTCAGACTGACATGGAGACAGTGACAGACTCACTGTCAGACTGACATGGAGACAGTGACAGACTCACTGTCAGACTGACATGGAGACAGTGACAGACTCACTGTCAGACTGACATGGAGACAGTGACAGACTCACTGTCAGACTGACATAGAGACAGTGACAGACTCACTGTCAGACTGACATGGAGACAGTGACAGACTCACTGTCAGACTGACATGGAGACAGTGACAGACTCACTGTCAGACTGACATGGAGACAGTGACAGACTCACTGTCAGACTGACATGGAGACAGTGACAGACTCACTGTCAGACTGACATGGAGACAGTGACAGACTCACTGTCAGACTGACATGGAGACAGTGACAGACTCACTGTCAGACTGACATGGAGACAGTGACAGACTCACTGTCAGACTGACATGGAGACAGTGACAGACTCACTGTCAGACTGACATGGAGACAGACAGACAGATATACTTACATAATTTCCTTCATTATCTGGAAGACTGAGAAGGGGTCAATTCTGTGGAGGGTTTAACAGGATAATAAGGCACCGGAAAGAAAAAGGGGGAAGAAAAACAACTTTAACAATGGTTTCTTATATAGGCACAAGGCCAGCAATTTGGGGGGAGGGGGGGGGGGGTCAATTAAATCAACCCCAGTACGTGACTGGTACATTATTTTATCGACCATGTAAGGATGAAAGACAAAGTTAGCCTCGGTGAGATTTGAACTCAGATCATAAAGGGCCGTAACTCTATGCTGCAAAGCATAGTGTCCGACCCTCTACCGATACTGCCAATCCACTTTAATAATAATAGTGGTACTACTACCATTCCTACTACTACTACTACTACTACTGCTACTACTACTACTACTGCTGCTGCTGCTATTACTACTACTACTACTACTACTACTTCTACTACTACTACTACTACTACTACTACCACAGCTACCAACAGTGTTTTTCATTAGAAATATGGTAATGAACCAATTAATGAATTAATTAGATATCTTAGAATATTTTCTGTTTCTCACCTGATTCATGATTTGTCCAAGCAAGTGTCAGATTTTCAAATGATTTTGAGGAATCCTGAAGAAACATACAAATAAGTAGACAGTTTTATATATATATATACATCTCTCCAAGTATATATATATCTCTCCAAGTATATATACATCTCTCCAAGTATATATATATCTCTCTAAGTATATATACATCTCTCTAAGTATATATACATCTCTCCAAGTATATATATATATCTCTCTAAGTATATATACATCTCTCTAAGTATATATACATCTCTCCAAGTATATATATATATCTCTCTAAGTATATATACATCTCTCTAAGTATATATACATCTCTCCAAGTATATATATATCTCTCTAAGTATATATACATCTCTCCAAGTATATATATACATCTCTCCAAGTATATATACATCTCTCCAAGTATATATACATCTCTCTAAGTATATATACATCTCTCCAAGTATATATATATCTCTCTAAGTATATATACATCTCTCTAAGTATATATACATCTCTCCAAGTATATATATACATCTCTCTAAGTATATATACATCTCTCCAAGTATATATATATCTCTCCAAGTATATATACATCTCTCCAAGTATATATACATCTCTCTAAGTATATATATATATCTCTCTAAGTATATATACATCTCTCTAAGTATATATACATCTCTCCAAGTATATATATATCTCTCTAAGTATATATACATCTCTCCAAGTATATATATATCTCTCCAAGTATATATACATCTCTCCAAGTATATATACATCTCTCTAAGTATATATACATCTCTCCAAGTATATATATATCTCTCCAAGTATATATACATCTCTCCAAGTATATATATATCTCTCCAAGTATATATACATCTCTCCAAGTATATATATATCTCTCTAAGTATATATACATCTCTCTAAGTATATATACATCTCTCCAAGTATATATATATCTCTCCAAGTATATATACATCTCTCCAAGTATATATACATCTCTCTAAGTATATATACATCTCTCCAAGTATATATATATCTCTCCAAGTATATATACATCTCTCCAAGTATATATATATCTCTCCAAGTATATATACATCTCTCTAAGTATATATACATCTCTCCAAGTATATATACATATCTCTAAGTATATATACATCTCTCCAAGTATATATATACATCTCTCCAAGTATATATATATCTCTCTCTAAGTATATATACATCTCTCTAAGTATATATACATCTCTCCAAGTATATATATATCTCTCTAAGTATATATACATCTCTCCAAGTATATATATACATCTCTCCAAGTATATATATATCTCTCTAAGTATATATACATCTCTCCAAGTATATATACATCTCTCCAAGTATATATACATCTCTCCAAGTATATATATACATCTCTCCAAGTATATATACATCTCTCCAAGTATATATATACATCTCTCCAAGTATATATATACATCTCTCCAAGTATATGTACAGATATGTTTTACCATATTTAAATTTAAAAAAAAATGTTTTCCAAGTATTCGCTGCACATTTAATATTTTCTGTGATTTTCATATATAATACAGTTGCAGGTGTGTGTGTGATTGTTGTGTGTGTATACAAGCCAATATGTCATTATGTCAGGTCACCAGTTGGTGCTACTGGTAACATGTATCCCAGTACAACCTGTCTCGTGGTCGGGTCGTTGGCGACTAAACTGGCAACCCCACCAACGTTTCTTGGTGAGGAGGGTGACTTTGGACATCCTGCAGGACTAAAAACAAAACCTGTCAAAGGGCAAAGGAGCTCTTAAGAGTCAATGGCCATCCAAAATCACCGGGAGAGATGACCCCTTAGCCTTTGTCAAGGCAGAATTCTAGGAGAAGGAAAACTCTGATATAACACCTGCAACCCTGATGGTATCCAATGATGTTGACTTGTTCTTCTTTTTGGTAAATATCATCTTGGTTAAGAGAGTGGGACTGGCTTTGTGCAGTGCCTTTGCTCACTATAAAAGCTTAACGGCACAGGCATTGCTTTATATCTGGAGATCTCCCTGCACTTATCGTCACATGGTACCATGGGCCCAGCACTGTGTCAGTAATTGTCACAAGTGTAGTGTTTGTACCAGAGTTTTCAAGTCGCTGGCTGGACTAAAAAGTCACACTCGTTCAGCGCATCAGTAGGGGTTCTCCTACATGGATATAAAGTAGTGGCCATACTCGAAAACGAGTTGGCAGCCACCATATGTCAATATGTATTGTGCTTGTCTACAGGCCGAGACGGCTGTGGCAGTGCGCGGACGTTACACTCATACAGCCCCTTACCTCCCCACAGCAGTAATTCCGCTAAAAGGATCAACTTTGATTGACAGGTAACATATAAATGGAACCTGAAAAATGGACGGCCGTGAGTGGTCAGAAATACCGATGACGTGTACAATTGTTGACCACTCATTGACCGACAAGAACAGGATAGAAGCTGGCGAGCGAAGGCCCGACGGGATAAATAGGACATTTGGAAACTCTGCTTCGAGAGATTGCGAGGTATCTGAAAAACTTGCGATTTCAGAGCCACGTTCGATCATCGCATCATTTGCTCAATCCGGGTTACAAATGTTTCTCAAGCAGACGGCTCGTGATCTGGGTTGGCACCTCCAGACCGGACTCCCAGGTCTGCCTGATCCTCAGACCAGTGTCAATTTGATGTGATTTTGGTTGTGCTAACACAGGTCTGGGGACCTGGGTTATTATATAATCCATTATCTCACACTGGTAATAATGTACGCGTCTGTTTACAAGCGATATACGGAACGGACGGGCGGACAGGCAGATAGAGGGAACAGAAATGGCTGCTTTGCTAGAAGTGATATATAAATAGACAGAAATATAGACAAACAGACAGATGTCCAAACAGCCAGCCAGGCACACACAGAGCCAGACAGACAGATGTACAGACACAGATGCAAGGCAGACAGAGAGACAGATATATAGACAGACAGACAGACAGACAGACAGACAATCAGACAGACAGACAGACAGACAGACAGACAGACAGACAAACAGA